>CM053037.1:156099409-156264929 GCA_028564925.1 Lithobates sylvaticus
TACGTGGTCAAGTATGTCTACATTTGTCCGTCATTACAGGCTGGACCTCCTGTCAGCAGGAGACCAGGCTTTTGGCAGAAAGGTTCTGCAGGCTGTGGTCCCTCCCTAAGGGGGTAAGTCTCTATTATCCTCTCAGGTGCTGTCCTGAAAGACGATTAGGGAAAAATCAAGTTAGACTTACCGGTAACTTGTTTTCCAAGAGTCTTTCAGGACAGCAGCATCCCGCCCTAATGTGTTTTACATATATATATACTGTGACTAACCATATCTCGATTATGTGTTCCAGTTTGGGGCCGGAGGTTCTCTACTACAACTGACCATATGTGGGAAGGAGCCTCCTTTTAAAGTTTGGTGGAAGAGGTGTTTCCTGTGGACAAAGGGAGGAGTCACTCTCTCAGGTGCTGTCCTGAAAGACTCTTGGAAAACAAGTTACCGGTAAGTCTAACTTGATTTTTCTTCATTATCATATATCTGCTATCTTATTGGAGCAGACCATGTCCATGTGAGTGAATAAAGCTGGCTGTGTACCTTCAGAAAGTTTCGATATCTCTAGGTGTTTTTTCAGCCTGACTTTGAGTGTAGATGTATATTTTACATGCATTCACATTAAATTCTATCGATTTGGGGGAGAAGACGTGTAGATGTTGCTGGTACCTATTTATCTCAGCTGGAAGCAATAGGAAAAGGTGTTTCCATCAGGCTGAGAATGGTTTCCTCTCTGCTCTAGATCAAGGGTCTCCAAACTTTCTAAACAGTGTCAAGTTTACTGTCCTTAAGACTTTAGGGGGGCGCTGTGTGGCAAGTAGAAATAATGTTCGGCCATCAGCGGGAGTACACAATGCTCCATCTTTTTGTTGTTGGGGGGGGGGGGGAAATGGGGCATCCTTGGTGTCGCTGGGAGGAATGGTCGCCCCCATCCTTGGTGTCGGTGGGAGGAATGGTCGCCCCCATCTTTGGTGTCGGTGGGAGGAATGGTCGCCCCCATCCTTGGTGTCGCTGGGAGGAATGGTCGCCCCCATCCTTGGTGTCTGTGGGAGGAATGGTCGCCCCCATCCTTGGTGTCGGTGGGAGGAATGGTCGCCCCCATCCTTGGTGTCGGTGGGAGGAATGGTCGCCCCCATCCTTGGTGTGGGTGGGAGGTGATTGTCGCCCCCATCCTTGGTGTCGGTGGGAGGAAATGTCGCCCCCATCCTTGGTGTCGGTGGGAGGAAATGTCGCCCCCATCTTTGGTGTCGGTGGGAGGAATGGTCGCCCCCATCTTTGGTGTCGGTGGGAGGAATGGTCGCCCCCATCTTTGGTGTCGGTGGGAGGAATGGTCGCCCCCATCTTTGGTGTCGGTGGGAGGAATGGTCGCCCCCATCCTTGGTGTCGCTGGGAGGAATGGTCGCCCCCATCCTTGGTGTCGCTGGGAGGAATGGTCGCCCCCATCTTTGGTGTCGCTGGGAGGAATGGTCGCCCCCATCCTTGGTGTCGCTGGGAGGAATGGTCGCCCCCATCCTTGGTGTCGCTGGGAGGAATGGTCGCCCCCATCCTTGGTGTCGCTGGGAGGAATGGTCGCCCCCATCCTTGGTGTCGCTGGGAGGAATGGTCGCCCCCATCCTTGGTGTCGCTGGGAGGAATGGTCGCCCCCATCCTTGGTGTCGCTGGGAGGAATGGTCGCCCCCATCCTTGGTGTCGCTGGGAGGAATGGTCGCCCCCATCCTTGGTGTCGCTGGGAGGAATGGTCGCCCCCCATCCTTGGTGTCGCTGGGAGGAATGGTCGCCCCCATCTTTGGTGTCGCTGGGAGGAATGGTCGCCCCCATCTTTGGTGTCGCTGGGAGGAATGGTCGCCCCCATCCTTGGTGTCGGTGGGAGGAATGGTCGCCCCCATCCTTGGTGTCGCTGGGAGGAATGGTCGCCCCCCCATCCTTGGTGTCGCTGGGAGGAATGGTCGCCCCCATCCTTGGTGTCGCTGGGAGGAATGGTGCTGTATTATTTGGAGATTTGGTGCCCCATTGTTGGTGATGGGGGAGGGATAGTGCCCCAAGGGCTGGATAAAGGCAAACACAAAGGGCTGCATCTGGCCCCCGGGCCACAGTTTGAACACCACTGATCTAGATCATGCTTTCTCAACCTTTTTTTAACACAGAGGAACCCTTGAAATAACATTCCGGTCTTGGGGAACTGCTGCTAATAATACTTTAGCTACAGCTTATGGTGCATTAGCAAGGCAAGAATGCTCTTCACATTTTGTGGTCTTTTGGGAATTGTTTATTGCTGAAGGAACCTCCCAGGCTGGGAAAGGCTTAGCTAGTGTACACACACACACACACACACACACACACACACACACACACACACACACACACACACACACACACACACACACACACACACACACACACACACCTACAGATTGGAGGTGATCTCCTCTGCTCCGTCTCTACCTATTACATTGTCTGCAAAATCTTGGCGAGTCCACCACTCCCTGATGAGGCCAGTTTCACCCCACTGTCAGTGATGGACAACATCTGCTGAGGAACGACCAATGTATGTATGTGGATTGAAGCTGGCTTCCTGATATGTCCCAGTATTCTGTCTTAAGCTTACACTGGAGTTTACTGGGAAGAATGTTCCTTACATTGGTGATCAGTGGGAAGAATGTTCCTTACATTGGTAATCAGTGGGAAGAATGTCCCTTACATTCAGGGGCATAACTAGAAATCACAGGGCCCCATAGCAAAATGTTGTTTGGGCCCCCCCCCAAAAAAAAAATTGAACTGTGCAAAACAAATGACAGTCTGACTCCCACTCCCTTCCTACCTCTTGTCCAGACTCCAGAGCCTCCTCATGTGCCGAAAACAATGTCCCTTCACAGGTGCGCTTGAGCTTTCTGCCAGCCAGCGGAGTGCTTCCTTACATCTCGGGTGTCCCCAGCCAGCGGAGTGCTTCCTTACATCTCAGGTGTCCCCAGCCAGCGGAGTGCTTCCTTACATCTCAGGTGTCCCCAGCCAGCGGAGTGCTTCCTTACATCTCAGGTGTCGCTGTCCCCAGCCAGCAGAGTGCTTCCTTACATCTCGGGTGTCGCTGTCCCCAGCCAGCAGAGTGCCTCCTTACATCTCGGGTGTCGCTGTCCCCAGCCAGCAGAGTGCTTCCTTACATCTCGGGTGTCGCTGTCCCCAGCCAGCAGAGTGCCTCCTTACATCTCGGGTGTCGCTGTCCCCAGCCAGCAGAGTGCCTCCTTGCATCTCGGGTGTCGCTGTCCCCAGCCAGCAGAGTGCCTCCTTACATCTCGGGTGTCGCTGTCCCCAGCCAGCAGAGTGCTTCCTTGCATCTCGGGTGTCGCTGTCCCCAGCCAGCAGAGTGCCTCCTTACATCTCGGGTGTCGCTGTCCCCGGCCAGCAGAGTGCCTCCTTACATCTCGGCTGTCCCCGGCCAGCAGAGTGCCTCCTTGCATCTCGGCTGTCCCCGGCCAGCAGAGTGCCTCCTTGCATCTCGGCTGTCCCCGGCCAGCAGAGTGCCTCCTTGCATCTCGGCTGTCCCCGGCCAGCAGAGTGCCTCCTTGCATCTCGGCTGTCCCCGGCCAGCAGAGTGCCTCCTTGCATCTCGGCTGTCCCCGGCCAGCAGAGTGCCTCCTTGCATCTCGGGTGTCTTCCCCCCCCCCCCCCCCCCCCCATTGGAGCCCTTCTATATCCCAACAGCAGTGTCTCCCAGGGGGGAACAAAATAGAGGCAGAGCCGGCCGGCTACAATAGAAATTGAGCTGCGGCACCGCCCACCCATTTCGACAGCAGGTCACAGATGACAGACAGACCGGAGGCGGGGGGTGGGCGGCGCCACAGCTCTATTCCTACTGAAGCAACTCGGCAGGCTCCCTGTCTAACTCGTTTGGTCTTCGGGAAAATGGCGGCCGGCGGAGACAATATCTCCGCTGGCCGCGGACCTCTAGCGGCAGCAGGGAAAAAGCAATATTTATTGGCAACTAGGATGGGGCCCTACTCGGCTGCGGGCCCCATAGCGAATGCGTGGGTCACTATGGCGGTAGTTGCGCCACTGCTTACATTGGTGATCAGTGAGAAGAATGTTCCTTACATTGGTAATCAGTGGGAAGAATGTCCCTTACATTGGTAATCAGTGGGAAGAATGTCCCTTACATTGGTAATCAGTGGGAAGAATGTTCCTTACATTGGTAATCAGTGGGAAGAATGTTCCTTACATTGGTAATCAGTGGGAAGAATGTTCCTTACATTGTTGATCAGTGGGAAGAATGTTCCTTACATTGGTGATCAGTGGGAAGAATGTCCCTTACATTGGTGATCAGTGGGAAGAATGTCCCTTACATTGGTGGTCAGTGGGAAGAATGTCCCTTAGATTGGTGGTCAGTGAGAAGAATGTTCCTTTACATTGGAGGTCAGTGGGGCGAATGCCCGTCCCATTGGAGGTCAGTGGGGCGAATGCCCGTCCCATTGGAGGTCAGTGCCTATTTATCTGAGAAGCAAATACTTCTCTAGTGCCCTCTGGAGGGAGGCCGGTAGAGGAAGTCTGGTGTATGTGATTCTACCTCCCTGTGTGTCTCTTCTATCGGTGAACAGTCTGAAGGTGGATGACCCCATAGAGCACTTCTCTCAGCTGCAGGATCTCAACATCATCATCAAAATCGTCAATAAACTGTAAGTGCCCAGAAAGAGAAATTTTTGTTTTAGTCAAGATTGTGTGTTTGTTTTTTTTCTGCCTCTAAACGCAGTGTGTGGTTGTGTGTGGTTGTGTGTGGGTGTGTGTGTGTGTGTGTGTGTGTGTGTGTGTGTGTGTGTGTGTGTACGGACACCTAGGGTAACATGGAGGGGCGTTTTAGCTCCAGTGCACATGAGGCCTTGGAGGCAATCGCTGCAAACAAACAATTTCTGGAGGTCCCAATGAGACTTCTGATCCCCTTCCAACCCAAGATGGTGGGCGGGGGGGGGCAGTTTTGTGGCGGGGGGGCAGTTTTGTGGCGGGGGGCAGTTTTGTGACAGCGGGGGGCAGTTTGTTGAATTAGAGGGGATCAAACTACCTGTTGGCGGGTGCAGAAGTCTCATTGGGACCTCCTAAGGCCTCAAGCGCAGTTGAGCTCAAAAACTGACTTTTTTTTTGTCTCTAAATGCCCCTCCATGTTGGCCTACAGTGGGGGGGGGGGATTATTTGCTCCCCTGTTGATTTTGTACGTTTGCCCGCTGACAAACGATCAGTCTATAATTTTAATGGTCAGTTTATCCAGACATGGATTCGGACGCGGACCGTCTATCCTGTTTTTTGCATGGGGATCCTAAGATGGCGCCCGACACGAGGCAGACGATCAAGGCCCGAGCAGCGCACAGAGGATTTGGGAGACAAACTCGCCCACAAGCTCAGAGAAGGTAGGCCCACTACCCCCCAGATCTCAGGGTAGGAGTAGGGGTTTATCCCTGGACAGAGGCCCTGCTAGAGGTGTGGGTGAGGCGGAACAGAACCGGGCCAAGCGCAGTGGGGAGCCATCACTAACACAAATCATGGAGGCCATTTACACCTGCCAAGCCACCCTGACAGAGCACATTAATGGCATGAGGGCTGAAATGTCCTTTTATTTAACAGGACATGCAGACTATCAGGGAACGGGCCTCAGAAGCTGAACAGAGGATCAGTGACTTGGAGGATGTGGTGCGGCCTATGGAAAATAAAGTGCAGGGCCTACACAGAGATTGGAGCCCACACTGAGAAGCTCGGAGACATGGAAGACAGACAAAGGAGGAACAACCTCCGTTTTGTGGGTTTTCCAAAGAAAAGTGAGGGTAAGCAGCCTGAAGACTTCTTGGAACTCTGGCTACAAGACACTTTACCCGGTACCACATTCTCACGTTTGTTTGCAATAGAGAGGGCCAACAGAATCCCATCCAAACCACCTCAACCAGGAGCTCACCCCCGCCCAATGATTGCAAAAATCCTCCACTTTAGAGACCGGGAGAATATACTGCGTGCTGCCCGGACAGAGGGTGATTTAAAGTATAATGGGAATCGCATCTCTATATATCCTGACTTTTCAGCGGCTACCCAGAAGCAGAGAGCCAGTTTTGTCCATGTTAAAAAACGACACCGAGACCTGCAGATGCCTTACAGTATGTTATACCCTGCAAAGTTGAGAGTTGTTGATAATGGTAAAGCTTACTTTTTTAGCTTACCTGGTGTCCAGCCAGCGTGACGCTTCCACAGAGGGCGCCATAGCCCGGCTGCTGGGAGATGAAACTATTGCTACCATCACAAGAGAAGACAGATGAAGAATAAAGATGATGTGCACTTTTATAACTGCGTGTTTGCAATCCTCATGAGTGCCTGCAGACACTACAACACTTGGACAAGATGTCTCACCGTATTTCCTCCTCCTTTCTATCATACCAAATACTTGAATGAATATACAGGATACAGGAAGATAGCAAAATCTATCCTGGGTTTTGTACCCTTTTTTTTTTTTCTCCTGTTGTATTTATTTTTTTGCACTTTTTAAAAATATTTTTATTTTTTATTCTCCCCTTCTTTTTTTTTCCAAAGCAAGTTATCCTTGCACTTACTATTTGCAAAGCTGAGTGACTCTTGCAGGGGTTTTTTTTTTTTTTTAACCTACACCCAGCAGTGCTCACATGAGTAGCAGAGACCTGTGACCCCCCCCCCCTCCCCCCGAGGTCATTTAAAGCAATTGTTCAGTTATGGGATTCAGGCACACAAAGGTTTGGGCATGTGTGCAGGGTGGGTGGGGAGGTTAATGAGGCGATTACCTTTTGTGCTGTGTGCTGCCGGTGTTTTTTCTATTTTGCTCTCCGCAGATCTGGAAGTGCACCTGACGCTTCCTGGACAGAATGCAACCTTAGAGCTCCTGATACAATCTTGGTCTGTATATCATGGCGGGTAAGATAAAGCTTATATCATGGAATGTACGGGGCATGAATTCTATAATCAAGAGGTCTCTGATCTTTTGACTTTTTAAAAAGGTACAAACCTCACATTATACTCTTGCAGGAAACCCATCTGCAGGGGTCTAAAGTGATAGCTCTTAAGAAGGCCAATATAATGCGGGTGCTGCACGCTGAATACTCCACTTACTCACGAGGAGTGGCTATCCTTGTGACAAAAAAAGTTGCAGCTCATATTTTACAGGTCAAGTTGGATCCGAATGGTAGATATGTGATATTGGTTTGCCAAAAATGTTTGCAATCCTCATGACATTGGTGTGCGTTTATGTGCCGCCTCCATTCTCTCTGCAGATCCTTGATAACATCCTGAAAGAAGCGATTGTAATCGCACAGGGCCCGATATTACTCCTGGGTGATTTTAACACGGTCACACATGGGAACCTGGACAGACATGGCTGTACCCCTCATTCTCATTATGTTCTCTCCCCCTGGTTGGAGAGTTATGCTCTCATGGATGTCTGGAGGCAGAGGCATCCTGGGCTGAGGGAATATTCATGTCATTCGGAGACCCACAAAACACAAGAATAGATCTCCTGCTTTCTACCCTAGATGGTCTCCCGCTTATTGCGGGTGTCCGATACCTCCCGAGGGCGATCTCAGATCACTCCCCCCTTGAGGTCACAGTGGATTTAAACGCGCCAAAGGGCAGAAGACAGTGGCGTATGAATGTTCAATGGCTTCAGGAAGACTATGTTGCTATACAATGTAAACTAGAGATTGATCACTACTGGAGAGAGAATGGAGCGGTGACCCGAATTGCTAACCAGTGGGATGCATTTAAGGCCACTATGAGGGGTAGATTCACTGCTGAGACTAGAAACTTTACCAAGGCCTTGAACTTCGAACTGAAAGATGCAGAAACCCAGAGCATAGAGGCAGAAAGAGACTGTCCAGGACCCATTACCTAGCACTTACCAGGCATGGAAAGATAAGACCAGACAGTATAAGTTACTGACTGGACGCAATGCAAAGAAGCAACTGCAACAATCTAGATCGTTTTTTGAATTCGGTGACAAAAGTGGACTTTTACTGGCTTTTTTGGCCAAGCCACTTTATACGCTGACCTCCATCCTTCAACTGAAAAGGTTCCAACGGGACGATAGTGAGTGACTCTCCGACGATCCTAGACACATTCGTAGACTTTTACAGCACCCTCTACCAGACGCAAACACAACGTACAAATGGGGAATTAGATGACTATCTGAGCTCCATTCCACTGCCCTCCCTGTCCCTGGAAGACAGAGGCTCTGGACCAATCCATTACGCAGGAAGAGATCCTAGCGGCTATCTCCTCTTTTAAAGCGGGGAAGTCTCCAGGTCTTGACGGGTTCCCGGCAGAATGGTATCAATTGTACAGGGGACAACTGGCCCCACATCTACAAAAGGTTTTTACTGCAGCGGAGAGAGGAGTCCTCCCTGAATCTATGAGGGAAGCATTGATTGTGGTTATACCCAAACCTGGGAAGGATCCACAGGAATGCGAATCATACAGGCCAATCTCTTTGATAAACTCGGATGTCAAGATACTGGCCTAAATTCTGGCCTGTAGGTTGCTATCTGTGGTTCTTAATCTAGTAAAATCAGATCAGACGGGTTTTATTCCTGGCAGGTGCACACAAATGAACCCCTGTAGGCTATATGTAAATCTACAAACCCAACACTCCAATATGGGCAAGAGGGTCATAGCGTCTTTAGACACAATAAAAGCGTACGATTCAGTCGAATGGGACTATCTATTTTCTACCTTGGGGAAAAATGGGATTTGGCCAGCGATTTATCTCCTGGGTGAAGCTGCTCTACAAAGACCCTAAAGCGAGCGTCAGAGTGAATGGTCTTATATCTGAACCCTTCCAAATCCATAGGGGGACGAGGCAAGGATGCCCCCTGTCCCCCCTTTTGTTTGCACTGGCTATAGAGCCTCTAGCAGCCAAACTGAGATCTCATAGTTCCATTAGGGGTTTGGTAGTGGTCTGACAAGGCCCCAAGGACTTTCTTTCTAGCAGTCTTGTTCCGAGTACAGATGACACATGACTTTACATATTCCTTGCAGTTCTTGAGATTCAGCCACCTGAACATACACTATTAATTCAAGAGTCTTGTTGACCCCAAAATGGCCAGCCAGAGGATGGTCGTGGCAAAGGCCCAGTACTGTTGTCTGGAAACTTTCTGGCACAAAAATTGTATTGTTCTTCCAAAGCAACCCACCCCTGGGTATCAGGGTAACTCCCGGAGAACTGGACACTCCCGCTGAAGCTTGCTTTAAGCCAGACATCCGATCCATCTGAAGAAGCAGAAAATGAGCTTAAGTGAGAAGAAGGCTGTAGGGTGCATTCGATTCTTGAGGCCTTGGCGTATGGAAATAACTGCCCCTACTGCTGTTTCTGAGGCTTCTACCTCAAGTAGGTAAGGCAGAGAGGGATCCAGATGACTCAGGATGGGGGCAGAAGTAAAAAGCCCCTTTAGAGTTGCAAAGGCAGCTTGAGCCTCGGAATTCCAATTTTTGTCTGAGGGTGCAGGCCAGTTCAGTACAGCTGTATTTTTTTGTGGGCCCCTCGCAGGTCCAGTTTGGTAAATACGGAGGTAGTTCTCAGTCTTTGAAAGAGCACAGGTACCAGGAGCAAAGGATACCAGTTCTTAACATGACTTTATTTAGTTCTCGGTAGTCCACACAGGGCCGTAAAAAGAGTGGTCCTTCTTTTCTATGAAAAAGATTCCTGCCCCTGCCGTAGAAGTAGATGGTCGGATGAATCCCCTCTTAAGATTTTCGTCCACATATTCTTTCAGTACATCCAACTCCCGCTCAGATAATGGGAAGATTCGTCCAAAGGGGATCTCAGCCCCTGGAAGCAGTTCAATTGGACAATCATATGAGCGATGGGGAGGAAGAGTCGTCAAAAAACTTGTGATATGGCTCAGGTACTATTGAGTGTATCTCCGAATGAGATTCCAAGCACAGCAGAGGGCAGGAGACCTTGGGAGGCATGGGCAGGCAGTGTTTTTGACAATAGGAAGACTGGAACTTGATATTTCCGGCGCCCCAATCAATTTGCGGATTGTGGGCCTGTAGCCAGGGTAAGCCCAAGATGACTGGAAACGGAGGGGAAGCAATTGCATCCAGACTCAGCAGTTCCTTATAGTCTGTGGAGGTGATCACAGGTAGTAGAGGGGTCTCCTGGGTCACCAAACCAGACTTGATACAGGACCCGTCTGCCAGAAAGAGGGAGAGTCCTTGGGCCCTGGGTCGGAGTGGGATGTGTTGGTTTGCAAAGTTCAAGTCAATAAAACTACAGTACACGCTCCAGAGTCAATTATTGCAGTAACTTGCACTGTTCTTCCTGGAAGCTGAAACGAGAGGGAAAGAGCCAGGTGCGTGGTGTTTGCAGAGGGTGCTGGATAACTGGAAGGGGCGATAGACATTTACGCAACTTTGCTGGACAAGAGTGTACATAGTAGCCGCCCCCCCTACAGTACAGGCATAGATTGTTCTGTCTCAGGCGTAACCATTCTTCAGAAGATAGTGAGGGTCTCATTAATCCAAGTTGCATAGGCTCAGGACTAGTGGAAGCAGGGTGAGCAGGAGCAGGCACTCTGACTTGCTGAGTAGCTCTTTCTGTCCTGCGCTCCTGAAAAAGTCGGTCTATCTGGAATGCCAGAGTAATTAAAGTCTTCAATGAGTTAAGTATACTGACCCGGGCCAGTTTGTCCTTTAAGCCTCCAGATAGGCCAAGGCAAAACTGGCCTGCGTTATTCCACTGAGTATCCACGCTCCAGTGTCTGAAGTCCGTAACATAGTCCTCGACCGATCTGTGGCCTTGCTGGAGCGCATGAAGGGCAGCCTCTGCAGTGGAAATCCGTTGTGGCCTGGGGGCCATCCTAGGGTTGCATGCAGGGCTTCAGGGTTAGAGCCTGAGGCTCCAATCGGCTATTGGTTTCCGGCTTCTCCACCCGGCCAATCAGGACAGAAGGAGAATCTAAAGAAGACCCGGTTGACTGGGAGGAGAAGCCATGGCATGGTGACCCAGGAGTGGTGAATGCGGACTTAGGGGGTGTTTGTTTGCCCCCCCAAAAAGTTTAGCACCAGTCACCACTGTTTCCTATATATATATATATATATATATATATATATATATATATATATATATATATATATATATATAGCAACAATTTAGAGGAAGGATGAAAAGTTTATTGCTGGGGGCCAGGGGCGTACCTACAGGGGTCACAATTGGGACCTGGCCCCATGCTGCAGGTGACCCTTGTGCACCCCCTGTACACCTGGATAGGAGGAGCAGCGGGGGCAGCTTCATGTAGAGGAACCTCTCTTTCCATTTTCCACCGGCAGCCACAGAATGTCTGAGGGAGGGAGAGGAGGAGAAGCGGGCATTCAGCAGCTGCAGGAGGAAAATTAAAAGATTGGTTCCTCTATATGCAGTAGCCCCTGACGCTCCTCCTATCCAGCTTCTTTCTCCTGCCCCCGTGTGCTCTCAACCCCCCCCCCTGTGCTCTCTCTGCCCCCCCCCCCACTCGTCCCCCGCTAGGTTCCCCCCTCCCCTGCTGTCAAGATGGAGAGCCTTTTTTTTTTAATGGAATCCGTACCGATCACTGACTGTCACTGACTCTGTCCATTCATAACTGAAACGTATTAAACTATGATTACTATGCTTCAATTTGTGAATGAATGGGAAGCCTCTGTACAGAGCTATTCCTGTCCATTCATTCTGTGCAGCAGAGGCTACAGAGATGGAGATTGAGGACTGTGTTCTCAATCTCCTTTCTCTGTCTCAAAGGTGAAACATCAGAGGTCTGTTTAGACCCTGATATCTCACCAAATCCCCCTAATAAAATTGTAAAAAGTAATTAAATATTGTTGTAAAAAAAAAAAAGACAAAAGACAAAAAAATACGGACACCAGTGACTGAACTACCAGGGTCACAAAAGTTGCATTACACACGAGCGGAAATTCCGCCAGCAAAAGTCCGATGAGGGCTTTTGGTCCAAAAATGCGATCGTGTGCATGCTCCATCGGACTTTTGCTGGTGGAATTCCAGCCAGCAAAAGATTGAGAGCGGGTTCTCAATTTTTCGCTCGGAAAAAGTTCGGAAAAAGAATCGGAAATTCCAATCGCCTGTACCAATTCCGACACGCAAAATTCCTACGCATGCTCGGAAACATTGAACTTCATTTTGTCGGCACGTCGTAGTGTTGTACATCACCGCGTTCTTGACGGTTAAAAGTTCAGCAAACTTTTGTGTGACCGTGTGTATGCAAGCCAAGCTTGAGCGGAATTCCATCGGAAAAAACATCCAAGATTTTTCTGACGGAAATTCCGCTTGTGTGTACGCGGCATAAGTCCCAAAGAGCACAGTCTGCAGAAATTTTATGTCTTCCCATGCCCTCAGACTATACCTACCACTCAGGCTAAAAGTATTTTTTCTTATGCATTAGAGTGACACGTATATGGACGGTACTATGGATCATTGGATCTATACTTTCCCTTCTAAAAACAAAGCCACACAAAAAGAAAATGTGTCATATTGTTTATCCTTCCAACTGAACAGATGCAAAATACACACAGTCAGCCCCAGTAATTACAGAGCATGTATTGTTCATACAAAGACAAATGGCACGTGGCATAGACTAAAAAGACATAATTTGTTCTTACAATAGGTGCAAATTCAACGTCTTTACTTTAATTTTGTGAATAGATCTCACATGTGCAAAAAGCCATCACACTGATTTAACAGGTGTACATATTACTACAGCAATGTGATAGGTGTATTAACAGCAAGTAAAAAATATGTCACCAGTCTAACAGTTCTCATAGATGCTTTGCGTGCTTTGGCCTATGTTTTTTTGTTTTTGTTTTTTTTGGGTGTTTAATACATTTTATGTAGAAAACAAATGAAAAATGAATTTATCCAAAAGTACAAGACTATTTAGAAAAAGGCATTGTAGTCAGGTTAGAACTCTGTGAAATCTCTTTACAGAAACTATATTTTTTGGGGTAAAGGGGAGAGGTCACTTAAAAAATGTAAAGTGCTTTACTTTTCCTCTAAATTAATAACATTGTAAGTAGCTTTAGGCTGATGTCTCACGGGAGTTTCTGCCACTAGAGACAATCGCCAGTGGCAGGATCACTAAAAAGGCTGCCTTTGTGTCCAAATGGAATGGCTCCCTCTGTAGCCACACGCAATGAGATATCCCTGAATCTCAATCGTTAGCAATGGGAGCGACATCTTGCTGCTTCACCTACAAAGCATCTTAGCGATACTGCTGCTGGTGATTTCGACAAATTGTCATTGGCAGGACCACTAAAAGAAAAGTCACCCATGTGTCATCAGCCTTAAGCTAAAAGCTGGCCATACATAGGCTGATGATCAGATGAAAATCCAAAGATGGGTGCCACACATGCTACAATCTGATTTTACAAACTTTGCACAATGTCTCTTAGCTTTACCAAACTATGCAGTGTGAAGGCCTAAAGACAGAATACGTTCGTTTTTATATCCAGTCAAGCAGGCCTTGGAGTTACATAGTTGTTAAAGAATCTAAAGGATATTGTGCAGTTGGAATGCAATGTTTTTGGCCAGCTAAAGGGCTCTTTCACACGGGGCGGATCAGTGCAGATCCGCCCCATGGATAGCCGCTTGCTCAGCGGGGATCGCCGGAGCCATCTCCGCTGAGCAGGAAGATGACAGGCCTGTCAGAGCGCCGCTCTCCCCTATGGGAGATCGGGTGACGACGGACCGTAGAGTCCGTCGTCATCCGATCCGCTCTGCAGACGGATGAAAAAAATTGGGTTTTCCTCCGTCTGCAGAAATGGAGCATAGCGGGCACGGACGAGAGCGGGTGTCAGCGGATGCTCATCCGCTGACACCGCTATCCCATAGGGATACATGTATGTCCGTTTTTTATCCGAAAACGGAAGGATGAAAAACGGACATATGGACCGTCCGTGTGAAAGAGCCCAAAGAGTTGCTTACAGCAATTTTGAAATGACTCTGCACTTGATTCGCAACTAAGGACACTATATGGTCAAACGTTTATGGGAATCTGACCATCACAATTACATGACCCCCGTGGGAAAAAAACACAGGCATTAATATAGAGTTGATTTGCAGCTGTAACAGCTTCTAGTCCCCTGGGAAGACTTTCCACAAGATATATATATATAGAGAGATAGATATATATATATATATTGAGTTCAGGGACTGAGGTTGGATGAGAAGATCTGGCTTTCAGTAGGCATTCCGATTCCTTCCAAAGGTGACTATTGGGGTTGAGGTTGGGACTTTGTGCAGGCCACCTGAATTCTTGAAGACCAAACTCATCAAATCACGTCTTTATGGAGTGGGCTTTGTCCACAGAGGCACAGTAGTGGTGGAACAGAAAAAAACATTCACCAAACTGTTGCCACAGGGTTGGCACAATTATCTAACATGTCTTTATATGCTGTAGTAATAACAGTACAAGTCAATAATTTGGAGATCTCTCTACATACTTTTGGTCATATAATATAGGTGTGATGGTCAGGAGTCCAAAAGCTTTTGGCTTTATAGTGTAATTGCTGATTAATCCAAAGGAGATAAGACTCCAAAGGAGATAAGACTGAAGCCAGACTATAAAGTTTATGGTTAGTACCATTATAACAACCCTGCACAAAATCACACGCCTGACATCTGACCGCACTGAGCTTTGAATTGTGGAAGGGTTGGCGCCACATGCTTGCCAATACACGAAAGTGCTATTTTTTTCTTCCTGGGGCTCCAGGTGGAGCACTAGAAAGGTTTGAGCAAGTACATTATGGTGCTACCAAACTAACATGCTACTTCTCAAAGTTTGTAGAAAAAGAGAGTACTTTGATATTGCTAACAGTCCAGATACAGTTTATTCATCACAGCAATTATTTAAGAATATCCAATGCAATTTGGAGTTTCCATGACTTGGCGATGTTGGACTGGATGTGGTGGTCTGAGTAAAAAGGTTTGAGAATCTTGAAGATAATATTTGATCATTGGTTTAGCTGTTAGGCAGACCTTACACTTTCTTCTAAACTGTAACTAAAGGATTTGCAAACTTTTTTGCCCAGACTTGCAATTCCAGTACATCACCATTAACCCCTTATTAAGAGGGCCCCTTGGAACCCATAAAACGGGTTGGCTGTTTTGTATACAATTACTGCAATTTAAAAAAAAAAAAAAACTTCATCTAGAATGTCAACAATATATTGACAGTCTATTTTTCTATAAACTTCAAGATGTTGTTCTGTGGGCAAGTCAGGGCCCTTTGTACATTTGAGAGCTGCCTTGTACAGAACTGTCACACCAGATTGTCATACTCACCTACAATGGGGTCCAGCACTCCCACCTCTCCTTTTCATATTACTTTTCTTAGTTATGACTCAGTACACTAGAATTGGCCCTAAACTTTTTTTTTTTTTTTTTTTATAGTTCTGTGTGGAGTGGGCAGAGTTAAAGTGGTTGTAAACTCTCTGGGACCACTTTGACCTACAGGTAAGCCTAGATTAAGACCCCTTTCACACCACGCCGCCCAAAGCGTCGGCGGTAAAATGCCACTATTTTTAGCGGCGTTTTACCGTCGCATTTAGCGACGTTTTGCCGGCGGTATTACAGCGCTGCCCCATTGATTTCAATGGGGAGCAGCGGTGGAGGAGCGTTAAACACACCGCTCCTTCACCGATCCGAAGAAGCTGCTGACAGGACTTTTCCTGACATCCTGCCAGCGCCCTGCTCCAGTGTGAAAGCCCTCTGGCTTTCACACTGGAGACAATGGTACAGCTGTTTTAGGGTGGATTGCAGGCGCTATTTCTAACGCTATAGCGCCTGCAAAACGCCCTTGGTGTGAAAAGGGGTCTTAGGCTTACCTGTAGGTCCAAGAAATATCTCCTTAACCTACACGTTTAAGGAGATATTTTACAAAGAAAGAGCACCGCTGTCTACGGCGCATGCCAACTGGGCGCGACGCAAGTGAAGGCGAACGTGCCGTCACTTACGGCTCCCGTGCGCATGCGTGGGAGTGACGTCATCGCGGCTCCAGCCAGTCACAGCAATACACGGAAAGAAGATAGAGGCTCCATGGAAGAGGGGACAGCGGTGACATTGCTGGCTTCTGTGTCAGGTAAGTGACACATAATGGGCTGCTATGCGATGCATAGTAGTCCATTATGCTTTACCTTTGCAAGGAAACAAAGAGGAAGTAAACCCATCAGGGTTTACTTCCTCTTTAAGATCTTTGCTGCAGTTCCTGACCCTTCATGGTGATTTTGCCCCATCTCTGAACAGAACTTCCTTGTCCCCTCTACCCCCTTAGGACTGGAACCTCAGTCTATTCTTATAGAGAACCAACAAATTAAGCCTCGTAGACACGATGAGAATATCAGACGAAAGACCGTCCGTTTATTTTTTGCATATTAGTCTCCATATCTAAAATTAAGAGGTTGCTCAACTTACAAAAATACAACTTTGGAAGTCATGTATTGTAATGTAATGTATTGGTATTGTATTTTCGTACGAAAACTGTACTGATTAAACGAAAATCGTACGATCTGGTATCGTACGAGAAAAATGTGTTCATCCCTTCGGATAATAGCCGATGAACTGTCGTGATCCGCTCTCAAAAGCTATGTACTAACGATCAGATTATTGTATGATCGTACGATTTTTCATATGATCGTGTGTACTAGGCTTTAGAAACACTGCAGGCTTTCTTCACCCTCCACTTTTATTTCATTTCTCCTGCTGCAACAGGGATAGTCTCCCTCCATCCTGCTGCATGAAATAAAAATAAAATGAATGGTCCATCAAGAAAGTAAGACCTTCTTGTAATTGTTACAGCAGGTGGCAAATTTAGGAGCTTGCAGGATTCTTGAATTCAGACGAAATTATCACATTTTGCTAGGGGCAGTGATAAATCTCTTGGGAAACAAAATGGAAGCTTTTACCTTTGAATAAATATCTGCCAGTGTGTGGCCAGCATAATGGTCTAAAAAGTTTCTAAAGGCAGATAATAATTTTTGTTTATTCTGATTAAAGAAACATTATACAGGTTGCAGGTTTGGTCTTGGAAACACTGATAGACGTGTTAAAATCCATAGTGACAGTTCAGAGGGTTTTGGCTTGGGTATCCGCATCGTTTCTCTTTCGTACAGCAAATTGGTGTACATCTGACCAGGTGTTACAAAATGGTGGCAGCTTCTGCATCGCTACTTCGAGGGTCTTTGATACCGATGATCAGATCGTTGCTCCTGCGTGAACCGTGGACCAAAGATAGGATGTGTGTCTGGTCTAGCCGGTGTCCTTTCAATTCCAGGCCCTGGGTATCATTTTCTGGAAAAGCACCTATTGACAAATATATTTTTATTGTCATTTTTCAGAGATACAGAAATACAAAAGATTGTCTAGTCATATTGTACTGATTGCCAACAGAACCTGCCCACAGTTTGAATAATAAGTACATTTAAAAAATATGTCAACCCACCTTTTTAATGCGCAGCTTTTCGTATCAGATTTTTTAAAAACAGGACACATTAACCGCTTGCCGACCGCCGCACACAGATGTACATCGGCAGATTGGCACAGGCAGGCAAATGGGTGTACCTGTACATCCCTTTAAATTTGGCACCTAACGGGCGCGCCCGCCGTGGGAGTGTGCCCGTGGGTCCCGGGAACTCGATATTCGCCAGCGGCCCGCGATTGCAGTGTGGAGAGATAGAACGGGGAGATGCCTAATGTAAACAAGGCATTTCCCCGTTCTGCCTAGTGACATGACGGGGATCTACTGCTCTGTCATCGGGAGCAGTGATGGCTGTCATGTCAGTGGAAGCCCATCCCCCCACAGTTAGAACACCTCCCTAGGACACACTTAACCCCTTGATCACCCCCTAGTGTTTAACCCCTTCCCTGCCATTGTCATTTACACAGTAATCAGTTCATTTTTATAGCACTGATCGCTGTATAAATGACAATGGTCCTAAAATAGTGTCAAAAGTGTCCGATGTCTCCACCATAATGTTGCAGCCACGATAAAAATTGCAGATCACCGCCATTACTAATAAAAAATAAATTGATAAGAAAAATGCTGTAACTCTATCCCCTATTTTGTTGACGCTATAACCTTTGCGCAAACCAATCAATATATATGGTTGTTTCGATTTTTTTTTTTACCAAAAATATTTAGAAGAATACATATCGGCCTAAAAAAAAGAAAAAAAAAATTTATATATATTTTTGGGGGATATTTATTATAGCAAAAAGTAGAAAATATTGCTTTTTTTTTTTTTTTCAAAATTGTCGCTCTTTTTTTTGTTTATAGTGCAAAAAATAAAAACCGCAGGGGTGATCAAATACGACAAAAATAAAGCTCCATTTGTGGGGAAAAAAGGACGTCAATTTTGTTTTGGTGTAACGCCGCAATTGTCAGTTAAAGCGACGCAGTGCCGTATTGCAAAAAGTGCTCTGGTCAGGAAGAGGGTAAATCCTTCTGGGGCTGAAGTGGTTAAATGAAAATCATTCATTCTGTTCACGTATGATAAAAGTTTGGGAGTTTATCCCGTTGGAAATTTTCATTAACAAAGTCTGAATCGGATGTGGAAAGTTGTGTACACACTATTCATAGTGTGTACCCCCTTTATAATTAACACACCCTTGCCACACTGCATAACCATGCATAAATGTAGGTCATACCACTGTTTCATGTTTCATGTTTCAGCTTTGCAGCTTCCTTTTTTACCTTTTTGCTCACTTGACAATGTATTGGCATCATCAAATTGCAAATTCATTGTCCAAGTAAGTGTCCCGCAACACAGGAAGCTGCAAAGCTGAAATAATAAGTAATGGTGTCATCTAACTGGCTATTTACATGTAGAAGTGAATTTGTTCTACTGTGAATCATTGATTGTTAAAGTGGTTGTAAACTCAAAAATATAACTTTTACCTACAGGTAAGCCTATAATGAGGCTTACCTGTAGGTAAAAAAAAATATCTCCTAAACCTGTATGGTTTAGGAGATATTCCCCGTGCAATGCGCCGCTGACTGCAGCGGCGCATGCGCACGGGGGATTCTCGGCCGAAAGGCCGGCAGAATCCGAACCCTGCCGGGAAGAAGTCTCCTGTGCGCATGCGAGGGAGTGACGACATCGCGGCTCCAGCCACTCACAGCGCTGGAGTAGCGATACCCGGAAGACACGCCGAGGCAACATGTCAGCGACCTCGGCGTGGACCAGGTGAGTTACCGACGCCTTATTCTAAGGTAAGTATTTCATAATGAGCTAGCTCATTATGCCTTTTCCCTTACAGGTGTTTAAAAAAAAAAAAAAAAGGTTCAGCGGCTTTACTACCGCTTTAAGTGTTGCACAGTACATGCAGACCCTTCTAGAACAAATAATGAAGTTGATTATGGAGAACTCATAGTAAAGTTAAATAAATGGCTTCTACCTTTAGCATAGTTGCAGTGTTTTCTGGGCAACATTAGCATTTTAATGATTGCTTTTACTTGTTGCTCTTTAAAAATGCATACCTGGACAAGGGGCAGCTGCCCTGGGCACTGTGGAATAATGTGAGGTGGGGGCACCATGAGGAGATTGGGGGGAGGGTATTTGTGCTGGGGGGGGGGGGGGGGGTTGGGTGGCAGCAGGGGGTAAGAATTGTTATAGGAACAGAAATTTGGTGTACTAGGAAAGGTGATTTGGAGGATTTGTGTTGGGAGGGGGAATGGGGAAAGAGGATTTGTGCTATAGGGGGGATTTGGGTTGTTTGTGCTAGAAGAGGTGATATGGTATGAGGGGGAGGGAATTTGTTTTTGGGGGGGGGGGGATTTGTGCTAGGAGGGGAAATGTATGTGGGGGGATTTGTGCTGGAAGGGGGGATGGGGTTGGAGTGGGAGAAGAGGATGTGTACCCAGAGGAGAAATTTGAGGGGTAGAGGAACTGTTCTAGGAGGAGTGACTTTTTTTTTGGGGGGGGGGGGGGATTTCAGCAGGGGGGGGGCAGATTTGTCCTGGGAGGTGGGGAAATTTATGCTTGGACGGTAAGCATCCTGACACAAGTGCAAAATCTTTTGCAGCTCTGCTTAGAAACCAATCAGCTTGCAGGTTTTAGATCTCGTTCACATTGGAGGTGGGTTTGAAATCATGCAAGTTTAGCTGAACTCACACGATTTCAAACCCGCATTTCATTGCGAGTTTGGGGGCGATTTGACAGACATCTGTGTGGGCTCATGTACAGATGTCAATTGAAATCATCCCCAAAGTCACCAAAAGTAGTGCAGGAACTACTTTTGGAAACTGGTGCGGCACCACAAAGTTGGCGTTGCACCGATTCCGATGGTGCCGTTGCCGGCAATAGTCAAATCGGCCCGATGTGAACGGGGACTTATTGCCAAAGCTTAATTGAACAAGCTGAAGTTAGAAGATGATTGGTTACTATGTACAGCTGCGCCAGATTCTGAGTGCACCAGTTTTAGTAAATCTGCCCCATAGTGTTTGTACATCTTAGAGTGGCGCAGTTTGGCATGATCACCCTGGGCTCCAGATGACCTTGTCCCGGCACTGCATACTGTACATCATGGACATACTTTTCACCTGGCAGTTAGATCATCCTGCACAGTCAACAGCCCTCTTATTTCTAAGGTCATCTAAACACAGTAGGATATACACAGTACTATGGACAACTCACTATCAATTTGCAGGAGGTTGGTCTCGAGGTCTGGATGCAGCCGTCCTTGAGATATGCTTTCGCTCAAATTCTTGTTAAATGATAAAACATTTAGAAGGACCTGTAAGTAAAGAAATTAAGCTGGATAGTAATTTAAGCAAGAAATTCAATAAATAAATAAAGACTTATTAGGACTGCAGCAAATTTTCTACTTCGTTAGTTTAGTTGCTTGGTTGACCCACAGTCTTCCACACATGTTCCTTTGCATTAGAAGCCTTTTGATGGTAACACCAGTGGCGGTGCGTTCATAAGGGTGCAGGAGCGCTGCCCCCCCCCCTCTCCTGTCACTCTCTAATCATCATAGATAGATTCATGCATTGATTGGCTGAAACGGCAGGCGCTGTGATTGGACGCCTATCAGGCATCCAATCATAGGAGAGGAAAGGAGGAAGGGAGGAGACCCATGTAGGGGAGAAGACGCATGGAGGGGAGAAGACACATGGAAGACACCGCGGGTGGGGGGATCACAGTGGCAGCATTTGATGGCACATTGGGAGCATTGGATGGCACAGTGGCAGCATTGGATGGCACAGTGGAAGCATTTGATGGCACACTGGCAGCATTGGGAGCATTGGATGGCACAGTGGCAGCATTGGATGGCACAGTGGGAGCATTTGACGGCACAGTGGCAGCATTGGGAGCATTTGATGGCACAGTGGCAGCATTTGATGGCACACAGTGGCAGCATTTGATGGCACAGTGGCAGCATTTGATGAGTACAGTGGCTGCAATTGATGAGCACAGTGGCTGCAATTGATGAGCACATTGGCTGCAATTGATGGCACAGTGGCACCGTTTGAGCACAGTGGCACCGTTTGATGGGCACAGTGGCTGCGTTTGATGGGCACAGTGGCACCGTTTGGGCACAGTTACAGTGGCTGCAATTGATCGGCACAGTGGCTGCGTTTGATGGCACAGTGGCGGTATTTGATGGCACAGTGAGGCTGCAATTGATGTTTTTTTTTTTTTTTTTTCAACGTTTGCGCCCCCCCCCCCAAACCTTTTGAGCACCAGTCACCACTGGGTAACTCGATCTCATAATTATGTCCATCAGAAACCTTCTAAAGCTTCATAATAGCTCACAAATGTCTGGGTGAGCATCACCTGAATCATCCACTGATTTCTTGTATCTTTTAGAGAATCAAGTAATTTGTGCCTCTGTCCCATCAAGCATTACTGTCCTGCAGGTTAACTATTGAATTATTTCTTTCATTCTACATTATAGAAAATCTACAGGGACAACGTGAGGCCTTCATTTGTCTCTGTAATAGCTACCACAGGACTAGGGGGAAATCATGCAGCCAAATGCCCTTAAAATAAGAAACCGCCATGTGATTCAATGTCTACACAGAACGCACATTTTGAATCATTTAGGGACTTTGGCCTTTAAACAGCCTGACACAAAGAACAGAATGCCAATAGTTTAAATGGAAATC
Organism: Lithobates sylvaticus; assembly: GCA_028564925.1. NCBI lineage: Eukaryota > Metazoa > Chordata > Amphibia > Anura > Ranidae > Lithobates > Lithobates sylvaticus. Next base: position 156,121,531 of record CM053037.1, read on the forward strand.
CCGAAGGCCCTGAAATTGGCATACCTCAGGTTGCCAGTGGTAGAGCTCTGATGAGGAGTGTTTACCCCCGAAGCACGTAAGCTACTTCTGCGCCATTAAGGCAGCAGCATTGTTGGTTGTGAGGGTTCGAAAGTCGGAGAACGGAGATTTGTGCCTATTGCCCTGAGAGACTTTGGATGTTATGGATTTTAATATGCATGACATACTGTATGTATTTACATTGAGTACTTTTGTGAGTCCAAGACATTTATTTGAACAACATTTTTGGAGGATTTTACACTATGCTGGTAATCTCTCTGTTCATTATTCAGTGTCCCATATTAGTTGTGCTAATACTAAACCTCTTCATTTTGGGAGTTATGAACAGGACAACCCACCAGCACCACTCTAGGAACAAAAGGGAAATCAACCAGCAATTGATGCTAACCAACACCATATCCCTAAAACTAAAAGCGCCGCTCCACCACCATCATTGTGATGCTGACTCTGGTTGCCTGACAGTGTTAATTTTGAAGTCAAATTTCGAGTTGGTCTTAGTCATAGTCTTGTGAATAAGATGGCATTTTGGTCGTATTTTAGTCATCTGAATTGTTTTAGTTTTAGTCATATTTTAGTTGACTAAAATCTCCAGTCAACTAAAATCTAATGGGTTTAGTTAAATTGTAATGCATTATTTAAGCATCTCTCTAGAATTTCCATACTTATTGTATACTCCTGGAGTAAAAATCTAACAACATGTTATTATTCATGGTATTAAGGTTTGAACATGCACTACAGATTTAGCCGTGATATATAACCTCTTTATAAATAACATTTTTGAACAAACAAAAATATTGCTTTTCGAGAAACATAAATGCAACATTAAAATATAAAAAAAAAACAAGTGTAAACTCTTTTGGCTGTAATGCCATTGCACATATTACCTGAATATATTACCAACATTAAATATTAAGAAAAAAAACAAAAGAAAAGCCTTCTTTTTAACAGCTTAGTAGATATCCCCTATTTATCCTTATGTAAAGTGCAATACATGTTTAACCACTTCCCGCCCGGCCTATAGCAGATTCAAGGCCGGGAAGTGGTTCTGTTATCCTGACTGGGCGTCATATGACGTCCAGCAGGATAACATGCCGGCGTGCGCCCACAGGGGCACGCAGCACGGCGATGGCGAGTGCGGCGGGTCAGTGTGCTGCATCTCCGATCGCGATAAGGAGCCTCTGTCAGGCTTCTTACCACGTGATCAGCTGTTGGTTCATCGTAAACGATCAGTGGCTCTCCCTATGAGAAAGGGGGGGGGGGGGTCTGTGCTCCTAATCTGCCAGTGCCAATCAGAGCCCACCACAGTGCCCATTACAGTGCCAATCAGTGCCCGGCAGTAAAATTTGTCAGTACCTCATCAGTGCTGCCCATCAGTGCCACCTGTAAGTGCCACCTGTCAGTGCCCATCACAGCCGCCTGTCAGTGCCCCTCAGTGCCACATCAGTGCCACCCATCAGTGCTACCTATCAGTGCCCATCACTACCACTTATTGGTGCCATCAGTGCCCATTAATTCTACATATCAGTGCCTCCTCATCAGTGCACATCAATGCCACCTTATCAGTGCCAACTCATTAGTGCCCATCGGTGCCGCCTCATAAGTGCCCATCAGTGCTGCCTCATCAGTGCCCGTCAGTGAAGAGAAAAACAAAAAATTTTCAAAAATGTTGGTCTTTTTTAGTTGGTTTAGCAGAGGTGATCAAAAAAAAAAAAGCTCTATTTGTGGGAAGAAAATGATAACAATTAGTTTGGGTACAGTGTTGCATGACCGCACAATTGTCATTCAAAGTGTGACAGCGCTGAAAGCTGAATATTGTCCTGGGCGGGAAGGGGCGAAAGTGCCCGGTATTCAATGGTTAAACTTTAATGTGCTATTATTATAGTCTGGAGATGAAATTGTGTTGCTGATTTAGAAAAGTCCAGAAGAGCAGTGTTAATTTTTGTCATCAAATTTCAATTTAGTTTTAGTCCTAGTCTTTTGACTAAAATACCATGAACTAAGTGAACTAAAAGCAGAACCATTTTCAGTTGCTTTACAAACCAGTTGACTGAGTCATTTGTCAAGCTGGCACGGTGTTGGGTTTATCTTGATTTTTTCTTTAGAACAATGCCAATATAAACAGTCATATAGGTTAAAAAGGCTATGGGTCTTATAAAAAAAAACAGTCATACTGTCAAACCTGAGTAATGCCAGAGAGTGCCCGTTCTCCGTTTGATCCTCCGAGGGAAAGGTAGGTACCACAAAGACCTTGTGCAGGCCTCACCACAGTGGGAAGCAGGAAAGAGAGGGGCCTTTTCCCAGGTTCAACAATGTTCTGCTGCAGATAAAACAAGCAAAATAATAGCCAGACTTGCAAGTCTCACAAATATAGGAGCTCAGCAAAATAAAGTACAGTAAAACCTTGGATTGCGAGCATAATTCGTTCCAGAAACATGATTTTTCAACTATATTTTTTGCTTGATTACTCAAATTCGATGGCCGTACGTAAATTGGCTGTTGCTGCGGCCCACTAATGGTGCGAAATTCGAAAGGAAACTCTTATGCCGCGTACACGCGGTCGGAATTCTCGTCGGAAAAAGCTCTGATGGTTTTCCCGTCGGAATTCCGACAGAATTTTGCTCAAACTGTCTTGCCTACACACGGTCACACCAAATTCCGACGGTCTGTAACACAGCGGCATAAAACACATTCGACAGCACTATAAAAGGGAAGTTTAATGCTTCCGAGCATGCGTCGGAATTTTGCGTGTCGGAATTGCATACCCACGATCGGAAAATCCAATAGAAGGGTTTTCCGTCGGAAAAATTGAGAACAGGTTCTCAATCCAAAGTCCGTCGGAAATTCCGACAGAAAAAGACCGATGGGCGTACACACGGTCGGAAAATCCGTTGAAAAGCTCCCATCGGACTGTTTCCATCGGAAACTCCGACCGTGTGTACGCGGCATTAGTCACGATTTTAGTAAGTAAAGTAAATTATTTCGGAATTCGACCAAAGTATGGCTGCTTTAAGATACAATAGCTGTCGTTGATACAGGTTTCCCCACTGGAAGATATCCCCTCTATACCTGTTCTGGTGACAACTGAAAAAATTTGGGATTTCACATCACATTCTGCCCAATGACAATGGTCCCGTTCCCCAGAAGACGACGATTAGTCGAAACGGACGTAGGGAGGCTGACGCACTGACGTCATCACGTTCCGCACTGTGAGCGGGTGTTCTGCTAGCCGGCCGGCGTTTTTCTTACATGTACTCTGCGAACATTTCTTTTTATTGATGCAAGTAGAACTTTTATATGATACAATAAATTTTATATATGGTTTCACACTATGGGAGCATCCCTCATTTTTATCTATTCACATGATGAGAGTGCATGGTTCCCTGGCTTGATACTTTTGGAGGAGTTCGATCCCATTTACACCCTATAAGGGAAGATTTGCCTGATCCAGGATTTTTGGTCGCTATCACCAGCCGAACACAAGTTCTAGAGGCGATACCTAGTGGTTTGGTCATACCCTGACGGCTTTCGAGTTACAGGCTTATCAAAGCTTGCCTTCTGGTAAGCACACCATTAGAGCGGTGGTGGATTAAGATCACTTGGTGGAGTTCCTTTCACATTCACGTTTTTGGAAACTACATGTCACCATAAACTTTTCTTTGTGTCACCATCACTTTTAGTTTGAATTGGACTTTATTGTATGAATAATTTGTTCACACAGATTTTTTTCAATATTTTTATTTCAATAATTTTCATTTAAGTGTTTTCATGTGATTTTATTCATATTATCACTTTAGCGCGGCTTTTTTTCACTGTATATTTCTGGTTTATGTGTATATCTCACATTTATTAGCTGCTGCTATTATTATTTTGTTTGTATTTGGGTATATACATATATTTTTATATAGGTATATTTATACAGTATTCACTATTTGTCACATTTAGGGATGAGCGCGGTGTTAGCTTTTATTTTTTCTATTTCTACAATGACAATGGTCACCGGGACAAAGAGAGAAGATGAATCTCCCCAGCTAGGACACAGATGCAGCAATAAAAAGTAAAGAAGTTTCTAAACTTTCCTTAGGCTGCTTTCACATTAGCGTGTCTCCAAAGTAGCACGATTTTCAGTGCCACTTTGGAGCGTGACTTTAATAATTTTGATTTGACTTTACATTCTATGAATCAAAGTCGCATCAAAAGTCACACTAAAGTAGTGCAGGTACCTTTTCAAAGTCGCTGGGACTTTAAATTACACTGATTTTGAACAGGTGCCATGGAAAAGAATGGTGTACGATTTTGTCATGCGACTTTGATGTCCAAAGTCCCATGACAAATCCCCCATTTGTGAATGGACTCTTTTGCCTCGGACTTTCCGCTAACAAAACTGTTTAATTTTGTCCGAAGGGCGTTGGCTCAAACTTGTCTTGCATACACACAGTCACACAAATGTTGGCCAACAATTACGAGCGTAGTGACGTACTACGTCCTTTTTCAGCTCTTTAGCGCCACCCTTTGGGCTCCTTCTGCTAATTTCGTGTTAGTAGAGGTTTGGTGAGTGTTGATTTGCGCTTTTCTTTTTGCGTTTTTCATTTAGCGCTTTTCAGTTTGCGCTTTTCATTTCGTGCTTTTCAGTTCGTTTCTGAAAGGCCATTCGTCAACCAGCCATGTTGCAGAATCGGAGGAAATAACATGTTATTTATTATTGGCCTTGGAGTTATTGCTTTGACATAATTTTTTGGGTTGAATAATAATGATTTGATTTATTATATTTTCTACATTTTTGGATGCATAGAATGTACTTTTTGGTCAAGTTCTATTGGCAGATAGCATGTCTAATTGTATTAGTTTTCTTTTTTTAATGCACAATAAAAAAAAAATTGTGTAGAATAATACTTGGCTATGTGTTTTACTTCAAATGACAGTCTGGGAGTCGGCAGTTACATTTAAAAAAATGCAATGTAAAATTGACATAGTTGTATCTTTGATCTTGTAAACTAGGGCAGTGATGGCGAACCTTGGCACCCCAGATGTTTTGGAACTATATTTCCCATGATGCTCATGCACTCTGCAGTGTTGTTGAGCATCATGGGAAATGTAGTTCCAAAACATCTGGGATGCCAAGGTTCGCCATCACTGAACTAGGGGATAATGGTGTTGTGGTAACTTTCCCAAATAAAAATAAAAAAGCATAATAATATTATTCTTGATATCACTAGGAAAAAAAAAAAGCAATAATTCCATCAGTATCACCAGTAAAGCAGCTTCATTATTATCCCATTAAAGAAGAAGAGAATTGTGCGCTGCATTTGGAGATTTCATAATTTGCCGCGTCACGAATGTCAATTCTCCATTACGAATGCTAGTTTACAAGACCGACCGCTTATGGCTCGTTCTTGCTTCCGAGCATGTGTGTTTGTACTTTGGACTTTTGTCCGACGGACTTGTGTACACACGCAAATCCGATGCACGGTACACACGGAAAATCCGACAACACACATTTGTTAGAAATCAAAAAGAAGAACTCCGGACAGCCGCACACCGGGAAAATAAAATCCAAAGGGTTTATTTAAAAGCAAAAAGACACTGCAATCCAAACGGCAAAAAGGGGGGTACAGAGTTGACGCGTTTCGCACTCAGATTCAGTAATAAACCCTTTTGGATTTTATTTTCCCGGTGTGCGGCTGTCCGGAGTTCTTCTTTTTGATTTCTAATCACTGTGCTATTAGCCAGCACCTGGGGTTCCCACACAGGAGCAAGAGCATTCGCTTGTATGGAGAGTCTTGGAGCGGTGGTTGTTTGTTTTTCAACACACATTTGTTGGCGGAAATTTGAAGACACGCTAGCCAACATTTATTGTCGGAAAGTCCGACAACAATTGTCCCATGGAGCGTACAAAGGTCAGATTTTCCGCCAACAGCCTGACATTGAACATTTCCTGCCAGCTTTAGTTACACTTTTAAAGTAACTACATTATCAAATATACCCATATATGTCGTAGTTGTGTTACATACAATATCACTTACAGGATTTGGGGAAGAGCTGTTGTTGCTCTTATTGCTCCAAGAAAAGTCCAGGATCTGGCTGTTGAGAAGGATCCCCGATTCAGTCATGATCATACTGCCAAATGGACGGTTTAATGAGCTACAGGAAGAAAAGACATGAGAGGAAATAAGAAAAGAGTTGCGTTCTCTCTGGCAGCCTGTGCCACGATTACTCACCTGACCACAGCCACAATAAAGTCATCAGGACCAATCACTAAAGCCTGGCTAGCAGATGGACCCACGTGCAGGGTGTGGAAGGGCACATAATCCTTAGGGTTGGCAGCATGAGATTCATTGATCTTTTTCCGGAAGAAGCTGGATTCCGCCTTACTGACAAAAGAGAATTTGTGTAAGATCAAAATTTAAAAAAAAATCTATATAAAGCCTCATACACACGATCGGACCGTGGACCAACTTTCCCGTGGATTTTTGTCCAAAGGGCGTTGGTCCCAAGTTGGTATTGCATACACACGATCAGACTTTTTAGGCAACAAACATGAACGTAGTGACGTTTCAACGTACTGACGACACCTCCAAAGAGGACGTTCGAATACTCCAGCGCCACCTTTGGTCAACTTCTATATTGTTGTCTGATCTTTTGCATTGGTTCTGAGCATGCGTGTTTGTACTTTGTACAAAAGTCCGTTGGTTTTGTGTACACACAGTCGGACTTTGGTCCATCGGACTTTTGTTGGCAGAAAGTTGGTCCATTCGCACAGCCAACAAAAGTCCGATGAAACCTGGAAAAAGTTGGTCCGATGGAGCGTACACACGGTCGGATGTTGGTCCAAAACAGCTAATTTGCATGTTGGTTGTCAAAAAGTCCGATCGTGTGTACGGGCCTTTAGTCTGCCAAAAACTCTGTTTAAGCCCTCATTCACACCAGTGTGATTTGTCATGCGATTTGACAGTTCCAAATCCCATGACAAGTTGCACTTCATTGTTGGCAATGGAACCGTTCAAACTGCTGCTCACATCTCAACGACTTTGCAAAAGGTTCCTGCACTACTTTTTGCGGATTTAATTGCGACTTGCATAGACTTCTGCTGTATGAAGTTGCAAGTTGCAATGAAATCAGCAGTGAAAATTGCACTGTGTGGCTGTGAAATCACGTTGTAGTAGCGCAATTTCAAAGCTGCACCGTAGTGAACGGGGGTTTAGAGAGAGCCGGTCAAGAATCGTCATTTGCATTTGCATGAATCATTTGCATGAATCAGAATGACCACTCTCGAAGGCCAGCTGAAATAGTGGTTTGAAATTGTAGGGAGTGCATTTCCACTTATGCCGCGTACACACGATCAGAAATGCCGCCAGCAAAACTCAGATGAGAGCTTTTTGTCGGAAAATGCGACCGTGTGTATGCTCCATCGGTCTTTTGCTGGCGGAATTCCAGCCAGCAAAAGATTGAGAGCAGGTTCTCTATTTTTTCCGTCGGGAAAAGTTCCTATCCAAAAATGCGATCGTCTGTATGCAATTCGGAAGGCGCAAAAAATAGCGCATGATCGGAAACAATTTGACGCATGCTCGGAAGCATTGCACTTCATTTTCTCGGCTCGTCGTAGTGTTGTACGTCACCGTGTTCTTGACGGTCGAAAGTTCAGAGAACTTTTGTGTGACCGTGTGTATGCAAGCCAAGCTTGAGCGGAATTCCGTCGGAAAAACCATCCAAGATTTTTCAGATGGAAATTCCGCTCGTGTGTACGCGGCATAAGAAAATAATATACTTTAATGCATTTCCAAGCAGAAAAAAAGTTACAAATCATAGCATAAAAAGGCAGGACTATAAAGAAGAAAATAGTGTCAGAATTCAGGTTAATTAAAAAAAAAAATGACAAAAATCGTATGCGGCGCCGAAAAAAAAAAAAAGGCCGAACAGTCGGCTCGGTCTTTTTCGTCCGCACTTCGGCCTTTTTCGGCCGCACTTCGGCCTTTTTCGGCCGCGCATGCGCTTTTTGTCACGCGGCGGGAAATTTAAACACTGGCAAACTGCAAATGACGCTAGGCAAGCTACAAATGACGCTGGGCAAGCTACAAATGACGCTGGGCAGGTTGCAAATGACGCTGGGCAGGTTGCAAATGACGCTGGGATGGTTGCAAATGACGCTGGGAAAGCTGCAAATGACGCTGGGCAAGCTGCAAATGACGCTTAAATGTACTTTTTTTTTTTCCCTAAACTTCTCTCCTAAAACTTTTTTTTTCCTTAAAATTCCCTCCTAAACTTGGGGTGCGTGTTATACGCCGGTGCGTGTTATACGCCGATAAATACGGTAATTAAAAAAAAGAGGAACTTTACCTATCAGGGATAAGTATGTGTTCTGCTATTTACTTGTATTCTATCCCTGTTATGCCACGTACACACGAGCGTATTTTCCGTCTGAAAAATCTTGGATGGTTTTTCCAACGGAATTCCGCTCAAGCTTGGCTTGCATACACACGGTCACACAAAAGTTTCTGAACTTTCGACCATCAAGAACGCGGTGATGTGCAACACTACGACGAGCCGAGAAAATTAAGTTCAATGCTTCCGAGCATGCGTCTAATTGTTTCCGAGCATGCGTAGGAATTTTGCGCGTCGGAATTGATATAAACGATCGTAATTTCCGATCGCAACTTTTTCCGACCGAAAAATTGAGAACCTGCTCTCAATCTTTTGCTGGCTGGAATTCCGCCAGCAAAAGTCCGATGGAGTATACACAAGGTCGCATTTTCCGACCAAAAGCTTTTATCAGACTTTTGTTGGCGGAAATTTCCGATCGTGTGTACGCGGCATTAGGGTATTAACTGTGTCAGCTCAGTAGTAGGCTGCAAGGCTCTCATGTAGGCTGACCTATGTGCTGCATGAGCTCAGGGCTGGTAACAGACACTCAGTTTGATCTGTGTGATCCACTGATCAGATGCAGCAGCCCGGGTCCCATGCCACCATGGCTGCTGATAAGGCAGTACAACCAGTCCTGTGGTACTGGGCCCAGGCCCCATCAGCTAAACAGGGGGGCCCAGGGCAGCTTTATTGTTAATTTATGCCTAAATTAATACATTGATTTTACTAGACCACACCACTCCTACTTGCTTATCAGGGCTCACATCTGGTTAACAGAGGGGCCCTGGAGATGGGAGCAGAGGGGGACTTTTATTTCATTTTTGGGGTGAAAGTGGGGGGGGGGGGAGTCGGTGGGGTGTAGGCATGGTTGGGGGGGGGGGGCAACAGGTACGTTTTGTACTTGCTGTGAATGTTCTTAGCCTAAAAATGAAAAGTAATGCAGCCACCAAATCTAAAGATCGTTAACTTGCAATATATTACATTTTGGGTTTCGTCTTTAGTTATCCTTTAAATCGGAATTAAACCCAAAACCAAAAATGTATTTTATTGCAACTTACTAATCATTAGATGTGGAGGCTGCATTCGTTTTTTTCTCTTTGGCTTTTTTTTCCTCTGTTTTCACCTGGTAAACTGGCCAGTAACACACCTCTGGAGGAAAGAGAACAGGAGGCACAGCAGACAGCAGCGTTGTCAGTATAGTGTTAAATGTATTAGCAGATTTAGATACACTAACAAAGTGAAGCCAAACTCCAGCTCACATTTTATAATCAGTTACAGCAAACTGTTTTTTTTTCCTTTTAGGATAAAGGTTTTGCCGGAATAAATAAAAATGTATAATTTTAATCACCCCTGCCAGTGTTAAGTGGTTTGTCTCATCCATGTAAACTGATACATTCTGCTGGAAAGCTTGTGAAAAACAACAGACTTTCTACCTGGATCACCAGATGAAAATCGAAAGAAAGCCTAAAAAAGGAAACTAATGCAACCATCACATCTAAGAACTGGTAAGCTGCAATATAATAAATGTTTGCGTTTATGTTTAATGCCGCTTTAATAATTACATACGCTCATGCAGTTATAGAGACTTGTCACTAGAGGTAGCTGTTGCTATGGTATGTATTTTACTACTAGATACTGTATATCACTAAATTTACGTGATCATTTTTTATTACTATTAAAAGTAAATCTGAAAATAATTTTTCTCCCTAAAACAACCATCAACGGTCAACCCCCTGCAGGGACCAGCAGAAATGACTCACAAATACTGTATGGCAGCTGTCTGAAAAGCTGAACTCCATGTAAATAGCTAAATACAAAGCTGAAATACATAGACATGAGCTGCTGTCAAATAGGCGGCTCCAGTGCACAAAAGACAACATATCCAGGCTGTAGACTTCACTATTCTCTACAGCAGTTAGGCAGTACAGCTTGGTCCACACCTGACACCAGCATGTGATTGGAAAATGTTGGCGTTTTCAAAGTCTTAGATTAGGGATGCGCTTAAAGTGGTTGTTAACCTCAGACATGAAATATGAACAAAGCATATCCCTCTATAGTGTGTCCTCTGCTATCATCATGAATCACTTCTGACAAGTTTTCCTGACACCATGAGAAAAAAGGTGACAGGGGAGGGACCTCCAGCAGATTGACATTCTCAGCTCTGTTCCTGTGAGCTGTGTGGATGGGGGGAGGGGGGGTGTCTCTTCCCTCCAATCAACTCTCCTCACTAAGCTCTGCAGAGTGTAACTTCAGCGCTCCGCCCCCTTTTTTCCAAACTCTCAGACAAGCTTTATAAATTGCAGACTTTGAACGGATATAGAGAGGAGAAGACTGCAGATAGACAGACAGATACAACTTATGTAGGAGTAGTTGTTTCATCTCTGTGTATCAACTGAGGATAGTCCCTTCACTGGGTATATGTAAGGGTTTACAACCACTTTAAGGTTCAGTCCATTCACCAGCCCCATTCTTTTACATGGCTGAGCTAGCCCCATAGTTATTACTGTATATGCAGCCTAGCTGCATTACAGTGGTAGATAACGAGGGCTCAATTGGGTTAAATCAGGTGAATGGAGGAATGTTTCTGGAAGAAACCAATTATATATTTATACATTTTATATATTTACAAGAGAACATAAAAACACTTGGGGTGCATTTATAATAAAAAATTGCAAAGCCTTTAAATACTGCATTTACATTTGTTCTGTGGGAATGGGGGCACAAATAAATGTTAGGCTTATTTCTCTCCATGTTGAATGTTATTTATTCATATGAAAATACCATATTATAGCCACTAGATGGAGCTGTTGATCATAGGAAATACATAATCATTCAATATGGTTGTCTGCACCAGCCAGTAGTCATAATGTGGTATTTCCTTAAATTACAAAATTTTTTATAAATGAAAAACATTTGACCTGGGGACCAAATAGCCTAATAACATTTGTTTTTGTCCTCATTCGCATAGAACAAATGTACATGCAGTTTAACAGGACAAATACTGTAGCTCTGCAAAGTGGGGTCACAGACCACAATGAAAACTTGACAGAAGTATTTACTCCATCCAAAACTGAAAAAAAAAAAAATGTTTGGGCTGGATTTGGGGTTTAAGTGAAAGTGAATGATGCATGTAACACATAAATAGTAGTATTCACCTTATTAACTCTGTAACGTAGCCAGTGACAGTAAGGTCAAATGAAGGATCGCCCAGCTTGCTGGCACAGCCCAGAGCAATTTTTAATGCCTGTAGTTTAGAAAAAAAACAAATCAAATATATTGTATATATAAACATACTACACACACAGTGCAGCTATCAGAAATACAGCTTTAGGCCTGGGATTCCCCGGGCCTGAGCATCAACTTTTCCCAGGGCCTGCCCACTGGCCGTCCCACCGAATCCACCCATTGGCCATCCCAATGAGTCCTTTAGTGCACACACTTCTATTTTAACACTCAACTACAACTTATATCAAATCCGGCAAAGAGACATTCCGATCCAGCAAAGAGACAGCACCATATATTCAGCAAAGAGACAGCCCAATCAAGCAAAGAGACATCCCAATCCAGCAAAGAATCACCCCCATATAGCCAACAAAAAGACAGCCCATATATTCAGCAAAGAGACATCCCCATATATTCAGCAAAGAGAAAGCCCAATCCAGCAAAGAGACATCCCCATATATTCAACAAAGAGAGAGACCCATATATTCAGCAAAAAGACATCTGCAAATATTCAAAGAGAAAGACCAACACAGCAAAGAGACATCCCAATCCAGCAAAGAAACATCCTCATATTCAGCAAAGAAACCTCTCAATCCAGCAACGTTACGGTCCAATCCAGTAAAGAGACACACCCATATATTCAGCAAAGAGACAGCCCAATCCAGCAAATAGACATACCCATATAGCAAGGAGACATCCCCATCCAGCAAAGAGACAGCCCATTCTAACAAGGAGACATCCCCATCCAGCAAAGAGACGGCCCAATCCAAAAAAGAGTCATAAACAGCCCAGTACAACAACGAGACAGTCACAGCACAGGCCCACATCCAGCAACACTGTAAATCAATTTACTATTGTGATGTCTAACAACGCAACTCTTCCACACAGTTGGCGCCCCAAACCAGCATCTGGTCTGCAGGGAGAGGCGGAGTGCAGATAATATCACTCCACCTTCCTAAGTGAGCTGCATCGGGTCACTCAACGGCTGTCCTTCTTTAGCAATTTTGTTTGGTAAAGTCCATTCATTCCAAAATCAACGATATTCGTCAATTCATTGAATGTACTGAGAATTTTCACATTGATTTTCATAGAAAAGTTCATACGAACATGCGTTCGAAAATCTACCAGTGTATGTTCAGCTTTATTGTTAGCGTCGTATAGAGACTGTATTCATTAAAACCCCTTGGTGTCTGTTTCCCATTGGGGAGATTTCCTTAACTTTCACCCCAGACTCAACAAGAAGTTAGAGGAAATCTCTCTAAAGTGTGGCCAGATTGCTTCTTAGGTTTCTTTCAGATGGGTGGCAAAAATAAACAGCCCACCTGAATTGGCAAAAATTCAATGGATGAGGCTATACACATTTTTAACATGGGGTGCAGAGTTTGACAGGCAGTACCACCTGTCAAACTACCCCTTTGAATTCAATGAGACTCCAACTGCATGCAATGCAGGTGATTGCTGTATGGTAGTGTGATATTACAGGGTTAAATCAGGCAGTGAGGAGGTGATATAACGCTTGTCAAATGCCCTCTGAACAGCGATCCGAATACCAATTACTCTTCAGAAATCAAAGCACCTGTAAATGAGCCCTTAGAGTGTTATAGCTAAATGAGGTGTCTCTATTGGAAGATTCTGCTTGTATTCCTGTTCCAGTGACAACTGCAAAATTTTGCATTTCTCATCACTTTTTGCCCCATGACAATAGTTATTAGACAAATGGAGGGGGTGAATCTCCCCACTGGGGACACAGATAGCAAAAAAAAAAAAAAAAAAAAACTGAGGGGTTTCAACATTTCTCCACTCTATTTCTGATATTAGGGAAAACAGAATTTTGGTTTTAGATGCAATATGGTTGATTTGCAAAAGGAAATTTTCCCACAGCTTAGTGAATGAGGAGAAAATTTCACCTTGCAAAGTAAACCCGCTCACCAGTGGCGGCCCGTCCATTAGGGGCACATGGGTGCCGCCCCCCCCCCCTCCCTGTTCATGTGTCCGGCCCCCTAATCTACATGCGGGGCGCCAGACACATGGATTCCAATCGTTTTTTTTTTTTTGATGCACCTGATTAGAGTCAGAGGCTCTAATAGGCTTCAAAAAAGGGTGGGCTCGGGGCGCAGAGCACTACGCCATGAGCCCACCCAGTTGTGAATTAATATTCACTATTGTCACACTGATCCTCCTCCCAGCCAATCAGGAAGCGGGTCCTGAGATCCGTCACCCGATTGGTTGGAAGGACAGGCGATTGGATGCCTAGGAGGAGAGAGGAGACGCACAGCGGAAGCCGCCGTGATGCGGAGGAGGTGACGCGATGAAAGCATCCGTCCGTAGGAACGCTGTCCACCGGCGACCTAGATGGGGTAAGTGCGGGGCTGGATGACCGACTGACCACCCAACGGTGTGTGGGGGTGTGGGGCTGGGTGCCGGCTGACCAAGGAGGGGGGTGTTTGTTTGCCGCCCCCCAAAAAAAGCAAACCACCAGCCACCACTGCCACTCACGATAAAATAAAAAAGAGATTTTTCCTTGCACATTATTGGAGGATTGAATTTAACAGAGCTTCACCTCATTCGCTAAGCTTTGGGGAATATCCTCTTTCAAAGTGACAGGCTATTTGCCTTTAGTAAATCAACCCCAATATATGATTTTTTTCAGAAAGTCGGGTACATAGCACTCTGCGTCTCACCTCTGCTATCCAGTGTAAGGCGTTAGACCGAGATGTGTGCTTGGTAAGATTTGCCCCTTCTAGAATGTTGAGGGCACTTATAAGAGCAGGTCCTGCATGAGGAGCTGGAGGAACAAACACCAGATGACCTGCAAACAAGGAAACAGATAGCACATATTACTATAATGTTGATTTACATAGTTACATAGCTAGTCTGTTTTGAAAAAAGATCCATCTAGTTTAACCAATAAAAGGGGAAGAAAAATCACAGAATATTATATACACAATATTATACCCACAGTTGATCCAGAAAAAGGCAAAAACCCCAGCAATGCATTAACCAATTTTCTCCAGCAGGGGAAAAAATTCCTTCCTGATCCCCCGAGAGGCAATCGGATATTCCCTGGATCTACTTTACCTATACCTATTTGGCACAATAAGAAATGGGCACTTCCTCCAGAAAAGCATGAACAGACTTGTGTCTTCTGTATATTATTTTGTTTAAAACCCAATTCCGGGAAACTTAAAAATGATCCCTTGCACTGGGGCTGCACTCGAACTGTAAGGTTGGGTGGCTGATGCAAAACATTTTTGGGGGGGATATTTTTGGGGGGGGGTGGCAAACAAACAAAGCCCCCCCCCCCCCGGTCCACACTTCCCCCTCCAGCGGTCACGGCGCTGTGGCTTTCCCAGCTTCTTCTCCCGACTAACCCAGGCTTCTTTAGATCCACCTCCTCTCCTCATTGGCTGGCAGGAGAAGCCAGAAACCGATATCAGACATCTCAACTCTCCCACGAGTCGCATTTGGGTGCGGGCTCCCCGTCCCCCGCGAGCGCCAGGCAATCTCCCAGCTGATCCTGTCACTCAGCCACAGACAGAGCAGCCCCAGCGGCCGAATGGAGTACAGCCGCTCCCTCCTCCCCCTCCTTTTCCACTACGCCACACACAGCGGAGCTGAGTGTAAAAAACTTTGGCCGCGCTGTGACAAAAGTCTCGCCCTCCTCCTAGACCAGCTTGTGTGATAGACAGAACACTGTGTCTAACACATGAGCTGGTCTAGGAGGAGGGCGGGACTTTTGTCACAGCCCGATAGTGAGGCTGCGATTATGGGCACGGTAAGGCTGCGGTTATGGGCACGGTGAGGCTGCGATTATGGGCACGGTGAGGCTGCAATTATGGGCATGGTAAGGCTGCTATTATGGGCACAGTGAAGCTGCCATTTTGGTCATGGTGAGGCTGCGATTATGGGCACGGTAAGGCTATGATTATGGGCACGGTGAGGCTGAAATTATGGGCACTGTGAGGCTGCATTTAATTGGGGGGGGGGGGTTTCAGCGGTGGGGCAAAACCTCCCTGAAATTAGTTTGTCACCTCCCTCAAATTTGTTTTTGCAGGTTTGGATGCCTGCCATATCGAATATTGATTTGCTAGTATCACAAGTGGAAGGGTTCGGGGAGCAGAGCACTTTCACCTAGCAGTAATAGGGTCGCTGGTCAAATCCCGACCACGACACCTTCTGCCTGGAGTTTGCATGCTCTAATCAGGTGCTTCAAAAAAAATTCAAGACAATTAGAGCCTCATTCTCTAATCAGGTGCTTCAAAAAAAAGACAGACCTATTCGAAAGGCATTAGTCTGGTACTGCTGCTTGTTTTGTCTAAGGCAGGGAAAAACAAATTAACTTACCTAATCCTCTGCTTCCCCAGCAGATGGCACACTCCGGTGGTGGACTGTCTCTCAGTGTCATCATGTCCAATGCTGGGCTCCAAATTCCACCCCCTAAAGTGAATGGGGCCATTCTATAACTGTCCTGCAGCTTCAACAATGTGGTGCAGGCTTTTTCGCTCTTAAGAGGGTAATGCATGCGCCTCTTAATGGTCAATGCAACAAGCTCCTAACCTTTTATCTACCCAGGCAATTTCTTTCATTTTTCGTACATACGAAACAAAATCTGCATTTTTTTTGCTAGAAATTACTTTATTGTCTGAAAGCAGAGACCCTGGGGAATGAAATGGGGGTAGTTGGATTTTTTTTTATGTCACACAATATTTGCACAGCTATTTATCAAACACAGGAAAAAATATGGCAAAATGTATTTTAATGCAAATAAACACTATATATGCCTCCACAGAGACACAGACATCCACACAGACATGAAAACAAATCCTCCTACATAAGTAGTAGCTGTTTATCCTTCTCTTCTCTACATCTGTTCAAAGTGCTGAATCTATAAAGCTGAACTTACACCCTGCAGACCTCAGTGAGGAGAGCTCTTAGAGCTGATTGGAGGAAATAGACCCCCCCCCCCCTTTCCACACAGCTCACAGTAACAGAGCTAAAGCTGTCAATCAGCTTTATCTCCCTCCTTTGTCACCACTTTTCTCTTGGTGTCAGGAACATTTCTCAGAAGTGACTCATGCTGATAGCAGAGGAATGAAGCAACAGACAGAAATTACACTTATGCCACGTACACAAGATCGGACTATCCGACGGACTTGGTCCAAGCTTGGACCAGAGTCCGCCGGACAATCCGCCCGTGTGTGGGCTCCGGCGGTCTTTTTCTTCCCAAAAGTCCGGCGGACTTAGAAAGAAGTCTTGACTCAAAATTATCCGCCGGACTCGGACAATCCGGCCGTCTGTGTGCTATTCCGCCGGACTTTTGAAATGAACGTTCCTTTTGAACGTGACTCCAGGTAGATGGGACTAGCGAAGGAAGTCAATGTCACCGCCTCCATCGGCGTGGGGGTCCCCCCCAAAGTCCATAGCAGACCCTTATCCGAGCATGCAGCCCGGCCGGTCAGGAAAGGGGGGGGGGACGAGCGAGCGTCCCCCCTCCTGAGCCGTACTAGGCCACGTGCCCTCAACATGGGAGGGTGCTTTGGGGAAGGGGGGGCCCTCCAAAGCACCTTGTCCCCATGTTGATGAGGACATGGGCCTCTTCCCGACAACCCTGGCCGTTGGATGTCGGGGTCTGCGGGCGGGGGGCTTATCGGAATTAGGGGGCCCCCAGATCCCGTCCCCCCACCCTATGTACCCTTTTTTTTTCTGCCGGGCCTCCGCTATCTTCTTGCAGCTCTTTTACTAGCGTTGGCCCAGTCTTCTGGTTCGTCGCTGTTGTCGCCGCCGCCGCCCCCGTTCTTTGCCCTGCTGACCTGGTGTGACCCCTTGTACTTTGTCCTGTAGACACCCTGTTCTATGCCTTGCTAGTGTTTCTCCTGCTCACCCCTGTCATCTGCCCTACCGACTTCTGTACACTGCCCTACATCCTACTGTCCTCTGTACACTGCAATAGATCTTACTGACATCTGTGCACTGACCCATATTTTACTAACCTCTGTACACTGTCCTGCCTGCTACTGACCTCTGTACACTGCTCATCATACTACTGACTTCTGTACACTGCCCTACATACTACTGACCTCTGTACACTGCCCTACATACTACTGACCTCTGTGCACTGCCCTACATACTACTGACCTCTGTACCAACTGCCCTACATCCTACTGACCTCTGTACACTGCCCTACATACTACTACATACCCCCTGTACCAAGCTCTCCTGACCCCTCTGTACTTTGCCTTCATGACCCATCCCCCTTTACACTGCCTTGATGACCCCCTGTCCTTTGCCCTGCTGACCATCTGACCCCTGGTCCTTTGCCCTGTAGATGCCCTGTTCTGTGCCTTGCTAGTCTCTCTCCTGCTTACCGCTGTCATCTGCCCAATTGATCTCTGTACACTGCCCGACAGGATTACTGTCCTCTGTACCCTGCAATAGATCTTACTGACATCTGTACACTGTCCTACATCCTACTGACCTCTGTACACTGCCGCCATTACTAGTAAAAAAATGTATTAAAAAAAGTCCCTAAATCTATCCCGTAGTTTGTAGACGCTATAACTTTTGCGCAAACCAATCAGTATATACTTATTGGGATTTTTATTACCAAAAATATGTAGCAGAATATATATTGGCCTAAATTGATGAAGAAATTCGTTTTTTTACATTTTTTTTTTTTTTTGGATATATATTATAGCAGAAAGTGAAAAATATATTTTATTTTTTCCAAAATTGTCGTTCTTTTTTTGTTTATAGTGCAAAAGATAAAAACCACAGAGGTGATTAAATACAACCAAAAGAAAGCACTATTTGTGGGAAAAAGAGGACATCAATTTTATTTGGGTACATCGTCACACAACAGCGCAATTGTCAGTTAAGGTCGACGCAGTGTTGTATCGCAAAAAGTGGCCTGGACCAGGAAGTGGGTAAAACCTTTCAGGGCTAACGTGGTTAAAAGCCTTTTCAGTTTAGAGATAATCATGAATTATGGACATAGAATTCTTGCTTTCACTCATAATTCATGTGTGACACAATTTGTGTTTATAAACTGTACACAGGGCTGGCCCTACCATGGGTCCCAGTGGGTCCATTGGACCCAGGCAGCACTTTGAGAGCAGGGCCAGATTAAGAACATCATGGGCCTGGTGCTGAGGATTTTGGTGAGGCCTTTTATAAACAATAAATAAATAAATAAAAATGCAAAAAAAATTTTGTTAGAACAAATTCAATTAGAGAGAGAGAGAGAGGGAGAGGGAGAGGGAGAGAGAGAGAGAGAGATAGAGAATTAAAGAGGTGTTAGGGGTAAGGGAAAGAGGATGAGAGAGAAAGGGGCATGAGAGAAAGAGGATGCACATGAGCATGCGTGGGAATAACATCAACGCAGCCCGGCCAAGGCAAGTGACTGAAGGCACAGAACCCAGAAGGAAGACGGGGTGAAGATGGAAGCGCCCAGGCCCCAGCCGGATTGATCACAGCACAGCACTGGAGGGCTCAGTCTGACAATTTAAGGGTACCCTCTCATGGGGCCCCCTACTGACCCCCATAGTTGCCAACATTTCAAAAATATTTTCAGGGACACTTTTTTACAAGCTATATTTAGAGTAGCTGACATCCCCTATGTTCCTATGTACATCACAATAGTAATTACAAAATTAAATAAGTACTAATAATGGGGCAGAACAATAATGAGGACTGAGATTTCCTTTAGTTGAACTAACAAAAGTGTGCCCATTATAGAGCTGGTAACATTGAGGATATTCAGTATAATTTTAAAGAACTGTTTTTGTGGGTAAGGGGCATAGGGGAGGAAAATGGATGGTATAAAAGTGTGAAGTATGTGCAGGTGAGGGAGAGGAATGTGGAGGGTCTAACAGTGGGCACTATGTACATGAGAGGAGTGCGGAGGGTATGACAGAAGGCACTATGTACAGGAGAGGAGTGTGGGGGGTATGACAGTGGGCACTATGTATAGGAGAGGAGGATGAAGGAATCTGGGAAGGAAAAATTTAAAGGTTTGTGGAAGGATGTTTAGGGACTGTGTAGTGGTTAAGCGGGCCATACATGGATTGAAATTACACCAATTAATCAGAGACAGCCATAGTCGATGTATGGGCTACCTGGTTTTACACAAGTCAACCTATTAACCGACTTGAGTACAACCAGCCTGTCAGGTTTTCCCCAAAACAATCAGTGCTGCCAGCTATAGTTAGCAACACTGATCATTGTATTCACTGGCAGAACACAATAACACTGCGGGAGTGATTACCCCATCCACAGGTCAGTAGGTGAGAGGGTGTGTGGGGACAGGCTGGGGAGAGATACTAGTCAGTGGCTGGGTAGGCACTGGTAAGTATCAGAGCCAGATACACACAGGTTACATATGCCGCGGTCATTAGAGCGAGAGCAATAATTCTAGCCTTAGACCTCCTCTGTAACTCTAAACATGTAACCTGTAAAAAAATTGAAAGCATCGCTTAGTACACAAAAAAAAAATTGTGCTAACTTTAGTGTTTTTTTTATGAATGAAACAGATTCTTTAAAAAAAAACGTTTGAAAAATTGCTTCGCAAATATCGTGTAACATAAAAAGTTGCAAAGACCACCATTTTGTTCCATAGGGTGTCTGCTAAAACAATATATATAATGCTTGAGGGTTCTGAGTAATTTTCTATAAAAAAAAAAAAGATGATTTTTACATGTAGGAGAGAAGTGTCAGAATTGGCCTGGGTGGCAAGGGGCTAATTATCATAAGTAATATACAAATAATTATTATAAGTACTGTGAGCTCATCATCCTCAGTCTGCTGCAGAGTGTTCCAGCTTGTATTTAAACTGGCCGCTCTCTCTGTAGCTTCTGACCGACTGCGCAAGCAGCCCTGTATCTCCGGAACTCTAGATGATAGCAGCCCCATATTTTAACCAGTGCTGGAGTAGGTCTTTAGCCAAATGTGGGGTCTCTGTGACTCCTGATCGCTAAGCTACAACCCTCGAGGTCGATCTTTTTATTTTCTTTTTTTATTTTTTTTATTTTTTTTGGGGGCAAATGGGCCTATCTTGAGAAAGGGGCCTGGAGCTGCAGCTCCAATAGCCCCTATGTTAATCCGGCCCTGTTTGAGAGGGGCAACAAATTGAACCACGGCCGCCTCTCCTTCTCTTCTATTTACCCAGAAAATTGACGACCAAGATTATTTCTCCAGCAGTTTTTTGTGTCATGACAACTGCCCCCCTGGCCACTCCGACTGCCACCATACTACCCTAGCCCGCCCCTATACTGCCCTAGCCTGTCTGCATACTACCCTGGCTGTGTATATACTACCCCAGCTTGCCCCTATACTGCCTTATCCTGTCCACATACTACCCTAGCCCATAGCTCCCAACTGTCCCTGATTTCGAGGGACTGTCCCTGATTTTGAGCAATGTCCCTCTTTCCCCCTAATTTGTCCCGCAAGTTGGTCTGATCTATATGGTTGTATATAAAATGCACTTTTTATCTTTCAAAAAGTGTTTCCCAGAGCTAAAGCTTTCATCCAATGTCTAAATGGCTGCATTTGTAAATTTTAAGAGCCAATATAAAGGAATAGTAGTGGTACAAAAAAAGTACTTGTGGATTTAATTAACCTTTTATTTTTTGTTGGTTAATTCTCCTTTAAGGGGGTGTGGCAGGGGGGCGTGTCCTATGCCTACATACATTTGCTAGTGGGTGTCTCTCATTCCCATCTCAAAATGTTGGGAGGCCCTAGACTATCCATATACTACCCTAGCCTGTCTATATACTACCCTAGGTTGTGTATATACTACCCCAACCTGCCCTTATACTGCCTTAGTCTGTCCATATACTACCATAGCCTGTCTATATACTACCCTAGCCTGTCCCTATACTACCCTAGCCTGACTATATACTACCCTAGCTTGTGTATATACTACCCCAACCTGCCCCTATACTGCCTTAGCCTGTCCATATACTACCCTAGTCTGTCTATATACTACCCTAGGTTGTGTATATGCTGCCCCTATACTGCCTTAGCCTGTCCATATACTACCCTAGCCTGCCCCTATACTACCCTAGCCTGTCTATATACTAAGCTAGCTTGTGTATATACTACCCCAACCTGCCCCTATACTGCCTTAGCCTGTCCATATACTACCCTAGTCTGTCTATATACTACCCTAGGTTTTGTATATACTACCCCAACCTGCCCCTATACTGCCTTAGCCTGTCCATATACTACCCTAGCCTTCCCCTATACTACCCTAGCCTGTCTATATACTACCCTAGCTTGTGTATATACTACCCCAACCTGCCCCTATACTGCCTTAGCCTGTCCATATACTACCCTAGCCTTCCCTATACTACCCTAGCCTGTCTATATACTACCCTAGCTTGTGTATATACTACCCCAACCTGCCCCTATACTGCCTTAGCCTGTCCATATACTACCATAGCCTGTCTATATACTGTCCTAGCCTGCCTTTTTACTGCCCTATATAAAATAATGGATGTGGGGGCCTTTTGGTGGGCATGATTTTTTTTTTTTTTGGGGGGGGGGGGCAGCATTTCATTCTTGGATTCTTTGCTTTAACCCCTTGTATACTGTGCCGTTTATACGTACATTGTTAGATAAGGGTTTGATCTAATTTATCCGCGTGTGAGCCAAGCTAACATTTTCAGAAGAACGGGTTAGCCATATCATTGCCTCAGTGCAGCTCTTCTTTAAGACTTTTATGCAAATGCCAAGTTTACTTTAAGACTCTCATCTATAAAGGGGAATTAATAAAACTGTGTAGATCACCTTGATAGACAGTTTGCACAGGCTTCCCCACAGCAACAGTGTAGTTGCTGAAATCGTCTTCTGTCACTAGCCCACCTTGTGCATTCACCTAAGAAAAAAAACAGACAGGCATTCTCAGACTGTGTCATCATTAATAATTCACATTATATCACAGGGTAGTTTTTAATATATTTTTTTTTATAATATGAGATAAAGAGTAACCAGATAGCACAAATCTTGTATCAGATTCTGGTGCGTCTAATCCCTGGTTTCAGCAGAAAGGTTATACCTATTCATAAAAGTACAAATCCAGTTTATGACAAATGTGAAACTAAGTCAGGATGGTGAAATCGGGAACCTTGTAAATAGCCTCACCTGATTTTCTTTGCTGGGCCTTTGCAGGTTTATGTGTCTGTTTTGCTCTTATCAAATGAAAAAAAATTGTGAAAAAAATAAACGTAAAGGGCTCTTTCACACGGACGTGTCCGTGTACGGAGCCCGCTCTGCACAGCAGGGGGGGTCGCTCCGTCGATCCCCCGCTGAGCAGGAAGATGACAGGTCTGTCTCTGCACTCTGTGCAGGGACGGACCTGTCAGAGCGCCGCTCTCCCCTATGGGGGATCGGATGACGACGGACCGTAGAGTAGACATGTGCAATTCATTTAGTTTTTTTTTTTTTTCGTTTTTAGTGTTCGTTCGTTCGTTCGTTTTCGTTCGAATCGTACGAATCCGATTAACGAATCGTTCGAATCGAACGAATCAGAAAAAACAAAATTAGAAACAACGAATGTACGATTCGTAACTTTTTTTTTTGTTGAATTGGTAATTTTGTGTCCCTTACAATGGTGCTGCTTAACGTGCTTCGAATAGATTGAACGAAAAAATTCGTACATTCGTAACTTTTCTTTTCGATTCGTAACTTTTTTTTTTTCGATTCGTAAATTATTAAAATGTAATAATAGCATACACATTACATAAAATTATGGATTATGCTCAGATTACGAATCTACGAATGTTACGAATGTACGAATAAATACGAATGCATCCGAATTTCGAATAAACGAATAAACAAAAAATTAAACTAACGAAAAAACAAATCAACGAAAAATAACTCTTACGAATCGTTACGAATACGAACACCCACGACTTACGAATGTACGAATCGTTACGAATCAACGGAAACGAAAAAAAAAAAAAAAAAAAAAAAAAATAAACAAATTTTTTTGTTGTGCACATGTCTACCGTAGAGTCCGTCGTCACCCGATCCGCAGACGGATGGAAAAATAGGGTTTTCCTCTGTCACACTTTTTCGGATCGGAGCAGGTCGGATGTCAGCGGACATGTCACCGCTGATATCCGACTCTCCATAGAGGTCTATGGAGCATCCATTCAGGTCCGCCTAAAAAACTGACAGGCGGACCTGAACGGACCGTCCGTGTGAAAGAGGCCAAAGGGTAACTCCACTTTCATTGGGGAAAAAAAAGCAAATAAAAATAAATAAATAATATAGCGTATACAATTACAACACAAGTCATATTGTAATTGAATGTTATTAAATTTTACCTTTTCTTTTCAATCTGCAGGGCTCTAATTTTTAAATTAAAGTGCAATGCAATATGGCTACCTGGAGGTGTTCTGTACACAGAATGTGTACAAAACTCCCCCCAGAAACATAATTTCCTGCTTGTGTGATTGGCTCACCAATTATCCCAGAAGTCTACACTAAGATACAAGTCAGATTTTTGGCATCTCCTGCAACAAAAAATTTATTTTTGGCGAGATACTCCCGATAGGAAATAACGGCTAAAGAAGTGGTTCTCAACCTTTCTAGTGGCGTGACCCCTTGATAACATTTCCCAAGTTGTGAAGACCCCTAACAGTAAAATAATTTTGTAGCGTGGGTTGTCAGCACCCGAGGCAAGACATGTAATCTGCACCCCTTACCCACGGATATTTAGCGCTCCCTGGGTCCCTTCCACTCGTACAGTATTAAAACCCCTTATGGTACATTTTAGGATGTACCACTCGTTCTCTTTGTTCTCCTTTCTTTCCCTTTTATCTCTCTCTATCTTATTTTCTTTCCTATTCTCAGGTTTTTTCCCCCATCCCTCTCTCTAGCCATATTTCTTGTTCTTTCTCTCCCTTTTTCTTTGTTCCTCCCCTCTTTTTCTCTCCCTTCCATGTATTCTCTATTCTTATTCCTTCTCTTACTCCTTGTGGTGGGATGAGTGGCAGTGCTGGCAGGGAGTTGGGATCAGTGGCAGTGCTGGCGGGGAGATGGAATCAGTGGCAGTGCTGGCGGGGAGATGGAATCAGTGGCAGTGCTGGTGGGGAGTTGGGATCAGTGGCAGTGCTGGCGGGTAGTTGGGATCAGTGGCAGTGCTGGGGGGAGTTCTGATCAGCCAACTTAGGTGCTCTTGATCAAGGTCATCTGCTGATCTGAGAACTGTAGTGGGGACATTTAATGGCAACTCTAATCACAGATAGTGTTACTCATTGTGTCTCTGACTTTGTGGTGTCTCATAGCAGTGACACCTATGCCAAAATCAGGAGATGGGGTCTCCCCCAGCCCCTCCCACTTCACATTCCTCACCAGTCAGCTAACCTGTAGTCTCTGCCCCCCACCCATGACGTGAACTGAATGGGCGGCTGCGAAGAGGCTGAGTGGCCAAGGGGCTCCAGGACAGCCCTGCCGCGAAAAGGCTGGGAGAGTGCGGTGCGGGCTTCAGGAACAGCCCAGGATTCTGTGACCCCTGGCATATCATCATTTGACCCCCAGGTTGAGAACCACTGGTCTAAAGGGATGCAGACCCTGCAACTTTACTCATTAGAGCCCTGATTCTGCAGCAGCTGGTTGATAATTATGAAACCACTCCCATTAGACTTGCTCAGCACAGGGGCACAAAGGAACAAAGAGAGATTTCTTCAGAATAACAAAAGGTAGGAATCTGGAACAAAGATTGTTAAAATCCTTGCAATGTACAAAGATCACCCAGAGGGGAATGTTTTTTCTCAAAAAAAGTGGAGTTACGCTTTAAAGCCGTATTAAACCCAAAAACAAAAATGTAATATATTTCACCTTTTCAGTTTTCCAATCCTTAAGTGGATGTAAACCCGATTCATGAAATTTGAGCTGGGCACATATATCTGTAGTGTTTTCTTATCTCTCTTCAGAGCACTAAGTCCTGTGGCTTTCTCCTGCTCCATTCTTCTGTTATCAGCATGATAACCTCTCACAAGTTCTCCCACACATGAGATAAAATCATCCTGAAATTTGTGTTGTGGGAGGTTGCGATAAATAGATTAGCAGAGAGCTGAACTGTTCACAAAACAGCTCTGCAAGTTTCTGCCTATGTGGAGTGGGGGTGTGTGCCTTTCCTCCAATCCGCTGTCTTGGCTGTGTGCCCAGACTTCATACTGCTGAATAGGAAGTAAAAATCTGTATCAGGATGTGCACATTCTAAAGAATATATAAAGCTGAAGACAGCAGATATACATGTAAAACTTATGTAGGGAGATTTGTTTCATCTCTGTGTATCATCTGAGGCTGTTCACTTCAAAGGGTATATGTGAGTGTTTACATCAGGAGTCTCAAACTGGTGGCCATCCAGCTGTTGCAAAACTACAAGTCCCATCATGCCTCTGCCTGTGGGAGTCCTGCTTGTAAAGGTAAGCCTTGCAATGCCTCATGGGACTTGTAGTTTCGCAACAGCTGGAGGGCGGCCAGTTTGAGACCCCTGGTTTACATCCACTTTAAATGTGGTGGCTGCATTGGTTTGCTTTTGTTTTTCTTTTTTCTTTTTCCACCTTTATTTTCATCTGGTGATCTGGCCAGTAAGCTTGTTATTTTCCAACTTACTTTAACAGACCAAGCTGTATAGCAAAAGTGGCAGTTAGGCAAACAATTTAACACTGGCAGGGGTGCTTACAATGGTCATCTTTCATTCATGTAATTAAACCTTGTATCCCAAAAGGAAAGGAAAAATATTGTTGCTGTAACTGCTTAAAAAGTGTTAGCTGGAGTTCAGCTTTGATTTATTAGCCAAGCCCATCTAAATCTGCTCATGCATCTAACACTATTCTTTCATGCTGCTGTCCAAAAGTGTCTCCGTTGCTTCTCTATCCAAAGTGGAGTCACCCTAATGCCCCATACACACGGTCAGAAATTCCGACCACAAAATCCATCATATTTTTTCCAATGGATTTTGTCCGACACTGGTGTTGCATACACACGGTCGGACAAAATTGTCGGAAAATCCGATCATTCTGAACGTGGTGACGTTCATTGCGTACGACGGAACTACGTAGAGGCTAGTAGCCAATAGCTTTGGCATGCGTGGCGGAATTCGCTACACACGATCGGAAAAAGTCCGATCGGACTTTGTTGTCTGAAAATTTGAGAGCAGGAGATAAAACTTTGTCCGTCTGAAAAAGTCCGATGGAGCCTACACACGGTCGGAATTTCCGACAACATTGTCCGATAGGACATTTTCCATCGGAAAATCCGACCGTGTGTACGGGGCATAAGGCTGCATTCACACCTGAGCGTAGCGTTTTCAGGCAGACAGTTGCGCAATTTTACCGCGATTTAGCAGCGTTTTTACCACAATTTTGCAGCGTTTTTTACAGCGTTTTGCCGCGATTTTGTGCAGGGCAAAAGGTCACCAATGTAAAAAGAAGAAAAACATCCAAATCTGCCCGATTCAAGCAACAAAAAAGGGTCTGGAACTTGTTTGAGCTTCAGGCGTTCGGCTTCAGGCGACATGGAGTAGAGATGTGAACCATCTCCATTGAGAATAATGGATTTTTTCCCCTCTAGCGTTTTGTAGCTTCAGGCTTCAAGCTACAAAACGCTCAGGTGTGAATGCAGCCTAAGACAGGAAATGTGTTACTGGCAGGATCACCGGTAAACATAAGGGGAAACCAGCCTAAAAAAAGAAAACTATAACAGCCACCACATTTCAAGATTGGTAAGCTTCATGCATTTATGTTTTTGGGTTTAATACTGCTTTAAAGTAATCTAAAGCCAACGTTTGGTCTTTGAAAAGAGTAGGGAAAGATTAGGACCCAAGAACCGTAAGTGATAGGTAATTTTCCAACTACTGACAGTGGATTTCATATCAGTTTGGAGAGATTGTCTTTTTTTTCCTGTAGTTACATCAGGACACAAAGGGGGTAATTTACTAAAGGCAAATCCACTTTGCACTACAAGTGCACTTGAACGTGGACTTTCTAGTGCAGTTGCTGTAGATCTGAGGGGGACATCCAAGGAAAATAAAAAACAGCATTTTAGCTTGCACATGATTGGATGATAAAATCAGCAGAGCTTCTCCTCATTTCATATCTACCCCTCAGATCTACAGCGACTGCACTTGCAGAAGTAAATCAACCCCAAAGTGAGGAAAAACCTCTTCAATAGGACCCAAAGTGCAAAAACTAGCAATGGTTTTAAATAATACCCTACGCTATAAAAAGTTTTGGCTTTAGATATCCTTTTACACTTAATTTTACCCCAGTTTTTCCAATGGAAACCAAGAAAATCTGAACATAAGACTTTGAACACAACGTATCATTAATAAATACCACTTAGAGTTCTGTAATGCCCCGTACACACGGTCGGATTTTCGACGGAAAATGTCCTATCGGACCATGTTGTCGGAAATTCCGACCGTGTGTGGGCTTCATCTGACTTTTTCCGACGGAAAAAGTTTGAGATCCTGCTCTCAAATTTTCCGACAACAAAGTCCTATCGGACTTTTTCCGATCGTGTGTAGCGAATTCCGACGGACAAAGTGCCACGCATGCTCAGATCACATTACAAGACCAAAGCTATTGGCTACTAGCCTCTACGTAGTCCCGTTGTACGCAACGAACGTCACCACGTTCAGGATGATCGGATTTTCTGACAACTTTGTCCGACCGTGTGTATGCAACACCAGTGTCGGACAAAATCCGTCGGAAAAAATCAGACTGATTTTGTGGTCGGAATTTCCGACCGTGTGTACGGGGCATTAGGGCTGCTCTGCGGTACAATATGAAATCTGCTATGAAGGAACCTGTCAAAGCGTAAAGGAACAATTCTTTCTAAAGCAGGTAGGTCACGTTTAGTGGCAAGGAATTATTATGTTCACCATAATCCTGGCCCATTGGGCTTTAGATTTTGTATGATTAGTCTTAAACAGATTCTAGTATTGGAAATTTTATAACGTGGGAATTATTCAAAATATGTGAGTTTTCAGTCAGATGATTTAATACAGTACAAGGGTCTCCAAACTTTCTAAAGAAAAGGGCCAGTTTACTGTTTTTTAGGCTTCAGGGGGGCCAGACTCTGCCCAGTGGGTGTAAACAATGCCCAATCTTTGGAATTAGGGGGAGAAATAGTTGGTCAGTGGAAGGACTAGTGCCCCATTTTTGTTTTCAGTGGAAGGAGTTATGCCCCATCGTTGGTGTCAGTGGAAGGAATAGTGCCCCATTGTTGGTGTCAGTGACAGTAATAGTGCCTCTAGGGCTGGATAAAGGCAAGCAAAGGGCTGCATCCAGCCCTAGGGCCACAGTTTGAAGACCTTTTTGATCTAGAAAGAACTCTTCGAGCCATTCTTTTTGTTATGAAGTTCGTGGCAACAGGTTTTCTATGGTCCATAATTCGATTTTGAGGCCTGAAAAATCACATGGACATTAGAACACATTGACATATTTAAAGTTTCAGTGTATATACGCAGGTTCTCGAGATAGTACCTCTTAATAAGACAATTCAAATAAGTATGATGTGGTTTGTCCTACCTCAGAAACCATTTCCTGTGTTACGTTGCTGTTGTAGAATGCTTCTACCCCTCTTGCTGCCACGTCATGCAAAAAGGCTGCAAGGTCAAGTCTCCTGACAAAAGTCCCTGGTGTCAGAGGAAGGCCATGTGGGAAAAACACCTCTTGAAAAGTATTTGACAGTCCATCTTCATTCAGCTCACTGATGGCCTTGGCTGACATAAAAAAGAGGCAGTTAGAATGCAGGTAACCCATTAGCAACTTCTGTAAAGATGTATCTGTGCTTGTGTCCCTGTTGAGATTTTAAAGTGAACTTTTACTTAGCCCACACCCTTGGAGCTCCTTCTGAATATCTTCTTCTCTACTGCATTGGCTCTTACATATGTGTATGACTGGGAGAAGGGCATTAAAGTGAACTTGTGGCCTTGCCCTATTAAAAGGAAAAGCTAGGTTTGCTTTAAAGCCCTACTTTTGGGTGGAAAAAAATCTACTCTATCCATAAAAAAAAATGGCTTCCATCACCCACAAAAACATAACCACTATCATGGGTTGGAGACCTGTGATCAGAAGATGCAGACCAGGTCCATTTACTGGTCCTGCTGCCACTTCAGGACTTTGGGGCCATGTGAGCACTCTTTGTGGACCCGGTGAGGGCCCTGTTGTGGACAGTTTAGGCAGCCAATGGGCAGCAATACGTGTGGCACTGCAAGAAGGATGCTCCTACACTACAGACCAGAGAATGAAAAAAGAAACGGGACCTGGCTTGTCATATGACTGTGACTTTAGATGAGTAAATAAGCCTTTTAGTTCAGTTACTTTGAATAAAATCTAGCAATTAGGGGGGGTTAAATCGAGATTAGCTTGAATTAAGGTCACACATTCCTTGATATTCAGATTACCATTTGATGAAGCTTTAACAACTCCGAGCTCAAACTATGGAAAAACCAGCAAAAATAATGTGAAATGTTTGACAAACACTGTTTGTGCAGCCAGCAAAAGAGAAAACTTCAAGCACAGGAGGGTAAACACCGTAGGAGGCCATCACGGTCATGGAAATGTGAGTAGGCACCATGGTGGGGAGTGTTTGGGTTAGATTAGGTTAGGGAGCTAGGAAGGGTGGGCTAGCTGGCTTTTTATAAGCATTAGATTGTCCTTTAAAGTTATCATTTAAATGTCTGTAAATATCCCTGCACAGTTAGTGAATTATAATGGCTACAGGATACATTTAAATGTTAATAATATTGAATTTTACTGCAAACTGTATATCAAACAATCTTAAAATCTAACTAATCTTTTTCAGCTTACAATAACATTATTTATGAGTACAAATGCACATAAGTCATAAAAATAGTGATATAAGCCAAACTAGTTTTACCAGTTGTACCTGAGGGACTGAATGTTGGAAAAATATATTTTTCTAAAGAAGTACTCTAACAAAAACATAGAATATATACACTATATTAGTCTGTAGGGTTCAATATTGTGTTGGCCCCTTTCCAACCACACTCGGGGTTGGAAAGGTCTGCCTGATCACATGACCACTGTGATTGGCTTTCACAGTGGTCACATAATCAGGAATAGGTCCCACTGGCTCCTGATCAATACTATTGACCGGGAGCTGTCTTTGATAGCTTGGTCACTATGCTGGGAGCATGTTACTCTGCCACCCATAGATGCATATGTACTGTATGTGGGCATTGAAGCTCACCCTCTTTGCTGCAGCACATATGCGTTATGTGGGTAGCAACTGGAAAGAGATGAATGGCCTGTGTCAATGGTTTCAGTTTGGAATTCTTCTGGAATTATTTAGATCTCACTGACAGGTGCATTTGACCTGCAGGGTTTAGACATACACTATATTACCAAAAGTATTGGGATGTCTGCATTTACACGCACATTAATTTTATTGGCATCCTTGTCTTAGTCCGTAGGGTTCAATGTTGAGTTGGCCCACCCTTTGCAGCTATAACAGCTTCAACTCATCTGGGAAGGCTGTCCACAAGGTTTAGGAGTGTGTCTATGGGAATGTTTGACCATTCTTCCAGAAGCACATTTGTGAGATCAGGCACTGATGTTTGACGTGAAGACCTGGCATGCAGTCTCCTCTCTAATTCATCCCAAAGGTGTTCTATCGGGTTGGGGTCAGGCCAGTCAAGTTCCTCCACCACAAAATTCCTCATCCATGTCTTTATGGACCTTGCTTTTTGCACTGGTGCGCAGTCATGTTGGTAGAGGAAGGGGCCATTCCCACAAAGTTGGGAGCATGAAATTGTCCAAAATGTCTTGGTATGCTGACGCCTTAAGAGTTCCCTTCACTGAAATGCAGGGGCCAAGCCCAACCCCTGAAAAAACAACCACACACCATAACCCCCCCTCCACCAAATGATTTGGACCAGTGCACAAAGCAAGGTCCATAACGACATGGATGAGTGAGTCTGAGGTGGAGGAACTTGACTGGCCTGACCTCAACCAGAGTGAACCAGGAAAATACCACTAGATGGAGCTGATAAATACTATGATCGTAAGCTCTACCTGGTGGAGAGAGAATAGACGAATAACAATCCATTTTCCCACATCCGCCACAGAAAACATGTGCATGCAGTTTCATGGGGCGAATAGCTCTGTGCATTTTATATAAATATCTTCATATTATAGCCAAGAAAAAGCTCTGTTCCCACAATGAAGTAAGAGCTTACCATGTGCTGCATCCACATGAGCTGTACTGAAACTAGGGATGATTTAATATAAGGGGAAGGCATACAGAAGTATTTCATGGGTGTTTCAGGTATTAGAAAGCTGCCAGTCTGCATATTTGCTGTTCATCTACTCTGTTGAAACTGGGTAAACATTTTAACTTCATGCATTTATTGGTAATTAACAGCTCTTTATTTAAACAAGAGGGAGGCATCCCATTGGATAGTGCAGTGCCATGGGTGTTCCAGAACTCTGAAGTCAGAACAAAGTCAAGGCCTCTGAGTGTGGCTAGGTCCAGGAGATTCCTGGCCACAAGGAGCACAATGTGACCCTAAAAGCTATAGGTAAACATTTGTATGTAGTGTCTGCTTTAAAGCAACCCTAATATTGAATATAAGTGACTAAACCATCACTTAGCTTACATCTACAGTTGCCTGTACATCAGTTCTTTTGTCAGTTTAATAACCTCCAGTTCCTAGAATATAGAGACCACTTTGGTTGAAGCACCTGGCCCCTGCCCTATCCCACCTCCTAAGCTTCATTCTTGACACACTACCATGACCTGAGAACCTACTGGCCAATTGATTTATGAGGTGTGAGGAGGCAAGGCAAGGCAAGATGCTCAACTCACCTGGCGCAAGAAGTATTAACATATCAGAGCTTCATGGCGTTTCCGGTGTCCTGTCGGATACTGTCCCCCATCGGATAGTACACAGCACAAGCAGATTCCGAAAATAGCCAAAGATGAACGGCACCTGCGCCAAGTGGATATAGGGTTAGAATCCAAAAGAGCCGAGCGAGGCCGTGCCCTCTAACTATTTGCAGCCCTATGTCCACTTGGATGGTGGGGCTTGCATCTGGACTCACGTCGCCGTTTTTCTTCAGAGATTTTCCGAATCTCCTTGTGCTCCGTACTGTGCAAGCGCTGAGCCTGCACAGTACGGGATGGACAAAATTTGATAGGCGGACACTATCCGACAGAACACCGGGACAATTGTATCTAAACTAAAAAGACCTGGCATGTAAACATCTGAAGGTGATAGTGATGGATTAGGTAAGAATATCCCTATGAAGGATTGATTAAGGTATTACTATTATTTATACCAATGTATTTTTAGGAAAGTTTCCCATTAACAAGTGACAGTTTCACTTTAGTTCTAGTATTATATAACTTTCCCCTTTCCAGATTGTGCAGAACTTTCCTAAGACATCTAAGAGGGACTGCAGCCTCTTTTCAGCCATTTTGTGCAGTATAGACTCCCTGGCATAAACATCCCTACATCTATTGGTTCTAGAAGACTGCAGAATGATTCTCCCTGTGGTTGCGCGTGTTTTCTCCGGTTACTCTGGTTTCCTCCCACACTCCAAAGACTGTAGGTAATTGGCACCTGTCCTAGTTTGGCTCTAGTATGTGTGTTGGTATTTATGTAGATTGTAAGCTCCATGTATGTGAAAATACAGTGTGTAATGTCCGGTACACACAATGAGATTATTGTACGATCGTTTTTTGTTTTTTTTTGCATGCTAGTCTCATTTTGAAAATAAAAGAGGTTACTAAAGTTACGAAAATTTTCATAGGACAGAATAAAAATTTGGAAATTATGTAATATTGTATTGTATTTGTATTGTATTTTTGGACGACAACTGTTCTGATAAAATTAAAATGGTACGTTTTGGTATCATACGAGAACATTTTTTGTGTTTGTCCCTCAGATAATATCGGATGAGCTGTCATGATCAGGTCTCAAAAGCTGTGTACTAAAGATCAGATTGTTGTGCGATCGCTTCGAAAGCAGTATTTTTCGTATGATTTTCTGATTGTGTGTACGGGCCTTAAAGCTCTGCATACATTTTTGGCCCTATATAAATACCTATAATAAATAAAATAAAATAAATCTGTGAGCTTGTGATCAGACCGCAGAGACACTCTCGCCCGGTAGAGTTTGCGGTAAAGTTTGCACTGATGTAAATCCATCCCTGCTTCTCATTTAATCTTACCTAAGTCATGTGTTGTATTGAATCCACCACTTGCAACTTCAGCCACTTTAGATATAAGTTCTGACCACGGTAACCTGGAGAAATGCATGGAGCTTAATTACAGACTGCAGAATGAATCCTGAGAAGGACTGAACTGCTCTTTTAGAAATACAGACGTTTTTCAATTACTACTGGTGAACAGCATATTAAAGTAATTCATTCAATTTCAAGAGCATATAAACTTAGTGGTACCTTTCTAATTTTCTCCATCAGTTGTTTCAAGCACATTTATTCTTTCTTAAAAATGTACAGCCGTAGTAAACTAAATTATTGATATGCAAATCTTGACTTTTTCTCAACGGTCAAAAGCAGTCACTCAACCCTTTGAACATTGAGGAACCCTTGAAGTAACTTTCCATCCTGAGGGAATCCCTGCTAAAATTATCTTTATCTACGGTTCTTGGTACATTAGTGTGATGATCAGTGGGAAGAATGCTCCTTACATTTGTGGTCAGTGTGAACAATACCCAGCATAAAGATCACGCAGAAAGTGCTCATTGCTCAAAGAAACCCTAGCAACCTCTGGAGGAAGTGGAACCCTTTTTGAGAAAAGCTGTTCAAGAGCCATGCCCACATGTCCATCTCTAATTCTCTGCGTGGCCTCTGACATATGCAGGGAGGAGTGACACATGACTGTCACAGAGATGTCTTTGACATGTTACAAAAGAAAGATGGAGGCATCTAATGGGGGGGGGATAACAAAGTCTAATGCCGCGTACACACGGTCGGAATTTCCGATGGAAACAGTCCGATGGGAGCTTTTCAGCGGATTTTCCGACCGTGTGTATGCCCATCGGTCTTTTTCTGTCAGAATTTCCGACGGACTTTGGATTGAGAACCTGTTCTCAATTTTTCCGACGGAAAACCTTTCTATCGGATTTTCTGATCGTGTATATGCAATTCCGACACGCAAAATTCCGACGCATGCTTGTAAACTATTCGACGCATGCTCGGAAGCATTAAACTTCCCTTTTATAGTGCTGTTGAGCGTGTTTTATGCCGCTGTGTTACAGACCGCCGGAATTTGGTGTGACCGTGTGTAGGCAAGACAGTTTGAGCAAAATTCCATTGGAATTCCGACGGGAAAACCATCAGAGCTTTTTCCGACGAGAATTCCGACCACGTGTACGCGGCATAAGAGACAGATTACAGCAGAGTTTATAGTTGTTCATAAACTGAATAGCTCATTTTTGGCAGCTGTTTCTGTAAACATTTGCAAAGGGATGGGTGGCTATAAAGATGCTTTCTTGTTGTATTTACACCCTTCTGTAAAGGAAGTCAAGGGATATTCTGAGTCTGTCATTGCTGACTTATTTGGAAATTGTTAGTTGCCTGTCTGTCTCTGGTCTCATCCATTCTGAGCCATTAGCCCAGAACAATGACTTGTAGTTAGAGAAGTCAAAGGAAAGTTAAGGGTGCACCCACACTACCAATCCTGGTGAACGGTTCAGCCCCTTGAGCCGGTTTATTTGTGTAGTATGAGTGCTCTGAACTGCGCCCAGGGCCGGTTAATTGAACCACTCCTGGGACCACTTGGAATAGGTGGTCCCAGGCGCAGTTCACTTGCGATCTGTTATGGTTTGCTGCAATGTGAGTGCAAACTGTTCCGAAGCCCAGTTGTCTTCAAAGAGAACTGTGTAGTGCAACAGGAATCACTAGTCTAGTTAGCAGGGAAGTGTGCCCACTACCCGGAAACACTTTCTTACAAACCAGTGTGAGTTCAAACCAACGGCCAAGTAGGAAGAATCCAACTTGAGCACAATGCACTTAAACCAGCCCGAGTGTAAGTACACCCCTAAACTCCTAATCTTTGTTCTTGCTTTGAAGCCTTTGCATCAGCATGGCAGACAGGGAACTAACATTTTCAAAAGTAGAGTTCAGCAATGGCAGTCCTTGACATTTCTCAGCACAGTTTTTCTTTAAATTAACCTGTGCTTTGGTGAAGGGCAAACCAACAGGTTTGCATTAATGCCATCCTCTCCAACATCTCCTTTGCTTCACCCCCTGCCATTCGTGCGAGCTTCAGGGAGCAAAAAAACAACAACCGTTTCCTGGTTTGGGCAAAGCATGTGGCTCGCTTCTCCAGTGGTTGCATGAATACAGGACACTGTATTACAGTAAATTGCTGTAAGGAGGCAATTTCTTGTTTGTATTTTCAGTCCTGGTGTACATACATGTGTCTCTGTAGGCATGACAGCGCAGAGCACAAGGAAAAAGGCAGAGGTAAAAAGATATATACAGTGGTGTGAAAAAGTGTTTGCCCCCTTCCTCATTTCCTGTTCCTTTGCATGTTTGTCACACTTAAGTGTTTCGGAACATCAAACCAATTTAAACAATAGTCAAGGACAACACAAGTAAACACAAAATGCAATTTGTAAATGAAGGTGTTTATTATTTAAGGTGAAAAAAAATCCAAACCATCATGGCCCTGTGTGAAAAAGTGATTGCCCCTAAACCTAATAACTGGTTGGGCCACCCTTAGCAGCAACAACTGCAACCAAGCGTTTGCGATAACGTGCAATGAGGCTTTTACAGCGTCCTGGAGGAATTTTGGCCCACTCATCTTTGCAGAATTGTCCTAATTCAGTTACATTAGAGGGTTTTCGAGCATGAACGGCCTTTTTAAGGTCATACCACAACATCTCAATAGGATTCAGGTCTGGACTTTGGCTAGGCCACTCCAAAGTCTTCATTTTGTTTTTCTTCAGCCATTCGGTGGTGGACTTGCTGGTGTGTTTAGGATCATTGTCCTGCTGCAGACCCAAGTTCGTTTCAGCTTGAGTACACGAACAGATGGTCGGACATTCTCCTTCAGGATCTCTTGGTAGACAGCAGAATTCATAGTTCCTTTTATCACGGCAGGTCTTCCAGGTCCTGAAGCAGCAAAACAGCCCCAGACCATCACACTACCACCACCATATTTTACTGTTGGTATAATGTTCTTTTTCTGAAATGCAGTGTTCCTTCTACGCCAGATATACTTGGACACACACCTTCCAAAGAGTTCCACTTTTGTCTCATCGGTCCACAGAATGTTGTCCCAAAAGTCTTGGGGATCATCAAGATGTGTTGTGGAGAAATTGAGACGAGCTTTGATGTTCTTTTTGCTCAGCAGTGGTTTTCTCCTTGGAACTCTGCCATGCAGGCCATTTTTGCCCAGTCTTTTCCTGATGGTGGAGGCATGAACGCTGACCTTAACTGAGGCAAGTGAGGTCTGCAGTTCCTTGGACGTTGTTGTGGGGTCTTTTGTAACCTCTTGGATGAGTCGTCGCTGCGCTCTTGGGGTAATTTTGGGCGGCCGGCCACTCCTAGGAAGGTTCACCACTGTTCCATGTCTTCGCCATTTGTGGATAATGGCTCTCACTGTGGTTCGCTGGATTCCCAAAGCTTTGGAAATGGCTTTATAACCCTTTCCAGACTGATAGATCTCAATTACTTTCTTTCTCAATTGTTCCTGAATTTCTTTGGGTCTCGGCATGATGTGTAGCTTTTAAGGATCTTCTGGTGGACCTTACTGTGTCAAGCAGCTCCTATTTAAGTGATGCCTTGATTGTGAACAGGTGTGGCAATAATCAGGCCTGGGTGTGGCTAGAGAAATTGAACTCAGGTGTGGACAACCACAGTTATAGTATGTTTTAACAAGGGGGGCAATCACTTTTTCACACAGGGCCACGATGGTTTGGATTTTTTTTCACCTTTAATAATAAACACCTTCATTTACAAATTGCATTTTGTGTTTACTTGTGTTGTCCTTGACTATTGTTTAAATTGGTTTGATGTTCCGAAACACTTAAGTGTGACAAACATGCAAAGGAACAGGAAATAAGGAAGGGGGCAAACACTTTTTCACACCACTGTACAGTGTATGTAAAAAAATTCTACCAGATAAAAATATAAAAAATATTTAGATATCAGTGGCGGCTGGTACCTAAATATATTTGTGGGGGGGGGGGGGGAACAAACCCTTCCAGGTCCGCACTCACCAGAGGACGTCTTGCGATCCGGAAACTGGAAGTGACGCAACGCCGAATATAGATTCGCTAAGATCAAATGTGGAAGGGTTCGGGGCTCAGAGGACAACCTGAATCAAGCTAACTAAAGCCTCAAATCACATACTCACATCACATTTACGGACCTAATAGACACACATTAGTCTGGTGCCCCGCACATATGAACGATTTATTTGAAAAAAAATGATAAGACTTATGCCCAGTACACACGAAATTCCGACCACAAAATCCGTCGGATTTTTTCCAACGGATTTTGTCCGAAACTGGTGTTGCATACACACGGTCAGACAAAGTTGTCGGAAAATCCGATCGTTCCAAACGTGGTGACGTTCGTTGCGTACGACGGAACTACGTAGAGGCTAGTAGCCAATAGCTTTGGTCTCGTAATTTGATCTGAGCATGCGTGGCACTTTGTCCATCGGAATTCTTGACACACGATCGGAAAAAGTCCGATCGGATTTTGTTGTTGGAAAATTTGAGATCCTGCTCTCAAATTTTTTCCGTCCGAAATTCCAACGGATAAAAGCCCACTAGAGCCCACACATGATCGGATTTTCCGACAACATAATCCGATCTGACTTTTTCCATCGGAATATCCGGGGCATAACAGTTTTTAACATGTTAAAGTAGCTTTCTTCTTTGGACCAGCCGCCACTGTTAGATATTCAAAATAGTGACTGGGTTGTTGAGATTACAAAATTTTGTCTGGCCATCTAGGCATCACTGACCTCTGAGAACACGTGGCAAAAAATTGTCAGTAAAGTTTGGTTTTCGGGTGGAGACACTGTTGTATGCAGTCACTTTGTTGACAAATTAATAAATATGACAAGAGGAGCTAAGTGTGGAGTACATATGATACATTTTTTCATTTGTTTGATGGAGGGTGGAGATGGACTATAGTGGCCAGCACCAGGATTGTCCATGTATGAAAAAGGCAAGTCTTGAGCAGAGCTATGGATTTGGGTATGTTCTTATCACTGCCCTCTGATAACAAATGGGTTAAAGAGACTCAGTCACTCATTCAGGACAAAGTCTCCTGAAATCCTACCTCTATCCTCATCTTTGGTACACTTCCCTGCCACTCCATTGCTCCATTAGAGCTCTCAGTAAATGTTCAGTGCTTCTAGCTTGTGACCACCTCCCTTGATTCAGTGTTTGGGCCAGGGTAGCCAGCCGCTAGGCCCAAACACTAACAGCTGAGAAAGTGGAGGACTTTATCACCCGTGAGTTTTGACACCATATGATATATCCAAGTCTTGTTAAATGCTGAATCAAGATTAATGTTATAGACTAGAGTGAACCTCATCTCTGACTAGCCCAGTATTCTTCATTAAAAGTTGGTTTCGGAATACCTGTTCTAGTCAACTGTTGCTTTTTGCACCGTGTGCTAAACTATGTTAATTATACACCTACTGTATGACTATCACATACAACGATGGTTGTAATAGGTACAAAAAATTGGACCCAAATCACTACTTACTTTCCATACATCTTGTGTGCTTTATCCATGCCTTTCAACATCCCAGGGATGCCAACCAAAAGGCCAGGCTGGTATAAATAGAGGAAGGAAAGAAAGGTCACATATGTATTTCTTGGAAATT
Organism: Lithobates sylvaticus; assembly: GCA_028564925.1. NCBI lineage: Eukaryota > Metazoa > Chordata > Amphibia > Anura > Ranidae > Lithobates > Lithobates sylvaticus. The sequence continues at coordinate 156,161,011 of CM053037.1, forward strand.
ATATTATATTTTTAGTAACTAAAGGTTTTTCATTATTAATGTGTTTAAAGCTGAATTCCATTTTTTTTTTTTTTTTTGCATCGTCATGTTGGTCCAGCTTGAACGAATGTAAGTATACATATTCCATACATAGCTGACTTCTGTTGAAGACAAAAATCACTAGTAGCTGCTACTAATACACTGATCCTCTCTGTCTTTCGGGTCCTATGCCAAGCAGCTGCCCTGCTGCAAAGTAACACCACAAGGGGTTGCTCACTCGGCACAGGCGCCAATAACACGGAACCTTGCATTTTTCTCAATGAATGCAAAGTGTTCTCTGATTGGAAGCAGTGACATCACAATCAGTGATCAAGATTTAGCTGCCTGCCTTTTGTCATTGAAGTTTCCCTTCCAAGTTGCTATATTGACTTTTGAAGTGGTTGTAAAGGCACAAGGTTTTTTACCTTCATGCATTCTATGCATGAAGGTAAAAAACCCTTCTGTCTGCAGCAGCCCTCCAGCCCCCCCCCCCCAATACTTACCCGGGCCCCCTCTCGATCCAGCGTTGTCCACAAGAGCCTTGCCTCACACTCCTAATTGGCTCCCGCTGCTGTTAATTACAGCCAGTGAGCCAATCAGGAGACGAAGGGGGTGGGGTTGAACTACAGCTCTGTGTGTGAACGGACACAAAGAGCAGCATCTGCAATAACGCACTCCTAAACCCTGCATTCTGAGCGTAACACACTCCTGATCCCTGCATTCTGAGCGTAATGCTCTACTGAACCCTGCATTCTGCGCATAACGCACTCCCAAACCCTGCACTCCCTTGTAATACTTTTTTTTGTGTTCACTGCATTTGCAATCTACACTTGGGGTTAAAAATGTATCATCACCCGCAGTAGATCACAAAGGCATTGCGTTTTGAACACAGTGCAGGAAACACACATGGAACATGTCTTTCTGGCATCACGTTCTGGTGTGAACCGACTTCAGGTTTTCTGGAGTTGGGCCTTAAACTTCAATAAACATATTGACCAAGAAAACTTGACAGAGATTCCACTTTAAATTTTGTTCCTATATAAAAATACATTTGGGCAAACTCAACAAACCTAGAGGAGCTTGCTCAAGATACTTCATGGCAAATGTCAGAGTTGCTATACTTCCAGTCTGGACTGTCATATTAGTACAGCTAAGCAATGAATATCTACCTTATTCCTCCAGTACTGTAGAAGTTCATTATGGATACCAGAAGGTGCTGTCTCCCGGAAATCAATGACATCTGTCAGGTTGTTTCTAATGTCATGAACGAGCATGACGCCCCCTCTGATGAAGACAGAAAATAACAAGCACATGCTTACACAATAGTCTAAGAAGGGAAGGGCAGTAAGAAAAAAACTCTATGAAACAGTAATCTATGCAAATACACTTAAATACTACCAGTCTTTCTGAGATGCAAAAGCATACATTTTACCTACTGTAAATGTTTAAAGTTCAACCCCAGGATTTATTTTTTTGTTTTAATTTGCCCCTGATGTGTGCATAAATTAAGCTTGGGATAGAAGACCTACTATCTTTTCACTTCTAAACTCCCCCTCTCGTCCTGGATGAAGATTAGGCACTACCTCACTTCCTCACTGAATGACGCCCAGCCTCATTTGATCTCTTCCTGTGAGCCTAGGCAGTCATGGACACACCCCCTGCAGCCTCCTGACTACAGGAAACTGGCTGAGTCGTCATGCTGCCTGGGCTCACGACCCCCAGCAGTAATGCATGCTAAGATGTAAACTTTTACAGCAGAACTCATGGGAGTACTGCTAAACCAGCCCCCAGTTTGCTGGCAAGAGAAGGAAGTGATCAGAGCTTTTAAGGACATTATTAAGGTATGTATAAACTGTAGCTCCCCAGTTCCGGAATCACTCATGCAGCCCCAGACCATGACACTCCCACCACCATGCTTGACTGTAGGCAAGACACTCTTGTCTTTGTACTCCTCACCTGGTTGCCGCCAATCACGTTTCACACCATCTGAACCAAATAATTGGATTACTGGAACCATGTCCTGTGGTCTGATGAGGCCAAGATGAACTTATTAGTCTGCTTGTCTTCAGCAAACCGTTTGTGAGCTTTCTTGTGCATCATCTTTAGAAGAGGATTCCTTCTGGGACGACAGCCATGCAGACCAATTTGATCCAGTGTGTGGCATATGGTCTGAGCACTGACAGGTTGACCCCCCCCCCCCCAGACCCCTTCAACCTCTGCAGCAATGCTGACAGCACTCTGCATATGACGCTGAGCACGTGCACTGAACTTCTTTGGTCGACCATGGGGAGGCCTGTTCTGAGTGGAACCTGTCCTGTTAAACTGCTGTATGGTCTTAGGCACCGTGCTGCAGCTCAGTTTCAGGGTCTCGGCAATCTTCTTAAAGCCTATGGCAATCTTTAAGTAGCGTGCCAATTCTTTTTTTCAGATCCTCAAAGAGTTCTTTGCCATGAGGTGCCATATTGAACTTCCAGTGACCAGTATGAGAGAGTGAGAGCGATAACACGAAATGTAACACACCTGCTCCCCTTTCACACCTGAGACCTTGTTACACTAACGAGTCACATGACACTGGGAGGGAAAATGGCTAATTGTGCCCAATTTGGACATTTTCACTTAGGGGTGTACTCACTTTTGTTGCCAGCAGGTTAGACTGGCAGAGGGATTTCAGATGAAAAAAATTATTTTTTCATAAAAGGAACAGTTGGGACTAACATTCTGTTGCAATGTACAGGTAACTGGTAGGAAGAAAAAAAAAACTAACTGGTAGGAAAACTATTATTAATGTTTTAGATGTTCTTTAACCAGTGGCATTTGCTGTGTGTTTCTTCAGGCCAGCATCTCAAGCTCTCCTAAATGCGCCTATTGTGTTACAGTTAATGGATCCTTATTTGAGATAATCATATATGGAATGGAGAGGTTGTTACTGGCAGAGTTACAAGAAGCAAAGCACGATTAGAACATTCGTAGACAAGAAATGATCCCTATGACGGTGAGAATGAGCGTATCTCCACAGAGATATGTGACTGAACTAACTTTGGGTTTACAGACGTGGTTGATCTTTTTAGCTGATTAAACATGCACGCTATGGTGATTTGGGCATTCATAAATCTTTTACAAAAAGTTTTGGTGGTTGTCCTCTGAGACCTGAAAGTATCTTAAAGGTTCAGTCCACCCAAAAGGATTTCCCATGGGAGCTAGGGAACTGAGGCAGCCCCTGGCTTCGTTATTTTCCATCTATTTTTTAAGGTTAGGGGGTGTACATGGTGCAATGAACAAATGAGGGCAGTACTCCAATGCAGCTACAGTACCTTGAAAAAGTATTCATACCCATTGAAATTTTCCACATTTTGTTATGTTACAACCTAAAATGTAAATGTATTTTATTGGGATTTTATGTGATAGACCAACACAAAGTGGCACATAATTGTAAACAACTAGTAAGAAAGGCGCATAGTCACAGTACCTCGTTATTATGCAGAGGTTCCCAATAGTCCAGGAAAAACAAAGGGAGGGGGAAGGGGGGGGGGTGAGAAGAAATGGGGGGGGGATTTTTTTAAAAATAGCGGCTGGATGTGTATATATGGTATACACAGCAGGGCATATGGAGTTGTCAGGGCTGCCACCGAAGAGGCCTGAAGCCAGGTCCAATAAAAGCTGGAGAAAAAAGACAAGGAGAGGGGCGCCTCTGAGTATGTATCATATAGACATTTATTAATAAAAACAATATCCACTCACATCTAGGCAAGGAGTGTTGCATCCAGGTGGATCTCAGCAGATGGAGGGCTGGTGGAACTGCAAGTCACAGGAGTTTTTCCCAGAGGCTGTCGTCCTTCTCAAGTCCTGGAGAAAGGCAGATGGGTGCAGCAGGTGGGGTAGGTATCCTTGCGGTGGTCCTCCAGTGGGGTGGTAGCGTCAATCCAGAGGGGAGAGAGTCAGATGGATATCGCTCCTTTCAATGTACAACAAGTGGGTTCCAGGTGGTACAGGGGGAGTGTTGGCAAACAAGTTCCATAAAAAGTCTCTATGGCAATGGGAGTAAATGCAGAAGGGAAGGGGGAGAAGGGATGGTTGGTGTGGAGACGTTTTTTGCGCCCTGTAGCCTGCTGTATGTTTTGTGCAGCCCTGTTCCTTGACAGGATGGTGTTTCAGGCACGGCCGTGTCTCTGGTGCGGGAACGAGGCTTGCACCGCAAACAGTGCTAGGCGCCGGGGCGTGACGTCATATCTGTGCGACGCGTTTCCGAGCTTACAGCGCTATAGATGATCTGTATAGCGGCGCTCCTTTCTCAAGCAAGGGGAGTGTGGGGGCAGGGATAGGGGCTGATTTTATTGGATCGGGAGGGGTTCGGCCAAGGGGCGGAGTACAATTGCAATGGAAGAAGAGAAAGAAGAGAAGAAAGAGGAAGAAAAAAGAAGAGAAAAAGGAGAAAGAAGAAAAAAACAACAAAGAAAAAGGAAAGGAAAATAAGGCAATAAAAAATATATATATTTAAGTATGGCAATAAAAATAAAAATAAAAATAAAGATAAAAATAAAAATAAATATGTGTGTGGAAAAAAGGAAGGACTGGCTGAATGCTGATTGACAGTGGAGTAGAGGAAGGAGGAATTCAGTGTGAGAAGTGTATAGCGCTGATGGGGAATTTGGCAAGAACGTAACAGGGGACTATTAATAGAATAACGTTGGGACAGCGCAGCAATACCATATCCCTTGTCCCAACGTTATTCTATTAATAGTCCCCTGTATGATTAAACTGATGTGGAAGGGGATAGGTAAATAAGCCAATATGACAAGATGCCATCTGTCATCAATATGGAAAAGGTATAATAACGCAGGTATATACTCGGGATAAAAACACTGTATATATGTATACATATATCGATGTTTTTATCCCGAGTATATACCTGCGTTATTATACCTTTTCCATATTGATGACAGATGGCATCTTGTCATCTATCATCACACCCATCCTGCCCAAAATATAGTACAGCTCCAATATATTGTAAATCCTAAATTTCATGTCACCTCCATCTTATTTACCTATCCGCTTCCACATCAGTTTAATCATTTTTTATTTTTTTATCTTTTATTTTTATTTTTATTTTTATTGCCATATTAAATATATTAATATTTTTTATTCCCTTATTTTCCTTTTTTCCTTTTTCTTCCTGTTTTTTTATTTCTTTTTTTTCCTATTTTCTTATTTTCTTTCCTTCTTTGTTTCTTCTTTCTCCTTTTTCTTTTTTTTTTCTTCCTCTTTCTTCTCTTCTTTCTCTTTCTTTCTCTTCTTTCTCTTCTTCCATTACAATTGTACTCCGCCCCTTGGCCGAACCCCTCCCGATCCAATAAAATCAGCCCCTATCCCTGCCCCCACACTCCCCTTGCTTGAGAAAGGAGCGCCGCTATACAGATCATCTATAGCGCTGTAAGCTCGGAAACGCGTCGCACAGATATGACGTCACGCCCCGGCGCCTAGCACTGTTTGCGGTGCAAGCCTCGTTCCCGCACCAGAGACACGGCCGTGCCTGAAACACCATCCTGTCAAGGAACAGGGCTGCACAAAACATACAGCAGGCTACAGGGCGCAAAAAACGTCTCCACACCAACCATCCCTTCTCCCCCTTCCCTTCTGCATTTACTCCCATTGCCATAGAGACTTTTTATGGAACTTGTTTGCCAACACTCCCCCTGTACCACCTGGAACCCACTTGTTGTACATTGAAAGGAGCGATATCCATCTGACTCTCTCCCCTCTGGATTGACGCTACCACCCCACTGGAGGACCACCGCAAGGATACCTACCCCACCTGCTGCACCCATCTGCCTTTCTCCAGGACTTGAGAAGGACGACAGCCTCTGGGAAAAACTCCTGTGACTTGCAGTTCCACCAGCCCTCCATCTGCTGAGATCCACCTGGATGCAACACTCCTTGCCTAGATGTGAGTGGATATTGTTTTTATTAATAAATGTCTATATGATACATACTCAGAGGCGCCCCTCTCCTTGTCTTTTTTGGCACATAATTGTGAAGTGGAAGGAAAATGATAAATGGTTTTCAATATTTTTGAAAAAAGTGTGACCTGCATTTGTATTTAGCCCCCTATTTACACTGATACCCCTAACTAAAATCTAGTGGAACTAATTGCCTTGAGAAGTCACCAAATTAGTAAATAGAGTCCACCTCTGTGTAATTTAATCTCAGTATAAATACAGCTGTTCTGTGAAGCTCTCAGAGGTTTGTTAAAAAACCTTAGTGAACGAACAGCATTATGAAGGCCAAGGAACACACCAGACAGGTCAGGCATAATATTGTGGAGAAGTTTGAAACAGGTTTACATTATAAAGTAATATCCCAAGCTTTGAAGGTCTCACGGAGCACTGTTCAATCCATCATCCAAAAATGGAAAGATTATGGCACAACTGCAAACCTACCAAGACATGGCTGTCCAACCAAAACTGATAGGCAAGGAGAGCATTATTCAGAGAAACAGCCAAGAGGCCTATGGTAACTCTGGAAGAGCTGCAGAGATCCACAGCTTAGGTTGGAGAATCTGTCCACAGGACAACTATTAGTTGTGCACTCTAGAAATCTGCCCTTTATGGAAGAGTGGCAGGAAGAAAGCCATTGTTGAAAGAAAGCAATAAGAAATCCCAGTTTGTGAGAAGCCAGGTGGGGGACACAGCAAACATGCACAACATTGTGTGGCCGAAAATTAACGCTGCACATCACCCTAAACACACCATCCCCACCGTGAAACATGGTGGTGGCAGCATCATGTTGTGGGGATGCTTTTCTTCAGCAGGGACAGGTAAGCTGGTCACCTTCCAGCAGGAAACGATCCTAAACATTCAGCCAGAGCTACAATGGATTGGTTTAGATCAAAGCATATTAATGTGTTAGAATGGCCCAGTCAAAGTCCAGCCCTAAATCCAATTAAGAATCTGTGGCAAGACTTGAAAATTGCTGTTTACGGATGCTCTCCTTCCAATCTGACGGAGCTTGAACTATTTTACAAAGAAGAATGGGCAATAATTTCACTCTCTAGATGTGCAAAGCTTGTAGAGACATCCCCAAAAAGACTTGCAGCTGTAAGTGCAGTGAAAGGTGGTTCTACAAAGTATTAACTCCGGGGGGCTGAATACAAATGCACGCCACTTTTTTCACATATTTTTTTTTGTAAAATCTTTTTTATTGAGTTTTTCATTAGCACAAAAACTAGCCCACACAGGGGCCAAACATTACCCACGCAGGGGCAAATCCTCTGATGCGGCAGCAACCACACCAGGGTACAACATGTAACAGAAACAACTGCCTCTGAAGCGGCAACAGACCGCAACAGGGCAGGACAATAATAACATAACCTTACTTATCTAAACCCCAATGTGGGGAGAGGTTTTTGCAAGAGATTCCGTGCTCAATATTGTACTGACAGGATAATGTTACATGTGGGTACTTAGGTCATTCAACTATCATACTATAACCGTAATGTTAGTCTAGGGATTGGTTACTGCATCAGTTGCCGTAGTGTTATCCTCTAACCAACAGGTCCACACTTTTTCAAATTTTTGCGGGCAACCCCTGCCCGAGTAGGTGGCTTTATACAGGGGCAAACTGGCGTTTACTAGGTTTTTCCAGAACCTGACAGAAGGGGGAGATGATTGTTTCCAGCTCATTGTGATAGCCTTGCGGGCATAATACAATAATAAGGATATGAGTATTTTCTTAGCTCTGAGGATTGACATTTGTTCCACTAGCCCCAGCAGACAGTATTTAGGATCGTAGGGGACACTAGTCTTGGTGATCCTAGCTATCACATGAAGAACTTCTTTCCAATACTGCGCAATTGCTGGGCAAGCCCAGAAAATGTGAAAGAAGTCCCCTGGTTGATAGGAGCAACGCCAGCACTCCGGAGAATGTGCCGACGACATCTTGTGTAGCCTGTGGGGTGTGTAGTGAGCCCTGTGTTGTATTGGATCAGCTTGTCCCTGGCTGAGACCAGAGGGGAGAATGGAAAATCCCAAATCTCCCTCCAATCATCTTCATCCAGCTCCGGTATGTCCTTTTTTCACATATTTAGTTGTAAAAATATTTGATAAACCATTTATCATTTTCCTTCCACTTCACAATTATGTGCCACTTTGTGTTGGTCTATAACATACAATCCCAATAAAATACATTACGTTTTTGGTTGTTACTTTTTCAAGGCACTGTAGATACAATATGTTGTCAAAAGTAGGTGGACTCTCCACCAAATTATTGAGTTCAGGTGCTTTTAATGAAGGGTACTGATAATCATACAGAGTACAAAGACATTTTAGTCAATTGAGAGCTGCCAACTTTGTGTCAACAGTTTGGGGAAGGTCCTTTTTCCATTCCAGCGTGACTGTACCCCTGTGCACTAAGCCAACTCCATGAAGACAAGGTTTGATGAGTTTGGTGTGAGGAACTAGAGTGGCCTTCACAAAGCCCTGACCTTAACCCTACTATTAGGGATAAATTGGAATGCTGATTGCAAGCAAGGTCTTCTCATACCTGACCTCACAAATGCTCTTTTGGATGAATAGGCAATATAAGCTAATATACTGTGGGTGTGATGGTCGGGTATTTACAAATGTTTGCATCTATGGTATAATAATGGCCTGGCACCACTGAAGTTGATGCTGATAGTCGATTGCGTACCATGTAAGGGAACAAAGCTTTGATATTTGCCTTCTGCTACTAAATACATCAGCTTTCTTCTAACTAAGAACATCCTCAGTTCAACAAAGCATGACAAAAAAACAGAGGTTAGCAGTGAAATCCAAAACGGCTTATAAACTGCTTTGCACTTACCCTCCAATGCCTGATGTGTGGGGATTAACAATTCCCAGACAAAGAGCGGTGACAATGGCTGCATCTACAGAGCTCCCTCTTTTCTCCAGCACCTCAATACCCAAAGCTGTACAATGGGAAGCGTCACTCACCACTGCCCCCTGGTGGAAAATCTGAAAGGGGCAAACAACCAACACATGCATTTTGTGTATTATTACATTGTGTCAAAGTTTAATGTGTCACAAAAGCATAAGATTGTAATATTCAAGAGCAAAGAGAGTCAATGCAGAAAATATGTTTTGATTTTAAAACACATGCTGCTAATATCAAGTGCTATCAAATTAGCACCTTTTATTCAAGCACCTTTGCAGAAAGCTACATAGAAGGTGCACATTGCACAGTCAAAAATCTCAACTCCACTCAAAGTTGGTTTAGTATTTTAATATTCAACTCAAACTCAAGGTAAAACTTTTAAAACATGTCTACTGCCTTTACACGCACATGAATTTTAATGCCATCCCAGTCTTAGTCCGTAGGGTTCAATATTGAGTTGGCCCTCCCTTTGCTATAACAGCTTCAACTCTTCTGGAAGGCTGTCTACAAGGTTTAGGAGTGTGTCTTGTTTTGTGCACTGGTCCAAATAATTTGGTGTAGGGGGAATTATGGTGTAGAGTTGTTTTTCAGGGGTTGGGCTTAGCCCCTTAGTTCCAGTGAAGGGAACTCTTAAGGCGTCACACAAATGTTGGCCAACAATTATGAACGTAGTGACCTACTACGTTCTTTTTCAGCTCTTTAGCACCACCCTTTCGGCTCCTTCTGCTAATTTCGTGTTAGTAGAAGTTTGGTGAGTGTTGATTTGCGTTTTTCATTTCGCAACTTTTCATTTCGCGTTTTTCATTTTACGCTTTTCATTTCACGCTTTTCAGTTAGTTTCTGAACGGCCGTTCATCAACCAGCCATGTTGCAGATAACGTGTTATTTAATATTGGCCTTGGAGTTATTGCTTTGACATAATTTTTTTGGTTGAATAATGATTTGATTTGGTATATTTTCTATATTTTTGGATGCATAGAATGCACTTTTTGGTTAAGTTCTATTGGCAGATAGCATGTCTAATTTTATTTGTTTTCTTTTTTAAATGCACAATAAAAAAAATTGTGGAGAATAATACTTGGCTATGTGTTTTACTTTACATGACAGTTTGGGAGTCGGCAGTTACATTTCCAAAAATACAATGTAAAATTGACAAGGGACACCAACATAGTTGTATCTTTGATCTTAAAAACTACAGGATAATGGTGTTGTGGTAACTTGCCCAAATAAAAAAAAAAAAAAAGCATAATAATATTATACTTGATATCACTAGAAAAAAAAGCCTTTGAAAATTTGTTTGCAATAACTCCATCAGTATCACCAGCAAAGCAGCTTCATTATTATCCCATTAAAGAAGAACAGAATTGTGCGCTGCATTTCTAGATTTCATAATTTGCCATGTCACGAATGTTAATTCTCTATTACGAACGCTAGTTTACAAGATCGACCGCTTCTGGCTCGTCCTTGCTTCCGAGCATGCGTGTTTGTACTTTGGACTTTTGTCCGACGGACTTGTATACACACGCTCGGAAAATCCGACAACAGACATTTGTTCGTGGAAAATTTGAAAACCTGCCATCCAACATTTGTCCGCAGAAAATCCAACAATTGCCAGATGGAGCGTACACACGGTCAGATTTTCTGCCAACAGCCTGTCATCGAACATTTCCTGTCGGAAAGTCCAATCGTGTGTACCAGGCTTTATGGTCCAGTTAAAGGAACACCGTGGTTTGGTGGTAAGGGATTAATGCCCCGTACACACGATCGGGCATTCTGACAACAAAAGCGTGGATTTTTTTCCGACGGATGTTGGCTCAAACTTGTCTTGCATACACATGGTCACACAAATGTTGTCGGAAATTCCGAACGTCAAGAACACGGTGACGTATAATGCCCCGTACACACGATCAGACATTCCGACGGAAAAAGTGCGATCGGATTATGTTGTTGGAAAATCCGATCGTGTGTGGGCTCTATCGGACTTTTTCCGACGGATAAAGTCTGAGAGCTAGATCTAAAATTTTCTGACAACAAAATACGATCAGACTTTTTCCGATCGTGTGTAGAGAATTCCGACGTACAAAGTGGCACGCATGCTCAGAAAAAATTTGGAGACGAAAGCTATTGGCTACTGGCCTGTACATAGTCCCGTCGTACGTGTTGTACGTCACCTCATTCCAAACGATCGGATTTTCCAACAACTTTGTGTGACCGTGTGTATGCAAAACAAGTTTCGACCAAAATCCGTCGGAAAAAATCAGACAGATTTTGTGGTCGGACTGTCCGACCGCGTGTACGAGGCATAACATGTACGCCGAGCCGAGAAAAAGGAAGTTCAATAGCCAGTGCGGCTCTTCTGCTTGATTCCGATCATGCGTGGAATTTTGTGCGTCGTAATTGTGTACACACGATCGGAATTTCCGACAACAAATTTTCTTGTCGGAAAATTTGAGAACCTGCTCTCAAGCATTTGTTGGCGGAAATTCTGACAACAAATGTTTTATGGAGCCTACACACGGTCGGACTTTCCGACAACAAGCTCACATCCAACATTTGTTGTCGGAAAATCCTATCGTGTGTACGGCCCATATGCCAGCTACTGCATTATTCTAAACAATCAGCTTGGCTGTGCTGAACCGGGGCAAGAGGAAATGACTAATTCTTTTAGTGCAAGTTGTCTCATTGAAGTAACAATAATAATCAGTCCATAATTTTTAAAGCTGTCTGATTAATCATTCTGGGCATGTGCAGGAAACAAAATTGAGAGATCTTCATTAGATATGACCAAAAATAGTCATCTGACTGTCGTCTCATTCTATGCCCAGCTTTATGTTGGCCACACACAAGTAGAAAAAAATCTTATAAAATGGGTTTTAACTTACCCACACTGTCCAAAAATGAATATCAATATCATGTACATTTGTGACCACAAAAGTTAGTTTAAATGCACCAATTAAGCGAGTGCAAAGCCAAATGGGCTAAGAAAGGATTCACTAGAAGCTACACATATGGTAAAGTACGGTTCACACTTTCTAGTTGCCTGATTTACTTTTAAAAGAGAACATATGGCTTTTGACATCATTTTTTAAAATTCTTACCTGAGGATCCCCAAAGTAAATCTGCATGATAAGTGCTATTGTGACACCCATAGCGAAAGTGACACAGGCAGTTATAATGATGGTAAGGCCATCCCGCCGGCAGCTGCACTCGGAGCTGAAGGGGTCTTTGACGGTTTCACGGAGGGGGGAGGCATCCTGGCTTCCCATCTCAGAAGACGAGGATGGCAGGCGTTGCAGACGGGCTGATTTGAGGAAGACGTCTGGGTCTGTGAAAACAGGGGTACAGCGGAAGAGAATTACTTTCTATGAACAATCCAAAAATTCACCATCACAATCTTATTAATATTTAAGGAAGATTAGCCCATCATTTATATTTCATATGGCAGCCAAACTGAATTATGTGAAGTCACCTGTCCTGCAATGCTTCTGTCCCTCTAAACTCCTTCAGTTTAAGATTAAAACACCAGTCATAAAGACCTGTTATTACGAAGAGATATCAGATTTCTACAGTAAATCCCTCAGTTTAACTCTTTTATACACAGAGAGCAGTATTTCTAATTAAGGCTGGAATAAGAGGAGTATCTTAGTTGCCTGTCTGCTATGCTGACCCTATGACTTCAAAACATTCTCAGTTGCTCTACCGAAGCCTTTCTCAACCTTTTCAACGCAGAGGAACCCTAGAAATAATTCCCTGGTCTTGGGGAACCCCTTCTAAAAATGGAAAATCTACAACTCATCATACATTAGTGTGATGGTCAATGAGAAGAATGCTTCTTACACTTATGGTTATTGGCAAGAATTACCCCCTTACAGATAACTAAAAAGATCAATGGTGTCCTTGAGAACTTCCCTGAGAGGCAGAAATTGACCATTGCTCAGGGAACCCCTAGCAACCTCTAGAGGAACCCAAGGGTTCCATGGAACCCTGGTTGGGAAACCCTGCAATGTAACCAAAAAATGTAAGTGAAGCACAACTCCACCGCTAAAAGGTCCATATATGACTTTATTCCAATAAAAGTCAAGGGGACAATCAAAAGAATATCCAACATGTTTTGGTTGAAAACTGAAGCTTGAAAACAATGTGAATGGACTAGAAGTGAACTGGACCTTTAATGGTATTTCTCAGGAACCTTGTGTAGCAAGTTCTCATTTCTGTGCGCATGTGCAGGGACATGAACATAGAAACCTCACAAGATGTGCACGCACGGGCCTTGGCGCACAAATGCTGCCCTATTTTAACCTCCCTGGCGGTATGATTATGTCAGATTTTTGCGTCTCAAAGCTGTAATTCTTAAGGCCCGTACACACGATCTGACTTTTTGACAACAAACATGCAAATTTGCTGTTTTGGACCAACATCTGACCGTGTGTACGCTCCATCGGACCAACTTTTTCAGTTTTCATCGGACTTTTGTTGGCTGTGCGAACAGACAAACTTTCTGCCAACAAAAGTCCGATGGAGCAAAGTCCGACCGTGTGTACACAAAACCATCGGACTTTTGTACAAAGTACAAACACGCCAAGGTGGACAAGGTAAGCACCTTTGCCAGGATACTGCGATGCAATCCCGAGTGTGGCTCGGGGTTACCGCTTTTGGTAATGAAAATTCACCCCGAGCCAAACTCGGGAATACCGCCAGGGAGGTTAAACCTTAGGTCTACCTAGCCTCATTACTGGATTGTCTTCAGCTCCTGATCCATGTGTCCTTTAATCTTGAACCTGCTGTTCTTGTTACTGATCTATGAGTGGAGAGATCTCCCTAATGTGACAAAGAGAGAATTGAAGGCCCAGTCACACCATCATGGTGAGCTGGTGCTCATCATGCTGTACATCAATGTGTGTTGGGTTAAGGCAGCCAGTTCGAAATGAATGGTCCACCAAAGCACCAAAACACAGCAAAAACTGTTCTTGGCAGTGAACTGCATGTTGTGGTGCAATGCACATCTGTCACCAACGTGTGTTGGGGCACCAATCATAATAAATGAGACTGTATTACACTAAATGCGTGTAATGTACATTACTGCGCATTACCGTAACGCAATAGTGTGAATGGACCCTTAAATCTGATTAGGATGTTAACCATTGCTTACTCTATCCAATACGAACATGGCTTTACATAAACTTTAAACACAGTGTAATATTCTACATATATTATTCACAGAGCAGTGTAAAGCTTATACAATGGAACCTTGGATTACGAGCATAGTCCGTTCCAGGAGAATGCTTTTAGTCCAAAGCACTCGCATATCAAAGCAAGTTTCCCCATAGAAGTCAATGGAAACGAAGATAATTTGTATTGCATTGACTTCTATTGCATGCAATACTGCATGTGGCCAGAGGTGGGGGGGGCACCGGAGAGCCTCGGAAATACATGGGGACAGCTCGGCTTAACTCGGAAACCCTCGGAAAGGTTCGGAAACACTCGGGAATGGAGTATTTCCGAACGGCTCCGAACAGTTCCGAGTGTCACCAGCGCCCCCGCACCTCTGGCCATATGTGGTACTGCACACCACATTAGCTTGAATTCTGCTTGTTTTGCGAGACAACACTTAGGATTCAGGATTTTTTTTAAAAAGTTGCTCGTCTTTCAAAACGCTTGTTAACTGCGTTACTCGTTACCCAAGGTTCTACTGTACATCAAAGCAGTGCAAAGAACAACTATAATGTACAAAGTACAATAACCTAAAGCAACCAATAAGATGTTGTCTTTCAGCTGTTCAGGATGGTCTGAAGTTTAAAGTATAATGTCATATTTGTTCTTTTGAATAACTTCACTGTATATGTTACTCCTCTGTTTTTTGTCCAAGGACAAGTGTGGATTTATATTAAATAAGCACAGCTAGTACCAGGTATCTGTATTCGAGTGGAGGTGCATTCTGAACATTCCATTTAATAAATACTTCTTGAACCCATAAAGAGATTGTGCATTGCTTACAGTGAAGATATGAAAATGTTGGCACAGAATGCAAGCTGACCCTGTGGCATCACATCACAATGACGCAAACAGTGCAGAGATATAGAGATAGGGCACAGAGGGTGGTCAGACAGACATACAAACAGAACAAAATGATAAACTCTACTGACTGGTTGTGTACCTGCCTCCAGCCTCAGGTAAGACCCAAATCTATTTTTTTTTTAACATTAATAACCTTAACTAAACATACAGTATAGTACTACAGTGTGATATAATAATATATCACCTACATGATGATGATGATCACGTAATTGAAAGCTCTTGAACAGAATTTCACATTTTCATTGTCATATTCCTCTGTACAGCAGCACATAGAGTAGAGCTGCAGAATTCTGGCCAAAATGAGAATACCAATTTTTTTGCTTAAAATAAAAAGATCACGATTCTCGTGGCGTAAAATCTTTCACAGTATACAAAAAAAAATTGGGCTAACTTTTTTTTTTTTATTCATTAAAGTGTAATCTTTTCCCCCAAAAAATTGCATTTGAACGACTGCTGCGCAAATACAGTGTGATATTGCACCCAAAATATTGCAACAACCACCATTTTATTCTCTAGGGTTTCTACAAAAAAAAAAAAAAAATATATATATATATATATATATATATATATATATATATATAGATATATATATAATGTTTGGGGGTTCTAAGTAATTTTCTAGCAAAAAAAAATGATTTTAACTTGAAACCAACAAATGTCAGAAAAGTGTTTAGTGTTTAAGTGGTTAAACTTCCCTCATTTACACACCAAAGTGTATTCCTTTGATATAAAGGACAAATGTTTACAATGTTTATACTTAAAGCGGTGTTTCAGCTTAACACATTTTTTTTTAAAAGTCAGCAGCTAAAAAAAAAGCTGCTGACTTTAAATAAGTACACTTACCCTCCCAGGGCGCCCGCAATGTCGTTCGTGGAGGCCGAGATGTCCCTCGGCGATCCGGATCCAGCGCCGCCATCCTCAGTAAGGGAAACGGTTTTGCGCGGCCTACTGCGCATGCGCGAGTCGGATTTGTGAATGGGGAACGCGATGTGTTGTGGGACACCGTTCCCATAACACACCGTGCCCCATTCACTAGAAGACGGAAGGAGAGAAGATCACCGCGGCGCTGGAGGAGGCAGATTAGGACGATCTGCCTAGCAACAGCCATTTCTTGAAATTGTTACTAACATTTTTTAAAGTTTTTGTTTTCAGGGTGTCCCACCACTTTGAAGGGGCGTTCTGGACAATCATTTTTTTTTTTAAAAAGTCAGCAGCTACAAACACTGTAGCTGCTGACTTTTAATAAGGACACTTACCTGTCTAGCGATCCCGCGATGTCGGCCGCCCCGAGGGCGATCCGTCTATCGGATGGGCTGCCGGCGCCTCCATCTTAACGAAAGGAAACAGGCAGTGGAGCCTTGCGGCTTCACTGCTCGTTTCCTACTGCCCATGCGCGAGTTGTGCGGCGCTTTGTGAATGGCCCCGTTGTTTTCTGGGAAACACACATGTCCCATAAGGCAACGGGGCCGCTCACCGAAGAAGAGGAAGTGCCGCGGAATAGGCAGATTAGGAAGACTGCCTAGCAACAGCGGTTTCAGGTAAGTTAAAAAAAAAAAAAATTTATTTTTTTACATTACTAATGCATTTTTTTTTTTTTTTTGGGTGGCCCTCCACTTTAAGTTCCATTGCTAAAGAATGTTGTGATTCTTGGCAGACTGCCCTTTTTTTTTTTTTTTTTCCCCTTTCTTTTGAAGGCTGTTGGCTTTAGCAGAGCAGAGAGAATTCTCTGCATAGAAAGAATCGGGAAATACTTTGTCAAGATCGCAACAGAAAAAATTGCGATAACAATTCTTAACGATTAATCGTGCAGCTCTAGCATACAGAAAATGCTAATGAACTGTGAGATAACTCCAAAACATCCAATCAAATTACAAATGACTACAGTTAGATCACTTAACCGCTTCTCGACCGCCTCATGTAGATATACGTCTACAGAATGGCACGGGCAGGCAAAACCACGTACCCATACGTCCCCTTTAATTTGCCTGCCCGTGGGTCGCGCGCACGCTGCCAGCGGCACGCTCACGGCCCGGTCGGGAGCTCCGTGACCCCGGCCGCGGGACCAGCGGACCCGATCGCCGCTGGTGTCCCGCGATCGGGCTACGGAGCTGAAGAACGGGGAGGGGTTTGTGTAAACAAACCTCTCCCCGCGCTTCCTACACTGACTGTCATTGATTGGCTGTTCCCGGTCATCGGGAAAGCCGATCAATGACGTCAGACGTCAGCCGCGCCCCCTAATGTAAAAAAAAAACACACACGTCAGAGCCCATAACCCCTCCCCTCCCCCCCTAGTGGTTAACTCTTTCACTACAACTGTCATTTATACAGAAATCAATGCATTTAAATAGCATTGATTTCTGTATAAATGACAATGGTCCCAAAAATGTGTCAAAAATGTCCGATGTGTCCGCCATAATGTCGCAGTCACAATAAAAATCGCTGATCGCCGCCATTACTAGTAAAAAAAAAAATATTAATAAAAATGCTATAAAACTATCCCCTATTTTGTAAACGCTATAACTTTTGCGCAAACCAATCAATAATCGCTAATTGCGATTTTTTTTACCAAAAATATGTAGAAGAATACGTATCGGCCTAAACTGAGGAAAAAAAATGTTTTTTTTATATATTTTTTGGGGATATTTATTATAGCAAAAAGCAAAAAATATTGCATTTTTTTCAAAATTGTCGCTCTATTTTTGTTTATAGCGCAAAAAATAAAAACCGCAGGGGCGATCAAATACCACCAAAAGAAAGCTCTATATGAGGGAAAAAAAGGACGCCAATTTTGTTTTGGAGCCACGCCGCACGACCGCGCAATTGTCAGTTAAAGCGACGCAGTGCTGAATCGCAAAAAGGGGCCTGGTCCTTTGGCTGCCAATTGGTCCGGGGCTGAAGTGGTTAAAGATGAGACCTCTTTGCATGTGATTGGCTACTGAATGTTATGCATTGCTCTTTGCCTTATGTCAAATTAATTGTATACAGTAAGTGCATACTATGGGGTTAATTTACTAATGGCAAATAGACTGTGCACTTTGCAGTTGCTTAGTAAATGAACAGAAGCTCTGCTGACTTGCATCATCCAATCATGTGCAAGCAAAAATGCAATTTTTTTTTTTTTTCATTTTCCTTCCATGTGATTAGGTATTCTTTGCAACGGGAAGCTTTACCTTATTTACTAAGCTCTGGAGCAACTGCTGTATAGACAGCTTAACACAATGAGGTTGATTTACTAAAACTAGAGCACTTAGAATCTGGTGCAGCTCTGTATGGGAGCCAATCAGCTTCTAACGTCAGCTTGTTCAATTAGGCTTTGACAATAAAACCTGGAAGCTGATTGGTTTCTATGCAGAGCTGCACCAGATTTTGCATGCTCCAGTTTTAGTAAATCTCCCGAACTCTTTCAAAAGGCTAAAAATACTATACTATAAAGAATACTATAAAATCTCCTAAACTTAAAAAGTAATTGTAGGTTAATAATTCTCTTTAATTCCCTTAATGGACTTTTTACGAGTTAAGTATACTGTACATATTTGAGTTTAGTGTCACTTTAACTGTGGACAAGAGTTAGTTAAAAAAAATAACTGAAAAAGAAACACTCCTAAATCAATGTGGTTGATTTAATCTCAGCAGCCTTAAATTATTAATTCATATGCAGTACATGCTTTTAATTAAGATTTGAGATGACTGTATATAAGAAAAACGCAGAGGGAGAGAGGAAGAGAGAGCATGCAATGTATTCCTGTGTAATAAGAAATCCCCAATCTCCAGTTATATGTTCTCTTTGCCTATCCTCAAAGATGAACAGTCAGCTCTTCTCTTTCTATACCTCAAGCCTGTCCAACGTTGCAGTTTTAGATATATCTGTTTTGTCCCCTAAGGTGCATTCCAGGAACATTTAGACAAATTACAGTGGCCTATGACTGTGAGCTCAGATCTATACACTACACACTACTATGCTACACTAAGACCCTGGGGGGGGGCTACCTTCATTTTCCATGGTCCCACTGTATGTAGGAACGTATAGCCACCCTGTCTTGCTCACTCACCAGATGAATTATGGAATGTGTAGTGTGCCTTGAGTAGTGCACATGTCCAGGGGCGGACTGACCATTCGGCCACTCGGGCACTGCCCGAGGGCCCCGGGCCACTAGGGGGCCCCATCAGGGTTGCCAGCCTCAGTAAAACCAGGGACATTATGTAAAAATCTGTGTTTTTTTTACATCTGTCTCCGAAATGTTCCTTACTGGCATCCTTTTGGTCTAAAAATCATGAGATTATAGCTACTCCACCTCTCCAGTACCTTCTCAGCCAATAGAAACATGTCTGTGTATACTGTGTGTACATGTATGTGTATACTGTGTGTGTGTATACTGTGTGGCCCCATAATCTCTGATTGCCTGGGGGCCCCATAATCTCCTATTGCCCGGGGGGCCCATGATTTGTCGGTCCGCCCCTGCACATGTAAACAACTAACATGCACTGTTTGTTCCAAATGGAAAAGGAGAGGTTCGGGAGCTCAAGTAGGACTTACAAAAAGACAGAAAAACAAAGTAAGAAGTGATTTCATGAAAAATAGACTACAGGTCCATTAAAGCGGAGGTCCGCCCAAAAAAATTTAAACAAAAAAAAAAGCAACTACACATACTGCAGCTGCTGGCTTTTAATAATAGGACACTTACCTATCCTGGAATCCAACAATGTCGACACTGCAACTGCTGTTTCCATCAGCTGTCAGGTGCTGCCGCCGACATTGCAGGTAAGGGTACCCAGTAGTGTAGCCTTTCGGATGGAGGATGGATTAGGAGGAGGGATTAGGAGGGAGCCCCAGCTGTGACGTCAATAGCCACGGCTGAGACTCCCGGAAGTGGGAAAGGATACCTGTCAAAGACAGGTATCCTGTCCCCCCCCCCCCCCGAAAGGTGCCAATTGTGGCACCGGATGGGGGGGGGGAATCAAATGAGCGGAAGTTCCACTTTTGGGTGGAACTCTGCTTTAAGTACTGGATGTGTATGTATTATTTTCGTAAATAAGAATATTATTTAGTGTCACTTTCACTTGCACATACATGATCTTTGACCCTTTCGGCACGGGGCTCCTCCCATCAAGCTGGCCATGAACTATTACATTTCTTTTGTTCAGCCTGTAAACGAAATCTAACAGATTCATCCACCCATACTTATCAGAGTGAATGGACCCTGCTGACTATTGTGTTTTGACAATTGACTAATACCCAAACAGACCCTTCAGCTAATCAGTTGTAGACGCTGTTTAGCTGACAGAATACATTTCGGGCCATTCACACACCTCCCTGATAGTATGGCATGATGGATAAGAATCTGCCTGTATCTCTCAGAATTGAGGGCACCATTGATCTGGCAATGTTGAGGACCATAGACGCAGTGGTCGGCCTAGAAAACTTAATGCAGCAGAAGAAAAACACATCATGCTCACTTCCCTTTGACTTCTGAAGATGTCTAGCAGTGCCATCAGTACAGAACTGGAAGAAACCAGTGGGACCCAGGTACACCCATCTCCTGTCTGGAGAAGTCTGGCCAGAAGTAGTTTTCATTGCAGCAAAAAAGCCATACCTCCGATGTGGAAACAAGAAACTCAACTATGCATGAAAACATAGGATCTTGGGGGCAGAAAAATGGCAGCAGGTGCTCTTGACTGATGAGCCAAAATGTTTAATATTTGGCTGTAGCAGGAGGCAGTTTGTTTACCAAAGGGCTGGAGAGCGGTACAATAATGAGTGTCTGCAGGCAACAGTGAAGCATGGCGGAGGTTCCTAGCAAGTTGGGGGGCTGCAGTTCTGCAAATGGTGTTGTAGATTTGGTCAGAATCAATGGTGTCCTCAATGCTGAGAAATGCAGGCAGATATGTATCTATCATGCCATACTATCATAGAGTCGTGTGATTGGCCCCAAAGTTATACCACAACAGAACAATGACCCTAAATCTTTATCATAAAGAAGAACAAGGAGTACTGGAAGTAATGGTTTGGCCCATATAGCCCCCCATTAAGTCCTGATCTCAACATCATTGGGTCTGTCTGGGATTACAGGAATAAAGAAGAATTTGAGGAAGCCTACATCCACTTAAAGTGGTGTTTCCACCAAAATGACAACATTATGCCTATTTACATTAAATCTGACAATAAAAAATAATTGGATAAAAAAATAAATTTCACTTACCTATTTCTCCCTGTTGCTAGGTGGTCCCACGAAATCTGCCTCTTCCTCCGCCTGGGCTAGAAACGTCACTTCTCCTTGGCAGTCAGTCATCTGGGACACATGACAGGTCCCAGATGACTGTGCGACATATCACGATGTGCGGCGCCACTCGCGCATACGCAGTGGGTGCCCGGATGTGAAGCCACAGCCGGGTGCCCACAGTAAGGATGCCGGTGCCGCGAGTGGAGCGGGGAACGAGGGGGTGCTTCGTTCCCCCGCATCGCTGGACCCTGGGACAGGTAAGTGTCTGATTCCTAAAAGTCAGCAGCTGCAGTATTTGTAGCTGCTGACTTTTAAAAAAAAATTTTTGATGGGCCCTCCTCTTTAAGATCGGTGGTTAGTTCTACAAGATGTTTGGAACAACCTACCTTCTGAGTTCCTTAAAAAAACTGTGTGCATGTCTACCTGGAAGAATGATGCTGTTTTGAAGGCAAAGGGTGCTTATACCTAATATTGATTTCATTTGGATTTCTGTTCTGTTCATTTACTTTTTTTTTTTATTTATTTTGTTAATTGATGAAAATAAACTATTAACACTTCTATTGCTGAAAGCATTCTTAATTTACAAAAATGTTCACACCTGCCTAAAACTTTTGCACAGTACTTATATCGAATAAACTAAGCTGAACATATTCTTAAAGTTGTTTTGGTGGGTCAGTTTTGAGTCTCATCGTAATGGGACAAATTTGGAGAAGCAAAACAAATTTTTATTTTTCCAATAAAACCAAGGAAACTAGTTGCTGTGTGTACTGGCTCTGGTTTTAATCTAGATTTTTTTTTTTTTATAGATCAGTCATATAATGACAGAGCAAACCGCATATGTACTATAGTTACAGTAAAATCTGAAAAAAAACCATCATTGGATAAACACAAAAACAATCCACTGGACAGTTTTTATATAGTGAAGCAATATGGGATCTACTGTATTTTGACCACATCAATGGATCACTAAAACTAAATTCTGGATATTCAGTATCCAAAGGGATCCTACAGACCAGCATGTTTGGTGGCAACAATCACAAAAGCTGAACGTGTATCTAAAGCCAATTAGTAGGGAAGAGTTAGAACCCATATCTGTTTTTTTTTTTATTGCTGTTTGTTCCCATGGTTGAAATAAATCCTCTCTTTTCGTCCTGGTGACTATTATCACCGGAGCTGGAAATGAGAAAAAAAAATCTAAAATATTGAATTCTCACTGGAACAGAAGTATAGAGGGCATTTTCCCAATAGGACACCAATGGCAAAAAAGGGGTGTTCCATGTTCTAGCCAAAATAAGGAAAAAAATGGCAAAGCTATTCATCATGTGAAACGGTATGTATATGCATCCTATGTGAATAGGGGCAAAAATTAAAGTAGATGTAAAGGCAGAGGATTTGTATTCTATTCAGTAAGGTAACATTCAGCTTCCCCTGCAGCCCCCCCCCCCCCTATATACATGGGTTATGACTAAGGCCTTATAGGCTGAAACGCATCAACTGACTTAATGTGCATTTGTTCACTGTGGCTATTCAATAAAATGAAGAAATTTTAAGAGCAACAACTGGAGTGCGGATCATTTTTTCTACATCACCCTAAATAGATACCTGAGCCCAAACTCGATCCAGCAATGTGCACGAGAGAAGAGGCTCTCTTGGCTCTCTCCCTTCTCATTGGCTTAAATACAGAGTGTCCCCCCCCCCGTGGAGCTATTGTGTTCTCCCTGGGGAGGGGGCACGGGGAGCCGTCCCTGCTAGGAGAAAACAGTGATTATTGCTAGTGGCTATTAGACATGTGCACAATAGAAAAATTTGTTTATTTTCGTTTCGTTTCTTTCGTTTCCGTTGATTCGTAACGATTCGTAAATTCGTAAGTCGTCGCTGTTCGTATTCGTAATGATTCGTATTTTCGTAAGTCGTCGGTGTTCGTAACGATTCGTATTTTTGTAAGAGTTATTTTTTCGTTGATTCGTTTTTCCGTTTATTTTCGTTTATTCGAAATTCGTACGCATTCGTATTTTCGTAGATTTAGCTACATTCGTACTTTCCTTAGATTGATTTATTTGTACTTTCGTAACATTGTTTTCGTAGATTCGTAATCGGAGCATAATTCATAATGTTATGTAATGTGTATGCTATTATTACATTTTAAGAGACACGGAAAATTACGAATCGAAAAAAAAAGTTACGAATGTACGAATTTTTTCGTTCAATCCATTCGAAGCACGTTAAGCAGCGCCATTGTAAGAGACACGGAAAATTACAAATCGAAAAAAAAAACTAAAAAAAGTTACGAATGTACGAATTTTTTCGTTCAATCCATTTGAAGCATGTTAAGCAGCGCCATTGTAAGGGACACGGAAAATTACCAATTTAACAAAAAGAAAAGTTACGAATGTACGAATTTTTTCGTTCATTTTGATTTTCGTAGTTCCTGTTTTCGTTTTTCGGATTTTCTTCTTTCGTAGTTTTGTTGTTTCTAATTTGGTTATTTCGGATTTTCGTTGTTTTTCGGATTCGTTCGATTCGAACATTCGTTATTCGTTAAAATTTTTAGAGAATTTTTCTTTCATTCGTACGATAACGAATGAACAAATATAACGAATTTTAACGAAAAACGAATTGCACATGTCTAGTGGCTATGCTGGCAATAATTGCATGTAAAAATCCGGCATGCTGGATGGATTGACTTGGGTACAATCTGCCTGCCCATAGATGGTCGGAATCTCAAACTATGATGGTTCGAATCTCATCTATGGACGGCTTAAAGGCCTCCACAAGTGGATAATTGAATGGATCGTTTAGGTTTATCCTAAATTACATAGTTTTAGTAAATTTAAAGGAGATCGTACAATTATATTGTACTATTTATGACCACATTAATGGAGGCCTGGAAAAAGGTACAAACTGATAGGTCTTCTAAACTTTCCTCACTCTATCCAAAACTAAAAAAAAATGGCGTATAGATACACTTTAACTTCTTCATCATACGTTGTGGTGATTTAGTAAAACTGGAGCGCTCAGAATTTGGTGCAGCTGTGCATTATAGCCAATCAGCTTCTAACATCAGCTTGTTCAGTCAAGCTTTGACAATAAAACCCGGAAGCTGATTGGTTTCTATGCGGGGCTGCGCCAGATTTTTTCATGCCCCAGTTTTAGTAACTCTCCCCCAATGTATTTGCCTATATTGCAAATGAAAGTTTATCTAAAGCTTAAACAAATGTTGCAATGTTCTGAACCATGTTCGGTTACAACAGTGTTACAATATGTTACATTTAATGCCTGCAAAAGAAAGGAGAAGAAAAGGATAAAATGTTTACCATGTATCTGCCCATGGGATGCAGCATTTATAAGGTAAAACTTTCATTTGCAACCACCATTAATTCAGAAAACGAATGCAGCCAATGGAAAGCTGCAAGATAATACATTTTTGGATAAAATACCACTTTAAATCTTTTTTAAAAAAAGTTTACTTTTGTCTGTGTTGTTGTTAAAAGGATAGTTAACTTTTAGAAAAAAAAAACCTGCCTATGCAGGTAAGGGAAGTTTGTAGATTGTGTATATGGGGCTGCCATATACACAGGTGTGTGTGTGTGTGGGGGGGGGGGGGGCGCTGACATATATACAGGTGTGTGTGTGGGGGGGGCGCTGACATATATACAGTTGTGTGGGGGGCGCTGGCATATATACAGGTGTGTGGGGGGCTCTGACATATATACAGGTGTGTGTGGGGGGGGGCACTGACATATATACAGGTGTGTGTGGGGGGGGGCACTGACATATATACAGGTGTGTGTGGGCGCTGACATTAATACAGGTGTATGGGGGGGGGGGGGGGGCGCTGACATATATACAGGTGTGTGGGGGGGGCTGACATAAATACAGGTGTGTGTGGTGGGGCACTGACATATATACAGGTGTATGGGGGGGGCTGACATAAATACAGGTGTGTGTGGGGGGGGCACTGACATATATACAGGTGTGTGGAGGGGTGGCTGACATATATACAGGTGTGTGTGTGTGTATGGGGGTGCTGAAATATATACAGGTGTGTGACGGGGGGACTGCCATATATATAGGTGTGTGGGGGCTGACAAATATACAGGTGTGTGTGTGTGGGGGGGGGGGGGGGCTGACATATATACAGGATTGAGTGCGTACAGGTGAGGTGGCTGGTGTGTGGATTTGGTATTATGGCCCATAGGGAAGCCCTGGGCAATGTTGGTGGTCAGGCTCGGGGGGGGGGGGGGGGGGGGGGGGGGGGGGGAAGGGCTAAAGCTAAGCTGTGTAAGGGGCCCAAAAATTTCTGATGGCTGCCCTGACGCCCCTTATCTGCATAGACAGTTTTGTGTTAAAGGTGAACTATTCCGTTAAGGAAGAATCATTCCAACAAAGCCTCCAACAGCAGTAAAATCTGTCAGGGGTTCAAATCCTTACCCACTCCACCCAAAAACCACTGAATAAAAATAAAGTTTTGGCTATAGATACACTTTATTATTCTAGAACTGCATATATAACAGA
Source organism: Lithobates sylvaticus (assembly GCA_028564925.1). NCBI lineage: Eukaryota > Metazoa > Chordata > Amphibia > Anura > Ranidae > Lithobates > Lithobates sylvaticus. Next base: position 156,186,744 of record CM053037.1, read on the forward strand.
AAAACAATCAGTATTATTTCACATAGTAAGGGACAGTAACCTATTGCAGTCTATCAGAGACCTTCTTTTATTGTTTGGTTTAATTCTAAATATAAAGTGTTACAGCACTTTGCATACTATATCACTATCTGGGCACCTATTATCCTAATAACAATTCTACTATCACTAATTATATATTATTAGTATACCTTATTAAGGCAAGTTATATTTATGACGATAATCACAGATTGAGCAATAAGGCAGACGGGCTTGTACTTGTGATGGATACTCAACACTCTGCTCCATGTGGTAGGTTGACAGATACACTAATGACTGTGATGAAGTAACAGCTACACTAGAACATGGTATAGGCAGATGTGTAGCAAATATCATGAAGACAAAGGATGCACTGGTTACAAGTGTTGGATGCAGGATGCAATAGTACATGCGATGGAGATGTTGAATGCAATGATATGTGAGTTGGAGATTTTGGATACAATGGTACATGAGATGGAGATATTGGATGCAATGGTACATGAGATGGAGATGTTGGATGCAATGGTACATGAGATGGAGATGTTGGATGCAATGGTACATGAGATGGAGATGTTGGATGCAATGGTACATGAGATGGAGATGTTGGATGCAATGATACATGAGATGGAGATATTGGATGCAATGGTACATGAGATGGAGATATGCATCTCATGGATGAAATGGTACATTGGATGGAGATCATGGTACATGAGATGTTGGATGCAATGATACATGGGATGGAGATATTGGATGAAATGGTACATGGGATGGAGATATTGGATGAAATGGTACATGGGATGGAGATATTGGATGAAATGGTACATGGGATGGAGATATTGGATGCAAAGATACATGAGATAGAGATATTGGATGAAATGGTACATGGGATGGAGATATTGGATGAAATGGTACATGGGATGGAGATATTGGATGCAAAGATACATGAGATGGAGATGCAGGATACAATGGTACATAAGATGAAGTTGTTGGATGCAAAGATTCGTGAGCTTGAGATGTTGGATGCAATGGTCCATGGGATGAAGATGCAGGATACAATGGCAAATGAGATGAAGATGTTGGATGCAATGGTCCATGGGATGGAGATGGAGGACATAATGGTACATAAGATGGAGATGTTGGATGGTATGAAATGTGAGATTGAGATGTTGGATGCAATAGTATTTGAGATGGATATGTTGGATGCAACTGTACAAGAGATGGAGGTGTTGGATGTCATGGTACATGAGATAGAGATACAGTATATAATGGCCCATGTGATGACTACAATGTGACAATGTGGTGGTGCATGAAGTGCAAATTCAGGATTCACTGGTAATTATGGTGGAGCTGGAGGATGCAATGATACAAGTGTTATGAATATATTATGAGAAGTGAGGAGGATGCAGTGGGATCAGACTGAGATGTGGGATATACTGGTATTAGGATAGTGATAAGAAATAATAAACACGCAGGGTACAATGGTGAAGGTGCAATGATAGAGGAGGTGGGGATGAAATGGTTAATATGACAGAGATGGAGGGTGCAGTGGTACATGGGATGATGATGGTACATGGATGGAGATGAGGATGGAGATGAGGATGCAGTGGTACAAGGGATGAGGATGCAGTGGTACATGGATGGAGATGAGGATGGTACAAGGGATGAGGATGTATCGGTACATGGATGGAGATGAGGATGGAGATGAGGATGTATCGGTACATGGATGGAGATGAGGATGGAGATGAGGATGTATCGGTACACGGATGATGGAGCCTTCCTCCAGTTACCCGCATCATGCTCCCCCAGGAAGGTGTCCTCTTCCCCGGCTCTCGGTCCCGGCTCTCCCCCGGCCTCCTCCTCGGGCAGGCGGGGGAAGCTGGTGATGCTCATATAGTCCACCGGGGAGTAGGAGCCCAGAGATCGCCCGGGGCCCTGCTCCGCCATCTCCGCCAATCTCTGATGTCACCGGCCCAGGGGGAGGAGTGGATCCAAGTACGGGAGAGGGCGGAGCCGGTGACGTCACCGAGAACAGCTGCTGTCCGGGCTGTCACATGTGGAGGCATGAATTGTGACGTCACGACCTTACTCCCCAATGGTGGAAAGACTAAAATGACGACATGTGTAGAGCTCATAAGATTGGATTTGCAGTCCCATCACTTGTTATCATAGTCTGTATTATTTTTATTTATTTTTGTACACCCCAAAACTAGTGGAACATTATTTGAATGATTTGTATTTATGTTTATAAATATTTTTGTTTGTATATTTATCTGTCTTTGCTTCTGCCAAAAGTTAACAAACGATCCATGAGTGTGTAGATTGTGACCGTCGTACACAATTCAGATATGGGAGCAGTTACTGGAAATTTATTTGTAAATCTGAGCTCTAAGATGAGCAAATAATATGTAAATACAAGTCCTGTGTATTCAGGAGCTTCCCATAATAAAGACCGGTAACTTCTGCTTTCTCTCCTTGTGCAGGGTGACTGGTCTTGTCTCCGCCCCCTCCTGTAGATTTCTGCAGGCAGCTTGTAGTGGGTGGGGCCTGCTTGGACCCTCCCACAGCTCTGTCCTCTGTTCAGGCTATGTACATCATAGTGATGATGTCATAGATACTTTTACAAGGTAAAGGTTGACTTCCAAAGAAAATTGGTGCTCACTAGACATGTGTGATTACATGTGTGATTAGTTTTGTACGAATCCGAAATACGAATTTTTATGCATACGAATTTTGTACGAAATACAAAATTTCGTATACGAACTTCGGATCCAAATTCTGTTACAACAGAATCGGACACAATGTTCGTTAACTACGATTATTCGTTATGATGAAGTTAAAAACCCCAGGAAGTCAGCACAGCACAGGGATGGTGGGAGCCCCTCATAATAAATTCATCATAACGAACATTCGTAATTGTTACAAAAAGTTTACGAATCTAACGGAAATTCGTATTTCATACGAATCCGAATTGAATTTCGGACACGAATTACGAAATCCGAATTAATTTTAATATGAAACGTAACGAAACAAAATAAATGTATTGACGGCGCACATGTGTAGTGCTCACAACATAGATTTACACTCACCGGACACTTTATTAGGTACACCTTGCTAGTACCGGGTTGGACCCCCTTTTGCCTTCAGAACTGCCTTAAAGCGGAATTCCAGTCCCCCAAACTTTTTTTTTTTAAAAGACTGCTCTGTAACTGTCTTCGTCTGTAAATGAACATTGCTAACATGTCATATTTTTGGCGCTATTACTTAGTTTAAAAATAGTTATTTACTTACTGATCTCGGAAGCAGGCAGGTTCCATTTTAGTTGTGGGCATCTGAAACCCTCTAGTGTCAGTTTCTGGGATTTCTGTGCAGCTGTCTACCCATCATGCATCACCAAATCTGGCACATGCTCAGTGATGCCGCAGGGAGCCGTCCTTCCTGACAGGTTGCTATGGCAATCTTCACTTGCGGAAGTTCCCACCCCATTTCTATAACCTGCCAATCACAACACAGGCAGGAGAGGTAATAGAAGACTGAATATCATGGCAATGCAGCGGCATCGCTGGGGGGGGGTTTGTCCGAACACCCCCCCCCCCCAGCGATGCCGCTGCATTGCCATGATAGCAGTGTTGCCAACCGTCAGTATTTTTACTGGCAGCCAGTAAAAAAGAGGCAAATTTCTCCTGTCAGTAAATGCCAGTAAAAGAAAAAAGTTGCCAGTAAAAAATATAACTGTGACACTATGACACTAGGCTCGGTCTGGAGCCGGCCGAGACCATCCGAGTGCCTGCTACAGTTCGGGTGGAGGCGGTGGAGGCGGTGCCCGAGCATGTCGTGTGATGTCATAGTGCAAGGGAGCCAAACAGAGCAGCCAGAGCCTCGTGTGTGGGACTGTCAGTGCTGTTTAGACTGGAGTGGACTGAAGGGGCCACCTGGCTTGGAGAAAGACTGTCACTGTGACTCAGGAGGGGACATGTGTCAGTGAAGTGTCATCATCATCTATGCTGCTGCACACTGCTGTCAGTGTCACTTTGAGAGTAAAATTTCATGTGCGCCTGTCCCATTCTAATTTTTGCCCTCCTGTCCTTGAGCTACTTACTTACTATATCTAAAATAAAATAAATATGTTTTTTTTTTGCCTTATTATCTACCTTCAATCACATTGCTAATTGCATTTTGTACTTGTTTGTAGCCTAAATACTTAAATTTGCATTTAAAACAGTAATTTTTTTAACTTTTGGAAATGCCAGTAAAAACTTGGCTGTGCCAGTAAATTTTGGGTGTCGTGTCAGTAAATTTCAATCTGATAGGTTGGCAACACTGCATGATAGACGTGTATGGTTTGTAATATTGCTTTGTATGACATGTTCGCTTATTGTACTCTAACTGCAGGGAGAGAGGCGCTGTGACAAATCGTAGATGCTGCCTGGGTGGGCAGGGCCGAGCATCTACCGAAAATGAGCCAATAGGATGGTGTCTGGGCGGGCCGCTACGTGTATGCGGCTCCGCCCCTTTATTAAGAAGCAGAATAATTGGCTGTTCTTCGATAGCTGCTTGGCCCCGCCCACCCTGACCTCATCTAAGATTTGTTTCAGCGCCTCTCTCCCTGCAGTTACACTACAATAAACGAGCATGTTACAATCGGGTGACCAGACGTAAAACCGCGAGATTTCGGCACTAGGCAGTTCGCAATGGCTCCTGGGATACATGACGGAGCTATCCCAGGAACCATTGCGAATTGCCTAGTGACGTAATAGCCTAGGCTATTGGGGGCGGAACGAAAAGAAAATCTGCAAAAAAAAGGTATTTAGAGGCAGAATATATTTAAATCATTGGCCATTATAAAAAGTCTTATTAAAGAGCATTCTGCACTGACAGACTTTAATAAATGGGTGGAGCTCCGCTTTAATTCTTCATGGCATAGATTCTACAAGGTGTTGGAAACCTTCCTCAGAGATTTTGGTCCATAGTGACATGATATAATCACGCAGTTGCTGCAGATTTTTCGGCTGCACATCCATGATGCGAATCTCCAGTTCCACCACATCCCAAAGCTGCTCTATTGGATGAGATCTGGTAAATGTGAAGGCCATTGGAGTACAGTGACCTCATTGTCATGTTCAAGAAACCAGTGGTGAGATGATTTGAGCTTTGTGACATGGTGCATTATCCTGCTGGAAGGAGCCATCAGAAGACGGGTACACTGTAGTCATAAAGGGATGGACATGGTCAGCAACAATACTCAGGTAGGCCGTGGTGTTTAAACGATGCTCAATTGGTACTAAGGGGCCCAAAGTGTGCCAAGAAAATATCCCCCACACCAGTACACCACCACCAGCCCGAACCATTGATACAAGGCAGGATGAATCCATGATTTCATGTTGTTTACACCAAATTCTGACCCTACTATCTGAATGTCGCAGCTGAAATCGAGACTCATCAGACGAGGCAATGTTTTTCCAATCTTCTATTGTCCAATTTTGGTGACCCTGTGTGAATTGTAGCCTCAGTTTCCTGTTCTTAGCTGAAGGGAGTGGTCCCCGTTGTGGTCTTCTGCTGCTGTAGCCCATCTGTTTCAAGGTTGGATGTGTTGTGCGTTCAGAGATGATATTCTGCATACCTTGGTTGTAACGAGTGGATATTTGAGTTACTGTTGCCTTTCTATCACCTGGACCTTTCTTCTGCTTTTCTTCTCCTCTGACATCAACAAGGCATTTTTTTCCACACAACCTCCGCTCACTGGATATTTTCTCTTTTTTGGACCATTCTCTGTAAACCCCAGAGATGGTTGTGTGTGAAAATCCCAGTAGATCCGCAGTTTTTGAAATACTCAGACCAGCCCGTCTGGCACCACCAACCATGCCACGTTCAAAGTCACTTAAATCCCCTTTCTTCCCAATTCTGATGCTCGGTTTGAACTTCATCGAGTTGCTGCCATGTGATTGGCTGATTAGCAATTTGTGTTACCAAGCAATTGAACAGGTGTACCTAATAAAGTGGCCGGTGAATGTATATCCTTTGTAGCTATGGAGGATATATCTAAATAAAAGTTTTTGTGCCCTGAGTTCAGCTTTAAGGTTCAGGATCAAGGAGTGTCATCCTCATCCCTGCAAGCAGTGGCGGAACTACCGCCATAGCGGCACATGCAGCCGCTATGGGGCCCGCAGTCCAGTGGGGCCCTTGAGGACAGGCTCCGCGGGTGGCTCCGGGGGTCCGCGGGCGGCACCGCGGGCCCGCGGGTGGCTCAGGCGGGTCCGCGGGTGGCCCCGGGGGTCCACGGGCGGCTCCGCGGGCGGCACCGCGGGTGGCTCCGGCGGGTCCGCGGGTGGCTCCGCGGGTGAGAGCGGGCAGGTCCGTGGACGTGAGCGGTCTGGCCAATCAGGGATCTGGGGCGGGGGAGCAGAGAGATGACATCATCTCTCACCGCCTGGTGCCCGCCCTGCATCCCTGCATTGAAGTTCCCCCTTCACTGTGCAGTCAGCCAGGAAGCAGAGAGATGACATTATCTCTCTGCTGCCTGACTGCTAACCTGCTGCAAGTGACAATCCGTAACGGTGTGGCAGGTGACAACCCATAATGTGTGGCAGGCGAGGTGGCAAGTGACAACCCGTAATGTGTGGCAGGCGACGTGGCAAGTGACAACCCGTAATGTGTGGCAGGCGAGGTGGCAAGTGACAACCCGTAATGTGTGGCAGGCGACGTGGCAAGTGACAACCCGTAATGTGTGGCAGGCGACGTGGCAAGTGACAACCCGTAATGTGTGGCAGGCGACGTGGCAAGTGACAACCGTAATGTGTGGCAGGCGACGTGGCAAGTGACAACCCGTAATGTGTGGCAGGCGACGTGGCAAGTGACAATCCGTGACATGACAATCTGTAATGTGGCAGGTGACGGGGCAAGTGACAACCCGGGACGTGGCAAGTGACAATCCATAATGTGTGGCAGGTGACGTGGCAAGTGACAATCTGTGATGTGGTAAGTGGACAATCCGCAACATGTGGCAGGTGACATTCCGCAACATGTGACAAGTGACAATCTGCATCTGGTGGCAGGCAACGTGGCAGGTGATGTGGCAAGTGACAATCCGTAATGTGTGGCAAGTGACGATCCAGGACGTGGCAAGTGACAATCCATAATGTGTGGCAGGTGACGTGGCAAGTGACAACCCAGGACATGGCAAGTGACAATCCGTAATGTGTGGCAGGTGACGTGGCAAGTGAAAATCCGTGACATGGCAAGTGACAATTTGTAATGTGTGGCAAGTGACGTGGCAAGTGACAACCCGGGACGTGGCAAGTGACCATCAGTAATGTGCGGCAGGTGACATGGCAAGTGACAATCCATTATGTGTGGCAGGTGACATTCTGCAACGTGTGACAATTGACAATCTGCATCTGGTGGCCGGCGATGGTGGCAAGTGGCACACGCTCAGGGCTCCCACTGATTCTGCATTATGGTGAGTTGAACTATTTCATTTTATATAACAGAACAGAAAGTGGTTAGAAGGCATGGAGATCAGCAATGTGTGTCCTTCAGGGGCTGCATACAGTATACTGCCTACTTTGTTGTTCAAAATTAATATAAGCTGTTGCCTGGGTACTGTGCCACATGAGTGTGGAAATCTGTTGTTTGGTGGCATTAGTTCATTTTTTTCGTGGGGGGGGGGGCTATTTGCAGGGGGCGGGGGCCCATACAACATTTTGCTATGGGGCCCTATGATTTCTAGTTACGCCCCTGCCTGCAAGTTTGCCATCTATCCAGAAAAAAAAAGCCAAATGTCTGTAATGCGGCGTACACACGAAGGGACTATCCCGCGGGATTATCCTCTGGACTGAAGTCCAGCGGATAATCCCCTCGTGTGTGGGCGCCGGCGGACTTTTTGGCGCCAAAGTCCGGCGGACTTTTTGGCGCCAAAGTTTTAAGTTTGGTTTTAAAATTATCCGCTGGACTTGGCAGTCCGGCGGACAATCCCGCCGTTAGTAGGCAAGTCCGCGGGACTTTTGAAATGAACGGACTTGCCGCTCATCGGCAAGTCCGTTCATTTAGCACGTGACTTCAGGTTACGTAGCTAGCGTAGGCAGTAAATGCCGCCGCGCTAGCTCCGTAAGCTGGCATGGATTTAAAGGACTCCCCACGCCGAAAAAACGGCGTGGGGGTTCCCCCCAAATCCATGTCAGACCCTCATCCGAGCACGCAGCCTGGCAGGCCAGAAAAGGGGTGGGGACGAACGAGCGCCCCCCCCCCTCCTGAGCCGTACCAGGCCGCGTGCCCTCAACATGGGGGGTGCCCTGGGGAAAGGGGGGCCGTGCGGCCCCCCCACCCCAAAGCACCTTGTCCCCATGTTGATGAGGACAAGGGCCTCTTCCCGACAACCCTGGCCGTTGGTTGTCGGGGTCTGCGGGCGGGGGCTTATCGGAATCTGGGAGCCCCCTTTAATAAGGGGGCCCCCAGATACCGGCCCCCCACCCTATGTGAATGAGTATGGGCTACGATGTACCCCTACCCATTCACCTAAGGTGTAAAATGTAAAGTACAAAAACACACACACAAAAATATTTTATTGCACTGCTCCAGGGGTCTTCTTCCGTCTTGGGGGTCTTCTCGCCGGACTCCTCCGCTCTCTTCTGCTCTTTTACCTAGCTCTTTCACAAGCGGAGGAGTCCGGCTACCTTCTTCGTCGTCGTCGTCGCCGCCGTCATCGTCTGGGGGTCTCGATCCGCCTTCGGGGGTCTTCCGGGGGTCTCTTCTGTTCTTGCGGCGGTCGTCGTCTTCCGCGCCGCCGGCGCCTTCTTCTTCTTCTTGTCCTTCTTCTTGTTCTTCTTCTTCTTCTTTCGATGTTGACCCGATGCTCTCTCTGCCCGGAATGCCTGTGCCGCGCTGCGCTGGGACTTATATAGGGGCATAGGGACAGGGTCACATGCTCATGTCACATGGTGACCCCGCCCCCTTGCGATGTCACAGTCCCAGCATCCTCCGGGACTGTGACAACACAAGGGGGCGGGGTCACCATGTGACATGAGCATGTGACCCTGTCCCCCATGTCCCTATATAAGTCCCAGCGCAGAGCGGCACAGGCATTCCGGGCAGAGACAGCGACGGGTCAACATCGGAAGAAGAAGAAGAACAAGAAGGACAAGAAGAAGAAGGCGGCGCCGGCGGCGCGGAAGACGACGACCGCCGCAAGAACAGAAGAGACCCCCGGAAGACCCCCGAAGACCCCCGAAGGCGGATCGAGACCCCCAGACGACGGCGGCGACGACGAAGAAGGTAGCCGGACTTCCCCCGCTCAGTAAAAGAGCTTGGTAAATGGCGGGGGAGTCCGGCGAGAAGACCCCCAAGACGGAAGAAGACCCCCGGAGCAGTGCAATAAAATATTTTTTTCAAAAGTGTGTGTGTTTTTGTACTTTACATTTTACACCTTAGGTGAATGGGTAGGGGTACATCGTACCCCATACTCATTCACATAGGGTGGGGGGCCGGTATCTGGGGGCCCCCTTATTAAAGGGGGCTCCCAGATTCCGATAAGCCCCCGCCCGCAGACCCCGACAACCAACGGCCAGGGTTGTCGGGAAGAGGCCCTTGTCCTCATCAACATGGGGACAAGGTGCTTTGGGGTGGGGGGGCCGCACGGCCCCCCTTTCCCCAGGGCACCCCCCATGTTGAGGGCACGCGGCCTGGTACGGCTCAGGAGGGGGGGGGGGCGCTCGTTCGTCCCCACCCCTTTCCTGGCCTGCCAGGCTGCGTGCTCGGATGAGGGTCTGACTTGGATTTGGGGGGAACCCCCACGCCGTTTTTTTCGGCGTGGGGAGTCCCTTTAAATCCATGCCAGCTTACGGAGCTAGTGCGGCGGCATTTACTGCCTACGCTAGCTACGTAACCTGAAGTTACGTTCTAAATGAACGGACTGCTCCGTGTGTGTGGGCAAGTCCGTTCATTTTCTAAAGTCCCGCGGACTTTTGGCCGGCGGATTATGGCCGCCGGAGAAGTCCGTGCGTGTGTGGGCAAGTCCACACGCTCGGAAAGTCCAGCGGACCCAGCTGGAAAGTCCGGTGGGATTGTCCGCTGGACTAAGTCCGCCGGCAAAAGTCAGCACGTGTGTACGCGTGTACGCGGCATAACAACTATATATCCTTGGCTTCCTTTTATAAACTGTGTATAAATGTGTCAAATATCCAATCATGTGGCCTAAACAGGGGCGGACTGACAACTCATGGGGCCCCCAGGCAATAAGAGATTATGGGGCCCCCAGGCAATCAGAGATTATGGGGCCACACAGTATACACACACACACAGTATACAATCACACAGTCAACACATACATGTACACACAGTATACACAGACATGTTTCTATTAGCTGAGAAGGTACTGGAGAGGTGGGGCAGCTATAATCTCTGGATTTTTAGACCAAAAGGATGTCGGTAAGGGACATTTCAGAAACAGATGTAAAAAAAACACAGATTTTTACATACTGTCCATGGTTTTACTGAGGCTGGCAACCCTGATGGGGCCCCCTAGGGAAATGCCCGAGTGGCCGAATGGTCAGTCCACCCCTGGGCCTAAATGAACTATTTATATTACCAAAAAAACACACAGAAACTGATCAGCCATAACATTATGACTACAGACAGGTAAAGTGAATAACATTGATTATCTCATGACAATGGCCCTGAAAGCGGATGGGTGTATTAACTGGTTCCCAGCCGGCGTATGCATAATAATGCCAGCGGGAACCTCTCATCATTTCAGGCGGACTTCCTAATCGTGCCCCGTTGATGGCCTCGGGGCCGCGCAGGAGCGCTATCTGTCACCGGCTGCGTCCACCGGACACAGCCAATGACTAATCAATGTACAGCCTGCTGCCGATACCATGTGACCACTGTAACCAATCACAGCAGGTCACATGACAGTTGTGTAAAATGGATGGCTTTGTTTCACGCTATCCATTGTATGCAATTGTGTTGCTAGCTGTGATTGGTCAATATGATCACATAGTACAGATTAGGCAAATTGTGTCCCATCTTTACCATGTGATTAGCTCTGACCAATCACAGCTAATCACAATGAAAGAAACAAAATGAATCAATTTAATTTGCTAAAATGTATGCATATAGCAATGAAATATAATATAATAATATATAATAAAATTATAAACATATTTTTTTTTTTAATTTTAATTAATACTGATCACTTCCTCTGAGTAGTATAATGTTACTATGGCAACATTATATTGCTCTAGTCAAAGACAAATTTGAAAAAAACATACATTTTTTACCAGTCACCGGTCAGTGTCCCTGATCACCGCCACACCTGTTATATAATGACGCTGTAATGCACTGGTGACGGTATGTAAAAAAAAAAAAGTATGACAATTTTGAAAAACTCGCCATGCCTCTTACTAAATACCTTGGACTGTCTACTTTCCAAAAAGCACACTGTTCTTCCTGCTGAATGGCTGTGAGGGGGGTCAGGACAAGTCTGATCATTGGAGGAGAGCAGGCTGAATACCCAGCACAGCTAGAGAACTGACCACATTGTGCTCTCATGCCTAACATGGTCAGTTTTTATTAGGAAAGCAGAGGGACTGGCAGGAACTCCAGGGATTTCACACAAACGAAGCAATACAAAGAGAAAAGAATACTTTCTCATACAAGTACATGGCACAGCAGGCACATATCAGGAATATGAAATGTTGGGTTTACGTGTTTTTTAAACAGGAAGTTAACATGTTGTCCCTGAAGTTGATGTGTTGAAGTGGGCAAGGGACTTTGACAATGGCCAAATTGTAATGACTAGAAGACTAGGTCAGAGCAACTTTAAAACTGCAGCTCTTGTGGGATATTCTTAGTCAGCAGTGGTCAGGATAGGGTTGCCACCTTTTCTTCAAGTCAAACCCGAACACTTTTGCAGCACACAGCAATTAATTTTTTTATAGTATAAATTATACATATATTTTTCTACTAAATAACATTTCTAAACATATGAAGTTAATAACTAGAGTCCCCCTTTACATCAGAGTCCACAGAGTTCCCCTTTTACATCTGAATCCACAGAGCTCCCTTTCACTGTAAGGGGGGACTCTGCAGACTCTAATGTAAGGGAGAACTCTGGGGCCTCTAACATAAGGGATGCTCTGGGAACCCTGATGTACGGAGAAGACTCTGATGTAAATGGAAACACTGTGGCCTCTGGTGTAAAGGGGAACTCTGAGAACCCTGATTTGCCTTAGTGTACTTACGAGAAGGGGGAGACTTCAGTCACAGACAGATGGATGGATGGTGAGCTCCCTCACCCCTTGGCAGTCAGAACTTCTCATCCAGATGGATCCGAGGCTGCTAATCTTCAAATTTCCGGCCCCCACTTTCATTTTCTGAGGCACAGTGCCGGGGAATGGAGTGTGGGCAGACAAAGAGGAGTAGGGGTGGGGGGAAGAGGTGCAGATCGAGCCCTCTCTCCTCTCCCATCTGTATGTGTTGGGGGGGGGGGGTGGTTTGTTAGTGCTGGCTTTGGGCAGTGTGAAAGAGTGTAACAGCTGAGACAACTGCAGCCAGCAACCCTGCTGGGAAGCCATAGTCCAGTCTAAAAAAAAATGTGTCCGGGTTTTAGACAGTCCTAAACCTGGACACATGATTCCAAACCCGAACTGTCCAGGTGAATCCTGGACAGGTGGCAACCCTAGGTCAGGACCTACCAAAAGTGGTCCAAAGAAGGAAAACCTGAGGCCTGGCAACAGGGTCATGAGTGGCCAAGGCTCATTGATGCATTTGGGGGAGCGAAGGCTGGCTTGTGTAGTCCAACCCAGTAGAAGAGCTACTGAAGCTCAAATTGCTGAAAAAGTTAACGTTGTTTCTGACAGAAAGGTGTCAGAACACACAGTTCATTGTAGTTTGTTGTGTATTAGGCTGGGCAACCACAGACTGATCAGGGTGCCTATGTTGGCCCATGTCCACAGCCAAAAGTGCCTACAATGGTTACCTGAGCATCAGAACTGGAACATGGAGGAATGGCAGACGATGGTCTGGTCTGATGAATAACATTTTCTTGCACATCATGAGGATGACCGGGTGCAAGTATGTTGCTTACCTGGGGAAGAGATGGCACCAGAATGCAGTATGGAAAGAAGGCGAGTTGGTGGAGTCAGTGTGATGCTTTGGGCAATGCTCTTCTGGGAAACATTGGGTCCTGCCATTTATGTGGATGTTACTTTGGAGTCCATGCTTTGAAGGGTCAGGATTGTTTTGCAAATGGGGAACCTATTCAATAGTAGGGTGGTCATAATGTATGGCTGATCGGTGACTACACCCCAAAGCACAAAGGCACTCCAATTTACAATTCCTCCTGCCAGGCCATTGTCTTCTCCCGGTGGGGGCAAGGGGGTGGGGGGGGGGTGGGTCCAGAGGAAGCCGGCCACTAGAGGTCCTCAGTCTTCTACGTTGAATGATGGCCAGCAGCATCATTCAACCCAATTCCTCAGAGCCCAGGATGTCAAGGACCCGCCCCCTGAGGAGGAATCATACAACTTAGGCTCGGAGTACTGCACTGCACAATGTGGAAGCCTCATTATATAAGCATCTTTCAGCACAAGGACAGTTCACTGGTGCCACTGGAGGAAGTACCCATGACAACTTCAGAATGGCCAGAGGAGAGAGGTGAAGACCCTTCAAATGAGTCTTTCACAACTTTTTTTTTTTTACCATAGAGGAACCCTTGAAATGATATTTGAAATAATATTTGAAGGGAAACCCTGCTAAACATAATTATATCTACAGTTCATGGTAAATTAGCACCACATTGCTAGATATAAAAGTACACCACATTGGCAGTCAGTAAGAGAGGGGCTTCTTTGCACTAGTGGTCAATGGAAAGTCTTGTTACTTCGGTGGTCAGTGCGAAAAATGCCTGTTACAATTGTGGTCTGTGAGATAAATGATGGTCAGTGTTGGGCCCCTATACATTGGAGGACAGTGGGAAGAATGCTGCTTACATTGGTGGTCAGTAAGAAGAATATTCCACCTACAGACCTTTGGTAATAGCAGTTAGTTACCTGGGAAACAAGAGGAGAAGCTCCACTGGTTCCATTCAGCTGGTTCTGATGAGGGGTGTGAGGTGATGAGGGGTGTTGGTTCCAAGACTATGTGGGCATCATCAGGCAGGTGATCATTTACTGGTCAAAGACCCCCCGGCAACCTCTGGAGGAGCCCTAGTTGAGAAAGGCTGCTTCAAACAGTGCAATCTACCACGAACTGAATGGTTGTATATTGAAAATAACGCTCATTGGTGTGATCAGTATAACAGTGCTGATGAAGTTTTCATCTTATGCCCCGTACACACGGTCGGATTTTCTGACGGAAAATGTCCTATCGGACCATGTTGTCGGAAATTCCGACCGTGTGTGGGCTCCATCGGACTTTTTCCGTCGGAATTTCCGACGGAAAAAGTTTGAGATCCTGCTCTCAAATTTTTCGACAACAAAGTTTTATCGGACTTTTTCCGATCGCGTGTAGCAAATTCCGACGGACAAAGTGCCACGCATGCTCAGATCACATTACAAGACCAAAGCTATTAGCTACTAGCCTCTACGTAGTCCCGTCGTACGCAACGAACGTCACCACGTTCAGAAAGATCGGATTTTCCAACAACTTTGTCCGACCGTGTGTATGCAACACCAGTGTCGGACAAAATCCGTTGGAAAAAATCCGACGGATTTTGTGGTCGGAATTTCCGACCGTGTGTACGGGGCATAACTCTCATCTTTTGCAAAATTTAAATTACTGCCTATAACATACCTGTGTTACATACAGTGTATTGCTATTGTGATCTCTATTTGAACCATTAATTAGCAGTCTGCTAATTACTGTGATTTCTGCCTTAGTTGAGAGTAATTACAAAAAGTAACTCATCTGGGATATGACGTTCATAAAGTCCATAAATATGCCACTTGTACATAACCACTGTCAACAACGCGAAGAAAAAAAAAATATGTTCCTGTTTAAGCTAATCTATGGGCAAATACTGCGCATCCCCTTTCCCTCCACTCTTTAACATTTAAAAGAAAAAACCTGTATGCCCCATACACACGGTCGGACTTTCCCACGGAAAATGGGCGATTGGAACTTGTTGTCAGAAATTCCAACCGTGCGTAGGCTCCATCAGACAGTTTCTATCGGAAATTCCGTCGCACAAAATTTGAGATCTGGTTCTCAAATTTTCCGACAACAAAATCCGCTCGCGTAAATTTTGATCGTGTGTACACAATTCCGATGCACACGCATGCTCAGAATAAATTACGAGACGAAAGCGCCCGGTCTGGTAAAGCTAGCATTTGTAATAGAGATAGCACATTCGTCACGCTGCAAATTTTGAAATCTTTTAATGTAGCGCATTCTCTTTTTCTTTATAATGCTAGAAGAATGAAGTTGTTTTGCTGCTCATATTCACACAGAGTTCTCACAAACTGATTTCTTTATTATTTTTCGTGATCTCATGAATAATATACATTTTTTTGTCGTTAGATCTCCATAATCCTTTTTTTGTTTTCTAGTGCTCTCCATAATATTTTTTTCTCGTTTTGTGTGTTAAGTTACCACAACACCATTATTATCTTGTATTTTTTTACCTTAAGGAGGTTGGTTGGTGTCCCTTGTTAATTTCACCTTGTATTTTTGAAATGTACCTGCCTACTCACAAACTTGAAGTAATTGTAGCCGTATTAGACCTTGAAGAAGGGGACACACCCCGAAAGCTCGTCCATGAAAAATGATATGTTAGTGCAATAAAAAAAGTATCACGCACAGTACTCAATTTTCTCCTACTCACAAACAAACTGTCCTTTTTTTAATTAAATCTCATAGGCAAGTATTTGTGAAAAAGAAATAGCCATTTATTCTGGGTCATAACAAAATAAAGAGGAAGGCAACGCTGGAGAAACTGGTGAAATTTGCAAAACCTTTGTACCCCAGGGCTCACATCAATTATTTTATAGTCAAAATTGGTGGCCTGAGGAGTCCTTATAATAGTGAGCACAATCCGGTCCAGGACTACAAGAGATCAGGAACAGCAGCAGATGACATATCTGTCCCCAGACTGTGGTCTTACAACAGCCTGCGTCTTTTGTCAGACCAGACTGACCCCAGGCCATCACTTGTCTTCCTTACACGCTTCCTTCCAGGCTGTGGCTCTGGTGTTGGAGTTGTGGCAGGAGGTGGAGGAGGAGGACCATGGTTCAACTCACAAACGTGGCTTTGGCTTTTGGTTTTGCCCCTCAACCCCTTATTTAGGGCTTGCAAGATCACTTCCTCACTTAAGAGGCATTGGCCCTCCTCCATTTCCAGCATTTTGCATGCTATCATGTAGGCATGTTGAACACTGGGGGGGTTTCTGAGGGCCACAGTAGCCTTCAGAAATGGGCCAATTGCTGCCTCCTTCAGGTTTGCCGGGCCCAGTAGCCTGCGATTCGGGCAGGTTACTGGGCCCGGCCACCTCCTGGCTGCCACTTACCCCCACCACCTCCTGGCTGCCACTTTCCACGGCCTCCTCCTGGCTGAGTCTTTCCTGTGTATGAAAAAGGGACATAGTTTTAGTTTTTGGTTCATCAATCACACACAATTTTCAGCTCTAGACTGTTGCAAATTGAATGTTAATAAATAGAAAAGACTATCATTCTGACCCCAGCATTTTTCATTCTTGTCCCAATCATTTGTGGCCACTACTGTCTATTGATATGTAAAACACTTTGGGAAATCAGAAATTAGTTATCAAAACTAACATATATTTAACATCATTAATTTGACAAACAGAAATATTTTGAAGAATGCTATAGCTGACTCAAGCTGGGCTCCTCCACATGTTGCTGCCTCGAAGGCCTAGGTTGGTCGTGGAAGCCTCAGCTGGGGGGGAAGGAAGCCTTGAAGGAAGACTGGGGAGAGCTGGCCTGGGTTCAGTCTGGCCTGCCATAAAATGCAGTCTGTCATAGTACCACAGCCTGGGTACATAAATGTCATCTGCTGCAGCTCCTGATCTCAGGGAATCCTGGACCTTCTTGCGCTCCCTATTATAAGTGCTTCCCATGCCACCAATTAGGGCCTTCAAATAGGGGATGTCTGCGGTGGGGATCACCAGCTTTACAAATTCCAGCAATTGATCCAGCGCTGCCTTCCTCTTTGGTTTATTGTTATAAAAGGGGTGGTTTACCTACCACAGACAGGGCAGCTCCCTGTACATATCAATGAGTATGGGGATAAAGTCCTCATCATTAAATAGATCCATTTTCTCTGCAAGACACAACACAAGACAAACCCTAATGTCAGGCTCTGCTAATCTTGACCCAATATAGGCCTCAATCTATAAGCAGTATAGGCCACTGATGCACCAACTTAAAATTGTACCTTTGTTATAACGATCGTCGCTTCTGTTACTTCGTCCTCCGCTCATAGATTGTACGTACGACGCACGCGTGTTCTGCTTTATATACACTGCGCATGCATGAAACTCCGCCCACCCCTGACGTTCTTTCTAGTCTATTCCCCACCCCTTGTCTTTTGGCGCAGTGGGAGAGCACATTGCAGAGAGACAATAGGTGCAAAGACAAAAGGCCGGAGCCCCAAACCTCCCCTGATCCCGGAGGAGATTGAAGGCCTCAATTATGGCCTTTCTTTCTGGTGGAGACGGTGGACATCTTCAAGAGGGCCGACTATGATGGGAAGTATGGACCGTACCCAAACCCAAATGTGAGAAAGGCCAAGATCATGCCTAAAGTTGTGAAGAGTCTGCACAGGAATTTTGGGGTATGGCGATCCAAGGATCAACTGAGGAAACGATGGTCAGACCTCAAATTGAGGGAGCAGGATCAGTACAGAAGAATCAAGAGAGTGCTGCAAAAAAGTAAGTATTTTGTCTTGTGTTCCTATTCTACTTCTTAACGTTCGTGCTGAATCCCAATTTGTGTGCATCTTCAAAATTTGGCTTTTACAGAGGTGACATCACCCCATATGATGAAGGCAATATCAACACAGTTTGGACATACTCATGTCTGATATTGCCTTCACTTTATCAAAGTTGAACTTTGTAAGGTCCTGAGTTGTGTATGTTATGTTTTGAAACATGCCTGTTTAAGCAAAAAAAGGATATTTACAATGTGAAACAAGAAAAAAATATACACCAAAGATGTTGTTTTGTTCCAAAACCCTTTTCTAACGCACATGTGAATATGCTTTGAGTAAAATGTTTTCTACTCAACAATGTGTGGCTTCTTCTTTCAATGCTTAATAGCAATTTTTGTATTAAGTTGGTGTTTACAGTGACAATGAGGGTTATTTACTAAAGGCAACTCCACTTTGCACTACATGTGCAGTTTCAGTGCAGTTTCAGTGCAGTTTCATGTGCACTTTTAAGTGCACTTGAAGTGCAAAGTGGAATTTCCTTTAGTAAATAACACCCACAGTGGTTTCTAATTAGCCACAATCACGCCATTTATATATCTCCACAAAATTCATTCATGGTGCTGAAAATGATGAATATTTTTGCCAGTAATGCATTACATACATTAACAACAAAAAAAAACAAGGTGTGTGTGTAGCAGACCCACAACATAATAATAGTTAGCTGAAGAAGAGATTGTCACTTCATGTTTCAAATAAATTACATATGCACTATTGAAGAAAATGTCCAAAAAGAAAAGCCCATTGGAGAACCTAGGAGACAGATAAAAGAAACCCAGGCAGTAAATCAAAGGAAATCTTTTTTCAGTTTAAGTTAAAAAATTTAGGATAAAATGTTTCTTAAACAGTTTCTGACATATCAATGGCCTCCCTACCCGCAAAGTATTCAACATACTTCTGTCTTACTTTGCGGGTGCTTTGGGGTGGCAAGCCAGGACGGCGAGATTCAAGCGCCATCAGGGTTTCTTGTTGAAGTCTGGCCTCAGGCCCAACTGAGGCCACATAGTTCATTGAATTTCTCCTTAACCACTTGACCACTGGGCAGTTAAACCCCCTTCCTAACCAGACCAATTTTCAGCTTTCGGTGCTCTCACACTTTGAATGACAATTACTCAGTCATGCAACACTGTATCCAAATGAATTTTGTGTCCTTTTTTTCACACAAATACAGCTTCCTTTTGGTGGTATTTAATCACCACTGGGTTTTTTATTTTTTGCGCTATAAATCAAAAAATACAGAAAATTCGGTAAAAAATAAATAAATAATTCTTTGTTTCTATTAAAAATTATTGCAGAGTATTGGCGAGTATTGGCAGAGTATTGGCGAGTATTGGCAGAGTATTGGCAAGTATTGGCAGAGTATTGGCAAGTATTGGCAGAGGATTGGCAAGTATTGGCAGAGTATTGCAGTATTGGCACAGTATTGGTAGAGTATTGCACAGTGGTTGCAGAGCATTGCACAGTGGTGGCACAGCATTGAACAGTGGTGGCAGAGCATTGCACAGTGGTGGCAGAGCATTACACAGTGGTTGCAGAGCATTGCAGTGATGGCAGAGCATTGCACAGTGGTGGCAGAGCATTGCACAGTGGTGGCAGAGCATTGCAGTGGTGGCAGAGCATTGCACAGTGGTGGCAGAGCATTGCACAGTGGTGGCAGAGCATTGCACAGTGGTGGCTGAGTATTGCACAGTGGTTGCAGAGCATTGCACAGTGGTGGCAGAGTATTGCAGTGTAGCTGTCACTGACCAGCGCTGTGGGCACTACACATCCAGCCCACAGCGCTGGTTCCGTCTCTTCCCCTTTCAGCTTCTCCCCTCTCTGTACCGATCGGTACAGAGAGGGGAGGGAGGAACTGGCATCATGACGTAACGCCGGTTTGTGTACATGTGATTGCTCTGTCATTTGACGGAGCGATCACGTGGTAAACGGCCGCTATCAGCGGCTGTTTAACGTGATCTGCGATGCGCCGGGTCCTCGGGACCCGGCGGTCACGGATGTTCCCGAGTGCACGCCCCAGGGGGCGCGCGGGAGCAAGTTTCTGGGAGGACGTCCGTAGGACGTCCACCCAGGATAAGCCAACCGCGCTGTAGCCGTCTTTCGACTATAGCGCGGTCGGCATGTGGTTAAAGAGTTGTGTAAAATGCAGCATGCAAGGATTATCTGGTTAAGTTTATATTCCGCCATGTTGATTGGCATAAGGAATAGGCGGAACCGGCTGGCCATTATCCCAAAAGCGTTATCCACCACTCTTCTGGCTCTGGCCAGACGGTAGTTTTAAACCCTCTGGTCCGGGGCGAGGGTCCTCATGGCTTCAAAACGGTCGGCTGGTCAGAACAAACTAACAGAAAGCACTGAAAAACAGAAAGGCCGGTGCTGAAAATCAGATACGAGCGGCCAAGTATGCACTGCAAATCAAATACGTAATAGATATACAAACCCACAAGCACAAACTGAAGAGCAGGAGCGATCGTAAAAGCAGGAGGCTGAAAAGCGCAAATCGTCTGTCACCAAACTTCTACTAACACGAGATTAGCGGAAGGAGCCCAAAGGGTGGTGCACTTGGTATTGAACTTCATCTTTCTAGTGCCGGCGTACGTGTTGTACGTCACCGTTTTCTTGACTTTCCGAAATTCCGACAACTTTGTGTGACTGTGTGTATGCAAGACAAGTTTGAGCCAACATCCGTCGGAAAAAATCCCATGGATTTTGTTGTCGGAATGTGCGATCGCGTGTACGCGGCATTACACATATTTTTGCTTGTATGAATCCTCCGTCACCTATCCCTGTGATCATAGGTGTGCGCAGCCTATTGCATTAGGGAATGCACCCCAAAGCTTAAACACACATGCCTTTCTCCGCAGTCTCAGCTGCACAAGGCATTGAATGAATTGGAAGTGCTCTGTGCTCAGTGGCTTCCTGTTCATTCACAAAAATAAAGCATAGTAAACAGTTTACTGTGCTTCGGTTATGAATGGACACAGTAAGCGAGTGTGTTCACTATGTTCATTTAGAAAAGGACATATTTACTAGCAACTTCCCCTGCTCTCCAACCTGAAACATCCCCCGCAGCAGGCAGGGGGAGAGGAGAAGAGGGAAGCTAGCTGGACTGTGGGGAGGGGGGCCAACTAGTGTAGGAAGCCTGGGCAGTAGGGGGAATCAGCACTGCACATAGTATTTAGGGTGTGCCCAGGCACACCTAGCATACCCCCTGCGCACGCCTATACCTGTGATACAGTCTGTTCCCATGCCAACTGGTCCCCACGTGGTGATGTCATCCCACCACTGCAGTGTTCTGGAACTTGAGAGGACCTTGCCACTGGACAGCCAATGATAAGTATCTATAGGGCAGTTTTGATTATGAAAGCTAGATTTTTGTTAATTGTACCACATTCCATATACTGTATGTCATAGCCAGAACAAAAAACAATACATTGTGTATTACAATTTTCTTACTGTTAAAATATCTTACTTTATTAATAACCATTAAAGTGAAACTAAAGTATTTTTGGTTTCTCTGTCCACCTTCTGGGCTCTGCTCCCCAGGGACTGGTGAAAAACTCCATAAATATTCAGGCTGCTGCCTCTGTCCCTCCACCCACTATGTTCTGGAAATATCTAGAGAGTTCCAGAAGATAGTGGGAGGTAAGAGAGCAATAGCCTTTGAAGCACTTCACAGCCTCCTAAACAAAATTAACACATGCTCCCCTGTCTACAGGGGAACCAAACAAAAATGATGTACACTAGTGAGAGTGCTACATAATATACAGTATATTCCCACCTCTCTCCTGAAGAAGTGAAATGCATTAAGAACCTGCATTGTCTTACCATCACAAGTTGATTCATGGACAGTATAGCTCCCAACTGTCCCTTATTTGGAGCAATCTCCCTCTGTCCCTCGCTCCCCATCATTTGCCCCTCTTTTTGGTCTGATCTACGGTATATAGTTGTATAAAAAAAAAAAGCACTTTTTATCTTTCAAAAAGTGTTTTCAGTGCTAAACCTTTTATCCAAATTCTAAATTGCTGCATTTGTACATTTTAAAAGCCAATATAATATAATAGTAGTGGTAAAAAAAAAGCCCCTGTGGATTTAATTAATCTTTTTTTTGGTTAATTCTCTTTTAAGGGTGTGTGGCAGGGGGCGTGTCCTATGCCTACATACATTTGTTAGTAGGTGTCCCTCATTCCCATCTCAAAATGTTGGGCGGTATGGGACAGCTCTGTATACAATTGTATCTTATGAGCATAGAGAAAGACATTAAGGCCTCTTTCACATGGGCGTCCCGTTTGTTTTTATTAGTTCAGTCACATTTTTTTTAAAGAAAAATTGATTCAGCTTACATCGATTTTTCATAATTTTTACATCAGCTTTTTTACATCCGTTACCAATGCATAAACAGATGCAAAAACGTTTGTCCGTTTACACCGTTTTTTGTCCATTCCATTTTTTAAACAGGAGAAAATCAGGCTTTCTTCCGTTTTCGAAAAATGGTTGTTAACAGAGGTGGATGTCAGCAGATGTCAGTGGATCATTCGTGGACATCCACTTGCCCATAGAAATACGTTGATATATTGGAAGGCCAGTATGGTGGCCTGAAGTTATGGGAGGAGCCCGGAGGGTATATAACCAGCCCACTTCCTGCCGATCTTTGTAGATTTCCTGTGTGAGATATCTGCTACGTCAGACATCAAGGGCCGACTATTTGAGACAAGCGTTTGTGAGTTCCTGTTCGTGAGTTCCTTGTCGTTAGTCCCGTCTTCCTCAGCGGGTTGCAGTTCCGTGTTTCGTGTTCGTCAGTCGCTGTCGTTCGAGTCATGTTGCGCTCGTGTTCCAAGTCGCATGTTCGTACAATCATATCTGTTTCGGCTGTCGCAGGTAGGGCTTTGGCTCCCAATTTTCGTTTCATGCATCGTTTTTCATGTCACTAAACTGTGGTTACGCTTAACTCGCAAACACTCACAAACATGTCTCGAATCGCAAACATTTCACCCGCACGTGTTCCTTACCAAACAATGGATGTCACCAGGTGTCGCACGACCCACAGTTGCTCGCCCACGACACGCCGACCGATGCCGCATTCGGCACTCATTTCATATGTTACACATGGTTGAGTCGCACAGTTGTTTGAATCGTTCAAACATTGACGAGTCATTTCGGATCTGTTCGCAACACTCCGAATCATTTCTGTCATTTCAGATCGTTTTTGAATCATTTCTATCATGTCGCAGTATTTCAAATCATTTCTGTCTTATCATATCATTTCGAATCATTGAAAAAAAAAAATAAAATGCCGCGTCCGGCACTCATTTCACAATTACACGTGGTTGAATCGCACAATCTTTTGAATCGTTCAAAACCTTGACGACACTCCGAATCATTTCTGTCATGTCAGATAGTTTTTGAATCATTTCTATCGTGTCTTATCATATCAAATCGCTTCTATCATGTCAAGTCAGTTCGCATCATTTCTATAATGGCAATCATTTCGAATCATTTCTATCATGGCAATCATTTCGAATCATTTCTATCATGCCAAATCATTTCGAATCATTTCTATCATGGCAATCATTTCGAATAATTTCTATCATGCCAAATCATTTTGAATCATTTCTATCATGCCAAATCATTTTGAATCATTTCTATCATGGCAATCATTTCGAATCATTTCTATCATGTCAAATCATTTCAAATCATTTCACTTCGTTTCATTTCATTTCTGTCACCAGCTGCGCTCCGGTTCGAATCTCGCCGCATCTCCGATGTACTGATTCGATCCGGTGTGCCCCAGTCTACGGCCTCATTTCAATACGTGCTCCAGAGACAGTCTCACCATTGGTTACGGATGCAGGCTTGATGCTAGTCTTTGTCATGGTATCTGTCACATATTACGTCCCGGTTCGAATCCAGTCGCATCCAAGATGCAGCGATTTGCTCCGATTCGCCCAGCTGCTCGGCCTCATTTCAGTACATGCTCCAGAGACAGATTCACTTGTCGGTGGTAGCCTCAGTCGTTGATTCCAGTCTTTGTCATGGCATTGTTCTGTCACCTATTACGTTCCGATTCTAATCCAGTCGCATCCACAGATGCACCGACCGATTCGATCCAGTGTGCCCAGCTGCTCGGCCTCATTTCAGTACATGCTCCAGAGACGGATTCACTTGTCGGTGTTAGCCTCAGTCGTTGATTCCAGTCTTTGTCATGGCATCGTTCTGTCACCTATTACGTTCCGATTCGAATCCAGTCGCATCCGCAAGATGCACCGACCGATTCGATCTCGTGCGCCCAGCTGCTCGGCCTCATTTCAATACATGCGCCAGAGACAGATTCACTTCGAAGGTTCGGTCAGTTTTTGATTCTCGTCTTTGTCATGGTATATCATTTCTGTGTCTCCTTACCACGTTCCGACACGGATTTAGTCATCTCCCCGTACTAATTCGTCTCGGCGTGCCCAGGACCGGCCTCATTTCAGTACATGCTCCAGAGTCCATCGTGCTCAGTCGCTAAACAAGTGGCATGGCGATTCATGCTCTGTCATGGGAGTTCAATCATTTCACCTCACCTAGTTGCGCTCTGATTCAAATTCCGTGGCATCTACGATGTTATCAATTCGTCCCGGTGTGCCCCAGGTATTTGGCCTCATTTCACCGTTGTCTCATTTCAGTACATGCTCCAGAGTCCGGTTTGCAGTCACTCGCAATGCGGTACGACCGGGCCAGGCCTCTGTCATGGGAGTTTCATTTCATCAAAGGCAACATGTCATTTCATTTCATTTGTTTTGTTGTCTGTCATTTCATTTCATTTCATTCATTTTATTACGGACTGGAACATCGTGGACACCGAGCTTTTCTGTTGGCACTTTGCGGGCCTACGGCCACCACGGTGCGCCATATGCCATTCAGCGACCCACACCTCCGTCTGCCAGGTAGACAACACGGCCACCACTAGCACGGGTCAGCAGGCCCCTGCACAAGGGCTGAAGATGGACAAACTAGGACGACTAGTTCGGACAGCCGGGTCAGCAATTTGCAACATCTATAATTATGGCTCCTGCAGCTGTAGCCAGTGTCGTTTACTACATGTATGTACCCTATGCCAGAGGGCGTACCCCAGGCTCCTATGTGAGGTCAAGCAGAGGAAGGCATGACTAAGCCGGGTTAATCTCGTACGGCGCGGCATCTAATTGACCTCACATCCCACGCCATCCCTGGCCGTCTACCTCATCCGAGGCGTCTCAGACGGGTTCCACATCGGGCTCATCTCCCTGCCCCACACCACCCACGAGTGCAGGAACCTACGTTCAGCGGCCACAAAGGATCAAACCATCGACCAACTCCTCCAGACAAAATTAGACAGGGGAAAGTTCAGAAAAAAAAAAAAGGGAAGAGACGCGTCTAATTTACGACTTGTCAGCGCCTCATTCTTCCTCCAGTCTCAAACTCTCTTACTCAGACATATCAGATGCCTTCGAGTGGTTGCCCATACATCCCTCCCTTTGGTGCTGGCAGGGCATCAAAGGGAAAGAGGCATACTATTTTCGCTACCGAATTGACCTTCGGGTCCAATAGTAGCCCCTGGCTTTAACACGTTCGCCGAGACCCTCACGTGGGTCCTCCTGCGAAAGCGCAGTGCCTGGAGGTTGCCCTCTAACTGGACGACTTCCTGCTGATAGAACCGCCCGGGACAACCCCAGGGCATCCCAACAGGCTAGGGCCGTTTTAAACAACCAGGACCCAGGTCAAGTCATCGGTCTTGATGCCGCAGCAGTAGCAGACCTGGCCATGTGGGAGGAATTCCTGTCTAACTGGAAAGGCGTCTCACTCTTCATTCCCTCAGTGTCTTCCCTGTCACCACGGGTGTATTCTCGTTCTCTGCAGTATGGGCCGTCCCGCGCGGAATTCAGAAACGTCAGCCTGTAGTCGGCCCAATCGACTTCCGATAACCGGAGAGGTCTTCAGGGACATATCCACCATCCTGGCCATGTCCCCCTTCGGTCTTCTCCCCAGTACGGTCCTGCAAGCCGCCATACACTTGGCCTCTACGGCTTTCTACGACTCAGCGAGTTTACCTGCAAACCACCCGGCTGGTCCAGTGTTACGCAAGTAACTTAGTCTGTCACCAGTATCATTTCGTCCTATACCCGTCCGGGTCAAATACTCAGCAGCTAGGGCAGGAACGGACACACACCTCTTGAAAACCACAGTAACTGGTGCCCAGTCGCCACACTGAACCCGTCGGCCACACTTATGTCCGGTCAACCAGACATCAGCCCTCTTCTGCCTTTCCTGTGGAACCACTCAACACGTCCCGGTTCATGGAACCTACCCGGATTCTCCTCAGCAGCCTACCCCTGAACCTCAGTCAGTACTCCGGGCTTTTCATTCGGACCGGGGCAGCCACAACAGCATCCCGGCAGGGCATCCCGGACCACATCCTCTAGAAACTAGGTAGATGGGAGTCAGCCTGCTTCTCCCGCTGTATACCTAATCCACAAGTGGAAATGGCCCAGGCGTTGGCCAAGCTTACCCAGTAACTTACCCTGCCAATTAAGCTATTCCCTACCTGAAGGTTTTGCCCCCTTATTTTGGTGTACCATACGATAGACCAAGGCACACTTTCAGGTCCATTTCATGTTGGTAAGTTTGTGTTCATCCTGTATGTCATCTTTACTCATATCGGCCGTAGGGCTCTAAACCATAAATTGGAAGGCCAGTATGGTGGCCTGAAGTTATGGGAGGAGCCCGGAGGGTATATAACCAGCCCACTTCCTGCCGGTCTTTGTCGGTTTCCTGTGTGAGATACCCACCCTCCCTTCCCCTTCTTAGGGCATTTCTCAAGTATTCTTACTCCAAACAGAATACTCATTTCACATCATTTCATAGCTACTCTCATTCCATCACTCCTTATCTAGGGTATGCCCCCTTATTTTGGTGTACCATACGATAGACCAAGGCACACTTTCAGGTCCATTTCATGTTGGTAAGTTCGTGTTAATCCTGTATGTCATCTTTACTCGTATCGGCTGTAGGGCTCTAAACCATAACTGTTTTTATCCGTCAACAGATGAAAAATTGACAAACGGAATGCCCGTGTGAAAGGGGCCTTATGGGTTGTAAGTCAAGGTGTGGATCAATTTTTGAGAGCAAGAATGTTTTATTACAATTTTAATGGATATTAATAAAGTATCCAAACAGTAAAAAAATTGGTGTACACTTTGTACTTTACATGTCCCATATTATTGTTCTTGCGAAGTGTCCATGACACCCAGAGAGTGACATGGGCACACAAACAATGTTCTTCCCATTTTGCAGTCCATAAGATAGAAAAGTACACTGAGCACAGTACC
This sequence comes from Lithobates sylvaticus, assembly GCA_028564925.1. Lineage (NCBI taxonomy): Eukaryota > Metazoa > Chordata > Amphibia > Anura > Ranidae > Lithobates > Lithobates sylvaticus. The sequence continues at coordinate 156,214,034 of CM053037.1, forward strand.
AGCATGAACGTAACAGCAAAGCCATCAAGAGAACGGCATGTGTATTATTTCCTCATGTTTCATCTGAGCTGCCTCCTCACCATTACATAACTAGTTGTACAACAAGAAATCCACATCAGGAATTCTGCCTAATGTTATGGCTTGGTTACGGATGGAAAATTGTTGGTGTGCGCTATTTCAGCTTGTTTATACCTGTTTTTAAAATTTTCCTTACCTTTGGTTAACCCCTGCAGGGAGAGTAATAGGGTGAGGTAAAGCTAAAGTCGTCTGTCTTATGGGGAAATACATCTAAAAATAAATAACGCACCTACTAATATACCACAAACGTATTTGTATATGAAGGTTCCCATACTTGTGCAGAAAAGCATAAAGTTGACATTTCATGCAGGGGTTGCAGAGTGCAGAGGATGCAGAGTTCAGAGGATGCAGAGTTTAGAGGATGCAGAGTTTGGGGGATGCAGAGTTCGGGGGATGCAGAGTTCAGGGGATGCAGAGTTCGGGGATGCAGAGTTTGGGGGATGCAGAGTTCGGGGGATGCAAAGTTTTTGGGGATGCAGAGTTCGGGGATGCAGAGTTTGGGGATGCAGAGTTCAGGGGATGCAAAGTTCGAGGGATGAAGTTCGGGGGATGCAAAGTTCGGGGGATGCAAAGTCGGGGGGATGCAAAGTTCAGGGGATGCAGAGTTTGGTGAATGCAGAGTTCAGGGGCTGCAAAGTTTGGGGATGCAGAATTCAGGGAATGCAGAGTTCAGGGGCTGCAGAGTTCAGGGGATGCAGAGTTCAGGGGATGCAGAGTTCGGGGGATGCAGAGTTTGGGGTAGTGTAGGGGCAGGGATACAAGTGAGATAAATTGCAGTTATAGATAGATTATTGTGAGATGTAGGTGATGTAGAGCTCAGGGGTTGCAGGGTTTGGGGGATGCAGAGTTTGGGGTAGTGTAGGGGCAGGTATATATGTGAGACAAATTGCAGGTACAGATAGAGTATTTGGAGATGTAGGTGATGCAGAGCGCTGAGTAATGGGGAATGCAAGAGATATCGGGTAAGGGCGGGGGGTGCAGGGGGTTCAGATTTGGGGGGTAACGAGGATACTGAATGTGAGGTGGCGGGCAGTGCCACAGATAGGGGGTACTGGGGAAGGGTAGTGAGGCCCTGTCAGGGGCCTGTGATTTCTAATGATGGCCCTGGTTGTTGCATGTACAGTAGAATGTAGACTGCACAAAACAAGGCAAGCCAGGGAGGAAAAGTGTCCAGAGCAGCCTTACCATTTTTTCCAAGAGGAATTCTTAAAATAATTTTCAGGTCTCAGGGAACCCCTGCTAAAATCAACTCAGTGGTAATAACATCCCTCATTGGGCCAGGTGAGAAGAATGCTCCGGTGGCAAGAATTCCACCAATATAGACAGCTAATACAATCCTAAGACTCCCTGGCCAATCGGGTCTCATATTAATTTGTTAATGTCACACAAGTGGGTGGGCTATCTATCTCTGTAGATCTATCTATCTATCTATCTATCTATCTATCTATCTATCTATCTATCTATCTATCTATCTATCTATGCCGTGCTTATCCCTTTCCTACCCTAATCACATAATATTTTATAATAAATGATGGGTGGATCTCATAGGTTGCTGCCTGTCATACTTGCAGTATAAATACAACTGTTGCACAGCAGTTATGACAGTGACAGAAGAGACTGGCTCGGTCAGGTGAGTTACACATTGAATACAGCAGAGAGATTCTTATTGCTTAGATGTCTTAACCCTGCAGGTGAACTAACATCTAATTGAATGATATGGTATTAGATACTCTACAAGTAAAAGTCCAGTTGTAAGTAGGATTTTTCTAACTTTTGGTCTTCTAAATATACCATTGCAAGTTTTTTTTATATTTGTTTGATAAATAAAAAAAAAAAACTGTTGTCAGTTAGCATAGATCTCAGTTCACTTCTGTGGACAACGGTCCACCTCCCCTCTATGTTATGGAGATGATAAGAGAGAGGATGTGGTCTGTAGCCCTTCTACTCTCCTGCATCGAAATCCACAGCTGGTCCGACAAGGCTTTAATATATGGATCCTTTATGGAGAATCAGATTCCACTCCACTCTCCTCTCCTAAATGTGCCACTAGACCTGTTGTGGTCTTTGTTTAAGATGCGACCTGATCTGACGTGCTGATCCATGGAATCACTGGAACGAGAAGTCAATGTCCTGCTATTACCATTAATGAATGTCTGGAGGTCTGTTACATGCCTGGCTGATCTCTATGGTGGGGATCTTTCATATTTGTATTGCACTATGGGAGCCTTTCTTTTTATGTTTTTTGAGTATCATTGGTCCCAGCTTCAATTCCAGACAGCCTTTTAAAGGTCCTGGGGAGACCTAAACCATTGCCTGAGCTTGGTGAGACCACTGATTAGTGGTCACGGCGATCTGGTAAGCAGATTACTTATACAACTGGGTGTGGAGTTGGATGCACTTATATGAAGGATTTCTTCACGGATTTATTCACTGCAAACTATCACTTTTATATGGATGGGTGTTCATTGTTTGATATATGGACTTGAATCCCAATGGGACTGTGCCTTTGTTTTCTTATCATTTGGATTTTCTTCAATGGAACTCTGTTTTTACTTTTTACATCACTTGTTTAGTTGATCACTAATTTTACTAGCGCTGCATTTATTTTGTATATGTTCCTTGTTTGAAGTTCTTGTATTAGACTTTAAAGTGCTAGCAGCTGTATATTATTTATTCACATTCCATATTTATTTCATTTATTTTCACAAATTTCTTCAAGCGCTAGGTTGGCCTTTGGGCCTCTTTTTTCTAGCCCTTTTACACACGTCTGTCTTTGAATGACAATGCTCCCTAGATATCATAGTGAGTGGGCACAGTTAGTGGAGGACAGGACATGTGTTAACCTCCCTGGCGGTATGATTCCGTCTGGAATTTTGTGCTGAAAGCGGTACAATAATTTTGCATGGAAATTTGGCGTTTTTTTATATTGTAGGCATGCAATTCTTATGAATAACTCACTTAAATCTGTCCGAACCAGAGTCTAGTAGACATCCCGGGTATGATAAAGTTTGAAACACAAAATCATAAATTATAATAAAATAAATATATATATAAAAATGATTCAATAATGTAATCAAATCAAAAACACTGAAATTTGCTCAGTTGCAGAATTGTCGCTGTCATTAAAATTAGTGTTTGATGATAAATTGTGATTCTGATTTTTTATCGGTGTTTTCTAGCTGGTCTAAAACCACTTTTGACATAAAGGGACACTTTTTGGTTGCTATGGACAATCTCCAGTTTGCAGGCAGAAAAAAATATTTTTATTATATAAAATGACATGCAGGGCACTGGGCAGACCACTAGAGACAAAGGGGGTGTGTATTTTTTTTATACAGTACTGTAATCTGTAAGATTACAGTACTGTATGTGTTTTTAAACTTTTTTGAATTTGGCGCCGATCTCCGCTCCCGTGCGTCGTAACGTCGCAGGGAACGGAGATCAGCGGCACTCGGCACTGTGTGAATCGAGCGAGCAGACGGCTCGCTCACACAGCGGGGAGACATCGCAGGATCCAGTGGAAAAGGTAAGTAACTTCCCCCCTGTATCCTGCAACGCAAGCCCGGGCTCGGGGTTACCGCTTATGGTACTGAAGTTACTGCCCCGAGCCAGACTCGGGATTACCGCCAGGGAGGCTACTGGCAAAATCATCAGAAAAAGGGCTTTTAGCGGGAAGCTTTAAAAAGAAAAAAAAAAAGAAAACTAATGCCTAGGACTAGTAAGTTGCAATATATTAAATTTTGTTTTTGTGTGTGTGTGTGTGTGTGTGTGTGTGTATATATATATATATATATATATATATATATATATATATATATATATATATATATGTGTGTGCCCCAGACTACATCAATTTTATGACGAAACACGCGTCGCGTGGACAGGACGTGCTAACGTCATTGAGCTCCTCTGAGCGAACTGGCGTTCGCAAGCTGGCCGGCTGTCTATGATATTTTATACTCCAATTTTCTGTAAGTGTCATTTTTAACTTCCTATAATAAATATATATATCAGTATTACACTATGGGAAGTTCCCTCTTCTTTGTTTCTGGGTGACACCTGATGCATATTCGAGAGTCCTTGGAATATCCCATTATTGGTTCACTGGCTGCAGTGTGTTCCGGTGTCTGATGCCCTCCTAGTTGCTTACCCCGGACCTCCTTGGATAAAGGCCCTGGCTGGGTGTTTAGCCGCAAGCTCTTGTTGCTTGCCTTCTGGTAAGCGTATAATCCTTACGGTGTTCATCACTTATTGGTGATGGAAAATTGCACTTATATCAGTTATCTCAGCTGTTCACAATATTAGCAAGAGATCACTTGGACGTTATTTTGATCGATTTTTTTGGATTTTCTATTTTTTTCAAGTTGTATACTCACTCTTTATATTTTGTCACTATACGTTTAAAATTTTCAGTAACATTGTGCTATTAATTGTTTGTGTCACATGTATGTACATATATTCATTTTTCTAGCACTGGTTGATCATTGGTGGTTTCATTGTCAGCGCAACTATTTCCTTTTTTTCTTTCTTGATGATATATATATATATATATATATATACTGTACTGTATATCATTTTTAAATACTTATATACATTTTATATTTATTCATCTTTTATTTTATTTATTTATATTTATTATATTTATATAGTATTAAAACAAATGAAAAAAAAATCTTAAATGATATTTTAATAATCTTTAAATATATTTAAAGATTATTTAAATATCTTTCAAGATTATATTTCTTCATTTAAGATTTTTTAAGAATTTCTTTTTTTTTTTTTCCGTTTAGAAAAATGGCCAGACCCTACATGCAATTTATTTAATATACAGTTTTTGATCCATCTTAAATAATAAATTCATTATACTTCCAGGTACCACAACAATGACCAGCATGAATCCAGCACCTAAGCCTCGGAAGCCATTTATTGTTCTGAAAGAGTTTACGACTGGCAAGCACAAAGTGACCCCGGGGTCCATGGGTGTCTTCCTAGACAGTGAGCAAACTCGTGGGCGTATCCTGGATCTGCCATCCCGCCCAGAAGTATCTCTTAGGAGGAATGCTGTGCATGTTCTGGGAAGGAGAGACTCCGCCTTCTTGTATGGGATTGGGTCACTACCACGGCGGCTTCATCTCCTCTCCAGTGATAAGTTATTTGCTGCTGTGTGCGGATTACAAGTTAGTGATGTCATCAGAGTCAGATACCAAGGTTATGCCGCAGTGGGTGTTGCCACCGCTATCTGGGAACTTTCTGCTAAATCAGGACTCTGTGAACTTACCAAGTTATTGATAGAAGTGCAGTTACTGGTGAGTAAATACATATCAAGTAATTTAATTGTAATAGCTTGTACAGTGTGTATTACAGTGTATGTGGACACAGTATTGCAGTTTGTTAAATACAGTACACTATTTTGTCAAATGTATTGGGACGCCTGCCTTTACATGCACATGAACTTAAATGACATCCCAGTCTTAGTCCGTAGGGTTCAAAATTGAGTTGGCCCACCCTTTGCAGCTATAACAGTTTCAACTCTTCTGGGAAGGTTGTCCACAAGGTTTAGGAGTGTCTATGGGAATGTTTGACCATTCTTCCAGAAGAGCATTTGTGAGGTCAGGCACTGGTGTTGGACGAGAAGGCCTGGTACGCAGTCTGCACTCTAATTCATCCCAAAGGTGTTCTATCTGGTTGAGGTCAGGACACAGAGTCAGTAAAGTTCCTCCACCCCAAACTCGATTATCCATGTCTTTATGGACCTTGCTTTGTGCACTGGTCAAAATCATTTTTATTTGGTGGCGGAGGGATTATGGTGTGGGGTTGATTTTCAGCGGCTGGGCTTGGCCAGGCCATACATGGGAAAATCTTATCTTAAGCCCCATACACACGCGCGGATTATCCGAGGACCAGGTCCGTCGGATCATGTCCGTCGTACTTTGTCCGATGTTGGTTTTGCGTACACACGGTCGGACAAAGTTGTCGGAAAATCCGATCATTCTGAACGTGGTGACATTTGTTGCCTACGACGGGACTACGTAGAGGCTAGTAGCCAATAGCTTTGGTCTTGTAATGTGATCTGAGCATGCGTAGCACTTTGTCCGTCGGAATTCGCTACACACGATCGGATTTGGTGTGATCGGACTTTGTTGTCAAAAAATCTATCCAGCAGGAGATAGGACTTTGTCCGTCAGACAATACGATGGTGCCTACACACGGTCGGAATTTCCGACAACATTGTCTGATAGGACAGAATCCATCGGAAAATCCGACCGTGTGTATGGGGCTTAAGAATTTTTGTTCGTATTTCGCACCATTAGTGGGCTGCAGCAACAGCCGATTTTCGTGCGGCCATTGAATTTGGAAATTTTTGGAAAAAAATACGAAAAAATGAACGATTTTCTAATCAATGATGGGAGAATCGAGCGATAAATGTAATCGAAAAAGAGATGCGCATGTGCAAGAAAAGAAAATTCTTGGAAAGAAAAGAAGATTCCCAGCCACGAAAATTATTTTCTGTAGCAACATGAGGTGAAACTGAAGGCTTGGTTGGTCAAATTTCTAAATCAATGGTAGCACCATCGGATTACAAAACGCACACATTTTCTGATTTTCAAAAGAAAATTCTTTTGAAATTCGACCCATGTATGGCCTGCCTAAGGCCTCTTTCACACGGCTGATCCGTTCAGATCCGCCTGTCAGTTTTTCAGGCTGACCTGAACGGATGCTCCATAGAGGTCTATGGAGCGTCGGATGTCAGCGGTGACATGTCCGCTGACATCCGACCCGCTCCGACCCGCTCCGATCCAAAAAAGTGTGACGGAGGAAAAAGCAATTTTTCCATCCGTCATCGGATCGGATGACGACAGACTCTACGGTCCGTCGTCCCCCGATCTCCCATAGGGGAGATCGGCACTCTGACAGATCCGTCCCTACGCAGTGTGCAGAGACGGACCTGTCATCTTCCTGCTCAGCGGAGATCGCTCCGGCGATCCCCGCTGAGCAAGCGGATATCCACGGGGCGGATCAGCACTGATCCGCCCCTGTCTGAAAGAGGCCTTAAGGGGTCAGCATACCAAAACATTTTAGGACAATTTCATGTTCCCAACTTTGTGGGAACAGTTTGGGGATGGACCCTTCCTGTTCTAACATGACTGTGCACAAAGCAAGGAAGTGGGAGCGGGTACCTGTCAAAAACCGGTACCCCCCCCCCCCCAAAAGGTGCCAAATGTGATACCGGAGGGGAGAGAAGGCAAATAAGCGAAGCTTTTACTTTTCGGTGGAGAGACGCTTTTAGTAAATTAGCTGCTGGATCATCAGTATTCCTTAAGTCCCTGCTGAACCAACTGAGATTTGTACCATGTATGGGCAGGGGATTGTACCCAAGTCCATCCATCGATCGACTTGGGTGCAACCAGCATATCAGATTTTTAGGATCCGATTTTTGCCAGTGGCTATAGCCACTATCAATAATCACTGTGTTCTCCCTGCAAAGAAGGCTCCCCGCTCCCCCCACTGGGAGAACACAATAGCTCTGTAGGAGGGAAAATAGCAGTCAGTGATTGATGGGGGAATCAAGCTATTTTCTGGTTGCAGAAAAGGAAATTGTATCATCTATGGCCTGCCTTAAAGTCAGCCATTTTTAACAGGGGTTATAACCCTCCCTTATGCCGCGTACACACGACCGGACTTTTCGACAGCAAAGGTCCGACGGAACGAATCCGTCGGACAATTCGATCATGTGTGGGCTCCATCGGACTTTTGCTGTCGAAAAATCTGACAGACTTTAGAAATAGAACATGCTTCAAATTTTTCCGTCGGGACTCCGCCGGACCCTATCGAGAAATCCGCTCGTCTGTGTGCTAGTCCGACGGACGTGGCATTAGTCTGTCCAAAAAAAAATATTTTGGACTTTAAAAACGAATTCATAGGTGCGGAGAGGAATCTGGTCCTTTTTTCCAGATTTTCTGGTCATGCTACTTACTTCAGCCTTACTGGACAGTGGTCCATTGTATAACCCAAAAATTCACTGATCGTGAGCTACCGAGGGATCCTGTGCTCTTCCTTCTACACCACCACCAGTTCTCGAGTAAAACCTACAGACATTCTATTTTATCCCTCCTGATTACAGCGTCAAAGGGCCGTATTCCACTGTTTTGGAAGCAGACGCAGGCACCATCTATAGCCAATTGGCTGAAAAAAGTAATTGAAATCAATGACATGGAGGACCTGGTGGGCCTCCAGGAAAAATTCCTAAAGTGGTTCTACTGGCACAAATTTGTCTATTCTGAGGACTACAAAACCTGAATTAAAACCCCCTCACTGGGCTTGTGCTCTGGTGGGTCTCTTGGTTCTGTCAGTTTGGTGGTATGGCTGGTTCCCTTTCCTACCCCTCCCTTCGCTTCTCCTTGCCCTTCCCCTTAAGACTACCATACCTCTTAAACAGGGTCTTGCTTAAGTACTTACCATTTCTTCAAAAACATATTTTATTGACTCGTTTTTCCATTCTTCAGTGTAAGAAACATTTCTACAGTACAACAAAAATTTCTCCCAAGGGCTTTAGTGCAGCTAAAACATCAAGTAATTACACAGGAAATATATAATATTTCTCTATTCTTACAAATATTAAAATACAATGTCAAAACAAGGAAAAAAGAAAGTGCTGTTTAACTACTTACAGCAAACCGCCGTCGTACATTGATACTTTGACGTAGATAGTTGCCATAACCTTGGTATTTTCTTCAACGGCGGGCGGTCCTCTTTCAGATAAAAGTGGTCTCCGCGACGGAGTCGCCGCAAGATCACTTTTATCGGTGGCGGGAGAGGTGCCCCCCTCTCCCGCCACTCTCCGGACGTCTTCGCCGCTTACCGGAGCCGCCAGTAGTAGCGGAGACGATTCGTAACCTATCCCCTCAGTAGCATGGAGCCGAGTGAGGGAAAGATGGGCCCCACCCGGCTCCAAAAATTGGATGACGGAAGCAACGTCAAACGTCACTTCCGCCCAATGGTCTTAAAGGGGAAATTTTTTATTTTTGAAAAAAAATTACATTTATTTATTTCGGTTTTTATATTGCATTTAAGTGTAAATGTGAGATCTGAGGTCTTTTTGACCCCAGATCTCACATTAAAGAGGTCCTGTCATGCTTTTTTTTCTATTACAAGGGGCGTTTACATTCCTTGTAATAGGAATAAAAGTCACCCCAAATTTTTTTTTTTTAAAGGACAGTGTAAAAAAAAAAGTAAAATAAATAAGAAAAATTTTTTAATTAAAAGTGCCCCGTCCTGCCGAGCTCGCGCACAGAAGCTAACGCATACGTAAGTCACGCCCGCATATGAAAACGGTGTTAAAACCACACATGTGAGGTATCGCCACGACCGTTAGCGAGAGAGCAATAATTCTAGCAAAAGACCTCCGCTGTAACTCAAAACTGGTAACCTGTAGAAATTTTTAAACGTCTGAGATTTCTAAGGGTTAAAGTTCCACGAGCGGGCGCAATTTTGAAACATGACATGTTAAGTATCAGGTTACTCGGCGTAACGTTATCTTTTACAATATAAAAAAAAAAAATTAGCTAACTTTACTGTTGTCTTATTTTTTTTGTTATTAAAAAAAAGTGTATTTTTTCCCAAAAAATTGTGCTTGTAAGACCGCTGCGCAAATACGGCATGACATAATATATATATAATATTTGGGGTTTCTAAATAATTTTCTAGCAAAAAAAAAAATTATTTTAACTTGTAAACAACAAGTTTGAAAAATAGGCTTGGTCCTTAAGTGGTTAAAATATGAGCTCTGGTATGAGTAACCCCAATTAATGCAATCAATAATGTCCTATAACAGTGATATATGTGGATTTCCCAAAGAATTCCTGCTTAGAAGATCCCAACGCGTTTCGATTATTATTAGAAGCATATGCTGTTATAGCAAATACAAAGTAACAATGTGACAGTATGTACTATTTTTCCTTATTGGTTATATATTAGATATCATACCTTACAAAGTGGGGACATTGAACACCAACCAGAGCAAACTGAAACAAAAAATTCTGAACTTTTTCCCAGCTGACATATTTGTGAAGGCAGGGAAGTGGCCCCTTTATGGCCCATAGGGGACCATGTGTGCACACATTGGGGGGACACAGAGGACAAGACACATCTACAATGAAAAGAAGTATAAGTTATCCATGTGTACATACACACAAGGGTTGGTGTATGTAAAGTAGTACTGTAAAATGGTCTAAGCTTACCAAACTTAAGATGGTATGCAAATGAAAACTCTGGCAGGATAGTATGCCAATGAGAGGTCTGGCCAAGTGTGGCAGGAGACTATGCGAGTGTATATAGGTCTGATGTGATAGCTGCAAAAAATCCATAAATATAGGTAGGTGTAAGGATCTACACTATATTGCCAAAAGTATTGGGACACCTGCCTTTACACGCACATGAACTTAAATGGCATCCCAGTCTTAGTCCGTAGGGTTCAATATGGAGTTGGCCCACCCTTTGCAGCTATAACAGCTTCAACTCTTCTGGGAAGGCCGTCCACAAGGTTTAGGAGTGTATCTATGGGAATGTTTGACCATTCTTCCAGAAGCGCATTTGTGAGGTCAGGCACTGATGTTGGACGTGAAGACTTGGCCCGCAGTCTCCGCTCAAAGGTGTTTTATCAGGTTGAGGTCAGGCCAGTCAAGTTCCTCCACCACAAAATCCCTCATCCATGTCTTTATGGACCTTGCTTTTTGCACTGGTGCGCAGTCATGTTGGTAGAGGAAGGGGCCATTCCCACAAAGTTGGGAGCATGAAATTGTCCAAAATGTCTTGGTATGCTGACGCCTTAAGAGTTCCCTTCACTGAAATTAAGGGGCCAAGCCCAACCCCTGAAAACCCCTGAAAAACAACCCCACACAATAATCCCCCCTCCACCAAATGATTTGGACCAGTGCACAAAGCAAGGTCCATAACGACATGGATGAGTGAGTCCTGACCTCAACCAGAGTGAACCAGAAAAATACCACTAGATGGAGCTGATGATCATAGGAGATAAATAACAACTTCAACTCTTCTGGGAAGACTGTCCACAGGGTTTAGGATTGTGTCTATGGGAATGTGCCGAGTCTCCTGTGAGAAGAGAGAAAGCGGAGAAGAGTTGCTGCAGATGGGCACAGAGCTGGATCGCGATAAGGCTCAGGTAAGTGTTTAAGGAAGGGCTATGAGAATGCAGTAAGGTAAAAAAAAACATTTTGCCTTTAGAACTTGGTTAATTCTAGAACCCATTATATCCAGAATTAGAAAAAAAAATATTTTGGGTGGACTTCTTCTTTACTTTATTCATGGTCTTGATTTTAAATTACTAGATTGTTGGATTGTCTATATTGATATACTGTATTGTATGACCACCTATTAATACGTTGACACATGTGACATCTATTATTATGTTGCAGGATGGGGAGTGCTTAAGTAATGTCACACCACTGTTAAAGATTGATGCTGGTGAAGTTCTGGCAGTCAGCTCTAGTGTACAGCGCCATCCACATTACAGAGACTTTGGACACAGACTGGATGAGAAAGGTGAGTTTGATTGTTATTTTATAGTAATGCTATGAAGAAATGCTATACATTGCTAATATTGACATACAGTGCCTTGAAAAAGTATTCATACCCCTTGAAATTTTCCACATTTTGTCATGTTACAACCAAAAACTTAAATGTATTTTATTGGGATTTTATGTGATAGACCAACACAAAGTGGCACATAATTGTGAAGTGGAAGGAAAATGATAAATGGCTTTCCAATCTTTTTGCAAATAAATATATGAAAAGGCCCCCTTTACTCTAACTAAAAGCTAGTGGAACCATTTGCCTTCAGAAGTCACCTAATTAGTAAATAGAGTCCACCTGTGTGTAATTTAATCTCAGTATAAATACAGCTGTTCTGTGAAGCCCTCAGAGGTTTGTTAGAGAACCTTAGTGAACTAACAGCATCCTGAAGGCCAAGGAACACACCAAACAGGTCAGGGATAAGGTTGTGGAGAAGTTTAACCACATGCCGACCGGGCCATAGCCGAAAGAAGCGATCACATGTACATAAACCGGCGTCACGTCATGACGCCGGTTCCTCCCTTCCCTCTCTGTACCGATCGGTACAGTGAGAGGGGAGAAGCGGAAAGGGGGAGAGATGGGACCAGCGCTGTTGGCTGGATGTGTAGTGCCCACAGCGCTGGTCGGTGACAGCTACACTGCCACCACTGTGCAATACTCTGCCACCACTGTGCAATACTCTGCCACCACTGTGCAATACTCTGCCACCACTGTGCAATACTCTGCCACCACTGTGCAATACTCTGCCACCACTGTGCAATACTCTGCCACCACTGTGCAATATTCTGCCACCACTGTCTAATGCTCTGCCAGCACTGTGCAATACTCTACCAATACTGTGCAACACTGCAATACTCGCCAATACTCTGCCAATACTCTGCCAATACTCGCCAATACTCTGCAATAAATGTTAATAGAAACAAAGAATTTTTTTTTTTTACCGAAATTTCAGTATTTTTTGATTTATAGCGCAAAAAATAAAAAAACCAGCGGTGATTAAATACAACCAAAAGAAAGCTCTATTTGTGTGAAAAAAAGGACACAAAATTTATTTGGGTACAGTGTTGCATGACTGAGTAATTGTCATTCAAAATGTGAGAGCGCCGAAAGCTGAAAATTGGTCAGGTTAGAAAGGGGGTTTAAGTGCCCAGTGGGTAAGTGGTTAAAGCAGGGTTACGTTATAAAGAAATATCCCAATCTTTGAACATCTCACAAAGCACTGTTCAATCCATTATCTAAAAATGGAAAGAGTATGGCACAACTGCAAACCTACCAAGACATGGCCGTCCACCTAAACTGACAGGCCGGGCAAGGAGAGCATTAATCAGAGAAGCCCCCAAGAGGTCCATGGTAACTCTGGAGGAGCTGCAGAGATCCACAGCTCAGGTGGGAGAATCTGTCCACAGGACAACTATTACTCATGCACTCCACCATAACCGTCACCAGGGTGTGGCTATCGAGGCTGGAGCCCCGAATCTGGAGCCCATAGCCCCAAGTCTCTTCTACCCAAGGCCGTCTTTAATATTGATTGGACCCTGGGCAAAACTTTTCTTGCCCCACCCCCATGCAGTTTCGCTCTCCACCTGCTCTGAGACATACAATAAATAGCGGCTAGACTAAAAATCAGTTTATTAAATCAGATCAGGCAGCTATTGCGATTGGTTGCCAGAGGTTACAGTGTATCATTATCGCTCACTGACTGGTTGTTAGAGGTGACAGCACACATTACAGCTCACTGATTAGTTGCTAGAGGTCGCAGCACATGATTTCTGCTTGTTGATTGGTTGCTAGAGATTACTGTAGATTTGACCTGGGGGGGGGGGGGGCATGATATACATATCAATGCTGCTGGCGGATGCTATTAATGTATGAATGCCACCTTTACATATGAATGCCACTGCTATTTACATATGAATGCCACCGCTATTTACATATGAATGCTGGTAATTTACATGTAAAAACGGGGTCTGCAGGTGAGTCATCAGTACACAACAATAGGGCAGAGCTAGGCAGCATTAGTAGCAGCACTTCACACTGAGATATTGGGACACAGCACAGGACTAAAACTTCAAGGAACAAGGGAATTTAAACCAGGATAGTTGGCAAGTATGAGGCAGCTGTTTTGGGCCCCACAACAATGACAGGGCCCAGGGCAGCTTCCCCTTTTGCCCTGCCTTAAAAACGGCCCTGCTTCTACCAGTGGGTCGTGGCTGCAGCTGCGGCGGGCGGGTGGCATTAGAGGTGGAGGAGAGAGACGAGTGGGTGGACGAGCAGAGATGACATTATCTCTCTCTCCATTTTGGGGTCTTATCACTGCTATCAATTTTTTATACCACCAAATCTAATATTTCCCTACCACATGGACAAGCAGATAGTTACTTCAGATGTTCATTTATTAAAGTGGTAGTAAACTCTGAAACTAAAAAAAAAAAAACATTCTCCCTGCAAGGTAAAGGCATAATATGCTAGAATGCACATTATGAAAGACTTACCTTGAAACAAAGCTCTCCATGTTCGCTCATCCATGTCTTTATCGACCTTGTTTTGTGCACTGGTCCAAATCATTCGGTGGAGGGGGGATTATGGTGTGGGGGGTTGTTTTTCAGGGGTTGGACTTGGCCCCTTAGTTCCAGTGAAGGGAACTCTTAAGGCAGGGGTAGGCAACTTTGGCCCTTCAGCTTTTTTAAAACTAGTCCCATGAGACATTGCAAGACCCTGACAATCACAGTCATGACTCCTAGAGGCAGAGGCATGATTGGATTTTTAGTTTCACCACAGCTGGAGGGCCGAGGTTGCCTACCCCTGTCTTAAGGCGTCAGCATACCAAGACATTTTGGACAATTTCATACTCCCAAATTTGTGGGAACAGTTTGAGGATAGTCCCTTCCTGTTCCAACATGACTGCGCACCAGTGGACAAAGCAAGGTCCATAAAGACATGGATGAGAGAGTTTGGGTTGGAGGAACTTGACTGGCCTCAACCCGATAGAACAACTTTGGGATGAATTAGAGCGGAGACTGCGAGCCAGGCATTTTCGTTCAACATCAGTGCCTGACCTCACAAATGCGCTTCTGGAAGAATGGTCAGACATTCCCATAGACACACTCCTAAACCTTGTGGACAGCCTTCCCAGAAGAGTTGAAGCTGTTATAGCTGCAAAGTGTGGGCCAACTCAATATTGAACCCTACGGACTAAGATTGGGATGCCATTAAAGTTCATGTGCGTGTAAAGGCAGGTGTCCCAATACTTTTGACAATATAGTGTAGGTGCACCGTGTCCTATATGCTGGGGGTGGACCTGCATGCTGTCTACCCTGGATCAGCATCATGGCATGGGGGAGACATCGTGCATCTTAGCCCCAGAGCTTCAATGGTTGTTATGGTGCTGGTAGCAGCCCACATCATGAAGCTGATTCTGGGCAAACTGCGTCCAGTGTTTGTGGCACTCCTGGAGAACCCAAACAGCACCCCAAGGTGCCACAGCATGCCAGCTGAGAGATGCTGCTCTAAAATAAGGAATTTGATGGTATTTTAGATATCTGCAATTTTATAGCGCTGCTAATGTTTTTGGAATTTTATTTCTCTGACATATTTATTTGATTATTTAAATTTTATTATAGTAGCTGCTTTTAGTGTTTGCCCAAAGCAAACAATTGATCCGTGTGCGCTGAGGGAGATATATTATTATTATTTTAGTATTTCTAATTTTGTTTATCTAAAATAAGGATTGCCTTAGAAAAAAAGATTATATTAATGCATAGTGGATGGTATATCTGTTATTTTGGAAACCCCTGGCGATTTCATAACTGACGAATATGTTCCTGTTCTGTACAATAATTTGCGTGATGTAATAAATACAATATACAAAATGTACGTCAATGTAAGTGTCCCAGAATCCCATGTAACTATGTCATGTCATTCCACTGTCATGCCATGAAACTGGTATGTCACTCCCTGAGAAACCTGGACACGTGTTTAGGGATAATCAGCTTTTAATTGCTTATTTACATCACTGTAAGCCGCAAGGCATTTGGAACTGTTATTACTTTTTGAATAGCCTAAACAATAAATCTCTCTTTTCGGATATCTGTCATTTCAGAACTAGTAATTCTTTTGTTCTAATTGTTATTTGAATTTGTACTCGGTTTATGTCCAAAATAGCCAGTAATGAGCAACTGTTTTTAAAGGATGCCCCTGTATCATGTATTTAAATCCAAACTCTGGTTTCAAATTATGCGCCCCACTCCCTCTGCGCTTTTTTTTTTTTCTTAACCACTTCAGCCCCGGACCAATTTGCAGCCAAAGGACCAGGTCCCTTTTTGCAATTCGGCACTGCGTCGCTTTAACTGATAATTGCGCGGTCGTGCGATGTGGCTCCCAAACAAAATTGGCGTCCTTTTTTTCCCACAATTAGAGCTTTCTTTTGGGGGTATTTGATCACCTCTGCGTTTTTTATTTTTTGCGCTATAAAATGCAATATTTTTTACTTTTTTACTATAATAACTATCCCCAAAAAATATATAACATTTTTTTTTTCCCTCAGTTTAGGCCGATACATATTCTTCTACATATTTTTGGTAAAAAAAAAATCGCAATTAGCGATTATTGATTGGTTTGCGCAAAAGTTATAGCGTTTACAAAATAGGGGATAGTTTTATAGCATTTTTATTAATATTTCTTTTTTACTAGTAATGGCGGCGATCAGCGATTTTTATTGTAACTGCGACATTATGGCGGACACATCGGACATTTTTGACACATTTTTGGGACCATTGTCATTTATACAGCAATCAGTGCTATACAAATGCACTGATTCCTGTGTAAATGACACTGGCAGTGAAGGGGTCAACCACTAGGTGGTGGGGAGGGGTTAAGTGTGACGTGTGTGTGTTTCTTTACTGTAGGGGGGCGTGGCTTGGCGTTCAACATCACTGATCGTCTTTCCTGATGACAGGGAACAGACGATCAGTGACAGTCACACTTGGAAGCACGGGGAGAGGTTTGTTTACACATACCTCTCCCCGTTCTTCAGGTCTGTGACCGGATCGCGGGACACCAGCGGGGATCGGGTCCGCGGGTCCCGCGGCCACAGTCACGGAGCTCAGGACCGGGTTTGCGAGTGCGCTGCCGGTGGCACGCGCGTGACCCACGGCTGGGCTCTTAAAAGGGCAACGTACCTGTACGTTGATGTGCCCAGCCGTGCCATTCTGCTGACGTAAATGTGCAGGAGGCGGTCATTAAGCGGTTAATGGTTGAATATCTTTTATTTTTTTCACGATAAAGGACAAGTCTTTCAAACATATGCAAAAGAAAAACAAGTGTACATTTGTACAAGTCAAAGAAACAGAGGTAACAGGGTGGATAACTGACAGTTCACAATAAACCTGTAGCGGTGCACCCATGGGGTTGCTAAGTGTTACAGCATCCACACATTTCACCCTGCTGGTCAGGCATCAATTTTAGCACACTTTCTCAGACAATGAACAGGCCTAGCTCACAGCATAGGCCTGCCTAAATTTACCTAAGGTAGGGGGTGCTACAAACCTCATTGAACATGATACAACAGTAGCATGTTGAATCAAGAGGTAAATTAGGTGGAAGGAGGAAGAGGGGAGGGGGGTGAGAGGGTAGGGAAAAATATGGGGATCCGGGTCAGGGGATAACAGGCTCTGGTAGTGGGGTATTCCAATAGCTAAAAATCCTAAAAATACAGGGTCATCGGAGACAGGCGTCATCCCCTCAAGCAACTGCAGGAGGTCATCTCACCAAAAAAGGAGGAAAGAAAATGAGATCAGGTAAGGGATAAACTGGCTAGGAGTCTAAGGAGAGCAGCTTTTTCAGGGACTCTAAGGAGGAATAATGGTCCCAGACCAGCCAAAAGGTCTTATATTTTTTCCCATAAGTCAGTCTCCCACACCAAAAGCTCCTCCATCTGCATAAAATCATTGATGATGTGGACCAATTCAGCATTGGAAGGAGTGGTAAAGGACTTACAGCAGGAGGAGACCAACTGACGGGCAACAGAAAGAAAATATCTTAGCAAACTTGCTTTTTGAGGTTTACCGTATATGCTCGAGTATAAGCCGAGTTTTTCAGCACATTTTTTTGTGCTGAAAATGCCCCCCTCGGCTAATACTGAGTCAAACACTTTTCTGCAGCATAAAAAATTACATTTTCCGACCCGACTTTGGGGCTGGGGTTCTTAGATGGGGTTCCTAGCACTAAGTGGCCCCGAGATACGGGGTCCCAAAGTTGGTTCGGAAAATTTTATTCTCTGCTGTAGAAGTGCTTTACATTTTCCAACCCGAATTTGGGGCCCCATATCTCAGGGACACTTGGTGCTAGGAACCCCAAATTTGGTATTCACACCCAGTGGAACTAGCACTACAACATCCAAATATCCAATATCCACTATATATATATATATATATATATATATATATATATATATATATATATATATATATATATATATATCCAATATAGCACTACAATATCCAAAGATGGGATTCCTAGCACCAAGTGACCCTGAGATACGGGGCCCCAAAGTCGGTCAACTGTGTCCATCTGCAGCAATGTCATTTCGGGACCCTTTGGATCCAGAGACCCCAAATTTGGCTGCAGATAGGGGGCATTTAGGAACCCTTAACTACAAAGTTTGGGGGACCTATGGCTGCAAATGGGCACAGTGAGGCATGCAAATGGACACAGTGAGGCTGCAAATGGGCATTGTTGACCCTCTTTACCACTTACAGTAGCTGCGCATTTCTCACCCTAGGCTTATGCTCGAGTCAATTCGTTTTCCCAGTTGTTTGTGGTAAAATTAGGTGCCTCAGCTTATATTCGGGTCGACTTATACTCTAGTATTTACGGTATATTACTTTTTTAATTTTTTATTATTGAAATACACAGTACATACTTTTATTCAGTGATCTCCTGGCTGGTTTGGTATCATCACAGGTCCTTCTTTGGTGGCAGAGGTGGGCAGTCTGTACTGTTGCACAGAAGGGCACTCCTCTAATAAAGAACATTTACTTCAGCTCAAACTTTTTTTGCTCAAACTTTTTTGTTTCTAAAGGAGTGTTATATGGGGTATTTTTATCAATTTGCAGAACGCCACCTTGGAATCCAAAGAAAAGTTGTGCTTAATGAAACTGCATCTATCAGCCTAGCATAAAACGTTATCATACATACAATCCATTACATAATGGAGGTGTAATTCATTTTTTATTACATTGTTTTTTAATTTGTTTTTCTACCTCCTTGTAACTTCCTCCGGGAGCTCTCGAATCTCTCCTTTTACACTTAATTTCCTTTTATTTGGAATGAGCCGATCATGTTTGTTGTGGTCATATGTACTCCTCTATGCGCACTACAAATCCCATAGCCCATGTAATGAGCGAGCAATAGCAGGTGGCTATGTTCCTACATACAGTGGAAAGAACGAATGTAGCCACCCTCTAATAGGTAGTAAAAAGGAGATTTAGAGGTGGTTGAGAGCAATAGAAAGTACTTTTTGGGTTAAGAATACATACAACCAGAGTTAAGTGCCACTTTAAAGAGTAAATGCACAGTCAACAGCTACAAATACAGTAGCTATTGACTTTAAAAAAAACCACATACTTAACAGGCCAAAAAGTCCAGTGCTTGAAGTCTTCACCACTGTTTTTATTCCCCTGTCCCCCATCTTGGATTCCGGAGCCTTCCTGATCATTCACAGCCAGCCCCCTACACCCCAGGTGTGGAACCCACCAACTAGATGACACGAGTGTGACATAAGTTCTGTGAGAATTGGGGGGTTGGTGGGCGAGGAAACATCATCCTTGTCTAGGCGAGGAAAGAAGAAATGAGAGCAAGAAGGTACTTTCCATACAAAAAAAAAAGTAAAAATACAATTTTTTTAAAAAGGAGGGGGGAGAGTTTTGATTATGTATTATGTCAAATGTGATGAAAGGTCTGCTTTAAATTAAAATAAATCTGAAATACAACACCACTGTTTATCACTTCGCCCCCCCAAACTTTTGCATTTTTTTAATTCTTTTGAACATACAATCTCTGTATCAGGCAGAAACTAAGCAGGAAACTAAAATTACAATTTTCTTCTCGTCTTCATATTTTACAATAAATATTGGATAGGATTAATGATTACAGAACTGCATTATTAAATGTATTGATTTAATTAATTGTATCTGCCAAAGTTTTAAATAAAAGAAAACACCTGTTTCATAGAGCTATTTGTAACAGGAATTGGTCTTTTCCTACATTCCTAACAAGGAACGTCCTTTCTCCTGTTGATCTTTGTGGAATAGGTCTATTAATTGGGTTATAGCAACATTTAGAAATATCATATCTAAGTAATAAAAATGAGGGCTTGCCATTCTCCTCCATCATAGATATTCACAGTGTATTGGAGGACAGTACGAAGGATCACCCCCCTGTACGTGAATGCCATGTTCTAGACAAGATGGTTGGATTGAGGAATGGGATCCAGGGACACTACAATTCCTGCTACCTAGATACCACCCTTTTCAGGTAAGGTCCTCAAAATAATTCTTAACCACTTCAATACCGGGCATTTTCACTCCCTTCCTGCCCAGGCCATTTTTCAGCTTTCAGCACTGTAGCATTTTGAATGACAATTGCGCGGTCATGCAACACTGTACCCAAATTATCATTTTTCCCCCACAAATAGAGCTTTCTTTTGGTGGTATTTGATCACCTCTGCGGTTTTTATTTTTTGCGCTATAAACAAAAAAAAGGGCTACAATTTTGAAAAAAATATATTTTTTACTTTTTGCTCAGTTTAGGCCGATATGTATTCTATATATTTTTGGTAAAAAAAAACGCAATAAGCGCATATTGATTGGTTTGCGCAAGTTATAGCGCCTACAAAATAGGTTATTAATTTATGGCATTTTTATTATTTTTATTTTTTTTACTAGTAATGGCGGTGATCTGCTATTTTTATTGTGACTGTGACATTGCGGTGGACAGATCGGACACTTTTGGCGTGGGGGAGACATCGTGCATCTTAGCCCCAGAGCTTCAATGGTTGTTATGGTGGTGGTAGCAGCCCACATCATGAAGCTGATTCAGGGCAAACTGCGTCCAGTGTTTGTGGCACTCCTGGAGAACCCAAACAGCACCCCAAGGTGCCACAGCATGCCAGCTGAGAGATGCTGCTCTAAAATAAGGAATTTTGATGGTATTTTAGATATCTGCAATTTTATAGCGCTGCTAATGTTTTTGGAATTTTATTTCTCTGACATATTTATTTGATTATTTAAATTTTATTATAGTAGCTGCTTTTAGTGTTTGCCCAAAGCAAACAATAGATCCGTGTGCGCTGAGGGAGATATATTATTATTATTTTAGTATTTCTCATTTTTTTAATCTAAAATAAGGATTGCCTTAGAAAAAAAGATTATATTAATGCATAGTGGATGGTATATCTGTTATTTTGGAAACCCCTGACGAATATGTTCCTGTTCTGTACAATAATTTGCGTGATGTAACAAATACAATATACAAAATGTACGTCAATGTAAGTGTTCCCAGAATCCCATCTAACTATGTCATGTCATTCCACTGTCATGCCATGAAACTGGTATGTCACTCCCTGAGAAACCTGGACACGTGTTTAGGGATAATCAGCTTTTAATTGCTTATTTACATCACTGTAAGCCGCAAGGCATTTGGAACTGTTATTAATTTTTGAATAGCCTAAACAATAAATCTCTCTTTTCGGATATCTGTCATTCCAGAACTAGTAATTCTTTTGTTCCAATTGTTACTTGAATTTGTACTCAGTTTATGTCCAAAATAGCCAGTAATGAGCAACTGTTTTTAAAGGCTGCCCCTATATCATGTATTTAAATCCGAACTCTGGTTTCAAATTATGCGCCCCACTCCCTCTGCGCTTTTTTTTTTTTTCTTAACCACTTAAGCCCCGGACCAATTTGCAGCCAAAGGACCAGGCCCCTTTTTGCGATTCGGCACTGCGTCGCTTTAACTGATAATTGCGCGGTCGTGCGATGTGGCTCCCAAACAAAATTGGCGTCCTTTTTCCCACAATTAGAGCTTTCTTTTGGTGGCATTTGATCACCTCTGCGGTTTTTATTTTTTGCGTTATAAACAAAAATAGAGCGACAATTTTGAAAAAATGCAATATTTTTTACTTTTTTACTATAATAACTATCCCCAAAAAATATATAAAAAAAATGTTTTTTCCTCAGTTTAGGCCGATACGTATTCTTCTACATATTTTTGGTAAAAAAAAATCGCAATTAGCGATTATTGATTGGTTTGCGCAAAAGTTATAGCGTTTACAAAATAGGGGATAGTTTTATAGCATTTTTATTAATATTTTTTTTTTTTACTAGTAATGGTGGCGATCAGCGATTTTTTTTGTGACTGCGACATTATGGCGGACACATCGGACATTTTTGACACATTTTTGGGACCATTGTCATTTATACAGCAAACGGTGCTATACAAATGCACTGATTCCTGTGTAAATGACACTGGCAGTGAAGGGGTTAACCACTAGGGGTGGGGAGGGGTTAAGTGTGACGTGTGTGTGTTTTTTTACTGTAGGGGGGCGTGGCTTGGCGTTCGACATCACTGATCGTCTTTCCCGATGACAGGGAACAGACGATCAGTGACAGTCTCACTTGGAAGCACGGGGAGAGGTTTTGTTTACACAGACCTCTCCCCGTTCTTCAGCTCTGTGACCCGATCGCGGGACGCCAGCGGCGATCGGGTCCGCGGGTCCCGCGGCCACAGTCACGGAGCTCAGGACCGAGTTGCGAGTGCGCTGCTGGTGGCGCGCGCACGACCCACGGCTGGGCTCTAAAAGGGCAACGTACCTGTACGTTGATGTGCCCAGCCGTGCCATTCTGCCGACGTAAATGTGCAGGAGGCGGTCCTTAAGCGGTTAATGGTTGAATATCTTTTATTATTTTCACGATAAAGGACAAGTCTTTCAAACATATGCAAAAGAAAAACAAGTGTACATTTGTACAAGTCAAAGAAACAGAGGTAACAGGTTGGATAACTGACAGTTCACAATAAACCTGTAACGGTGCTCCCATGGGGTTGCTAAGTGTTACAGCATCCACACATTTCACCCTGCTGGTCAGGCATCAATTTTTGCACACTTTCTCAGACAATGAACAGGCCTAGCTCACAGCATAGGCCTGCCTAAATTTACCTAAGGTAGAGGGTGCTACAAACCTCGTTGAACATGATACAACAGTAGCATGTTGAATCAAGAGATAAATTAGGTGGAAGGAGGAAGAGGGGAGGGGGGTGAGAGGGTAGGGAAAAATATGGGGATCCGGGTCAGGGGATAACAGGCTCTGGTAGTGGGGTATTCCAATAGCTAAAAATCCTAAAAATACAGGGTCATCGGAGACAGGCGTCATCCCCTCAAGCAACTGCAGGAGGTCATCTCACCAAAAAAGGAGGAAAGAAAATGAGATCAGGTAAGGGATAAACTGGCTAGGAGTCTAAGGAGACCAGCTTTTTCAGGGACTCCAAGGAGGAATAATGGTTCCAGACCAGTCAAAAGGTCTTATATTTTTTCACATAAGTCAATCTCCCACACCAAAAGCTCCTCCATCTGCATAATATCATTGATGATGTCGACCAATTCAGCATTGGAAGGAGTGGAAGAGGACTTCCAGCAGGAGGAGACCAACTGACGGGCAGCAGAAAGAAAATATTATTAGCAAACTTGATTTTTGAGATTTATATTACTTTTTTTATTTTTTATTATTGAAATATACAGTACATACTTTTATTCAGTAAAGAAAGGAATTTGCCTTTGTTAGCCAATAAAATACTGTCTGTTGATCCCATCCCCATATACATGTAGTAAGGCCGATTTCCACAGAAAAGTGGGACTTTGAATGGATCACAGACAGAGTATAGAAAAATAATTGGATTTTTATTATTACATAAATAGACAACTCATGGTGGAAAACACAGCACAAACATTGGATAAAACCAAGACATATACATGAAAAACACAGGATTAAAAGACCATGGTCTGTCGTCCTGACAGCCTCTGGGCTTTGGTACATAGTTGGTCTTTTAATCCTGTGTTTTTCATGTATATGTCTTGGTTTTTATTCAATAAAGCATTGGATAAAACCAAGAGATATACATGAAAAATACAGGATTTTTCACCATGAATTGTCTATTTATGTAATAATAAATATCCAATTATTTTTCTATACTCTCTCTGTCTGTGATCCATTCAAAGTCCCACTTTTCTGAGGAAATCAGTCTTACTACTTTTATTCAGTGATCTTTTGGCTGGTTTGGTATCATCACAGGCCCTGTGACATAAGTTCTGTGAGAATTGGGGGGTTGTTGGGCGAGGAAACATCATCCTTGTCTAGGCGAGGAAAGAAGAAATGGGAGCAAGTAGGTACTTTCCATACAAAAAAAAAATTTAAAAAAGAGGGGGGGGGGGGGTGAGTTTTGATGTATTATGTCAAATGTGATGAAAGGTCTGCTTTAAATTAAAATAAATCTGAAATACAACACCACTGTTTATCACTTCGCCCTCCCAAACTTGATTTTTTTAAATTATTTTGAACATACAATCTCTGTACTGTATCACGTAGAAACTAAGCAGGGAACTAAAATAAAATTTTTCTTCTCGTCTCCTTATTTTACAATAAATATTGGATAGGATTAATGATTACAGAACTGCATTATTAAATTTAATTGTATCTGCCAAAGTTTTAAATAAAAGAAAACACCTGTTTCATAGAGCTATTTGTAACAGGAATTGGTCTTTTCCTACATTCCTAACAAGGAACGTCCTTTCTCCTGTTGATCTTTGTGGAATAGGTCTGTTAATTGGGTTATAGCAACATTTAGAAATATCATATCTAAGTAATCATACTGCTAATAAAAATGAGGTCTTGCCATTCTCCTCCATCATAGATATTCACAGTGTATTGGAGGACAGTACGAAGGATCACCCCCCTGTACGTGAATGCCATGTTCTAGACAAGATGGTTGGATTGAGGAATGGGATCCAGGGACACTACAATTCCTGCTACCTAGATACCACCCTTTTCAGGTAAGGTCCTCAAAATAATTCTTAACCACTTCAATACCGGGCATTTTCACTCCCTTCCTGCCCAGGCCAATTTTTCAGCTTTCAGCGCTGTAGCATTTTGAATGACAATTGCGCGGTCATGCAACACTGTCCCAAATTATCATTTTTTCCCCCCACAAATAGAGCTTTCTTTTGGTGGTATTTGATCACCTCTGTGGTTTTTATTTTTTGCACTATAAACAAAAAAAAGGGCTACAATTTTGAAAAAAATATATTTTTTACTTTGTGCTCAGTTTAGGCCGATATGTATTCTACATATTTTTGGTAAAAAAAAATGCAAAATTTATAGCGCCTACAAAATAGGTTATTGATTTATGGCATTTTTATTATTTTTTTTTATTTATTTTTTTTACTAGTAATTGCGGCGATCTGCTATTTTTATCGTGACTGTGACATTGCGGTGGACAGATCGGACACTTTTGACACTATTTTGGGACCATTGACATTTACAAAGCGATCAGTGCTATTAAAATTCAATGATTACTGTATAAATGTCACTGACAGGGAAGGAGTTAACATTAGGGGGCGATCAAGGGGTTAAATGTGTTACCTAGGGAGTGATTCTAACTGTGAGGGGATGGGACTGAGTAGGGGAGGAGACCGATCGGTGTTCCTATATACTCGGTCTCCTCTCCCCTAATAGGACGTGGATCTGTGCGTTTACACACACAGATACAAGTTCCTGCTCTGTCACCAGCTCCTCGATGACGCGGTGGACTTCATATGATTATGGGCGGGTAGGGAAGTGGTTAAAGCTAAATTGGAGGTATGGAAATTTCACAATACATGTGGGATCACCATAGGAGTTGGAAGTAAACAATGTAGCAGCCACTTACCCCAGTGATCTCCACTAGCTTCCAGGTCTCGTGCCAAGAGGTTGCCCTGCTGCATTGTAAATACAGAAGGTTGCCCGACTTGCATGGGCACCATTCAGGGCCGGGACAAGGGGTGGGCAAAAGGGGCGGTTGTCCTGGGCACTGTGGTATCATGTGAGGTATGGGGGCACCTCGAGGAGATTGGGGGGGGGGGTTGTGTTGGAAAGTGGAATCTGGAGGGTGGCAGGGGATAAGAATTGTTCTAAGAGGGGAAATTAGGAGCGGGGCTAGGAATGGTGATTTGAGGGGATTTTTGAGGGGGAATGCTAGGAGTAGGGATTAGGGGAATAATTTGTGCTGGGAGGGGGATTCAGGGTGGGGGGAGAGGATTTGTGCTTAGATGGGAAAATTATTTTAAGTGAAAGGGATTTTTTTTTTGGGGGGGGGGGGGGGGGGTTTGTGCTGGGGGATTTGGAGAGAGAAAGGATTTGAGCTTGGAGTGGGGATAGGGGGTGATTTGTACTAGGAGGAGAGAGAATTTATTCTTAGGGGTAGGCATGCAGATTAGTGCTTGATTTTTTTGGGGGGTGGATATTTGCTGGCACATAATGCTCATACATTTTGGAGGGGCGCAGTTTGGTATGTTTGCCCTTGGTTCTAGATGACATTGTCCCGGCACTGGCAACATTCATTGAACACTTTACATTTTATCAATAAATGTAAAGCATTCTCTGATTGGACAAGGTGGAGAAGCAGGGACATTATAATATCCACTTCATACAATCAGAGAACACTTTGCATTAACCACTAGCTGACCGCCCACTGTCAAATGACGGCGGGACGGTGCAGCTACTGTGGCGGGCCGCCGTCATATGACGTCGTCTACAATTTGGCCACTGGGGGGCGCGCGCGCGCGCGCCCGCCGCGTAGCTGGGGCCCCGGTGCGCGTGCCCGGCGGTCGCAATGACCGCCAGACACCAGCGATTGCCCGGTAATCGAGCAGGACGTGGATCTGTGTGTGTAAACACACAGATCCACGTCCTGTCAGAGGAGAGGAGACCGATGGTGTGTCCCTTGTAGATAGGGACACCGATCGGTCTCCTCCCCCAGTCAGTCCCCTCCCCCCACAGTAAGAATCACCAAGATAGGGTACATATTAACCCCTGCAGCGCCCCCTAGCGTTAACCCCTTCCCTGCCAGTGACATTTATACAGTAATCAATGCATTTTTATAGCACGGATCGCTGTATAAATGTGAATGGTCCCAAAAATGAGTCAAAAGTGTCCGAAGTGTCCGCCGCAATGTCGCAGTCACGATAAAAATCGCAAATCGCCGCCATTTCTAGTAAAAAAAAAAAAATAATAAAAATGCTATAAATCTATCCCCTATTTTGTAGACGCTATAACTTTTGCGCAAACCAATCAATATACGCTCATTGCGATTTTTTTTACCAAAAATATGTAGAAGAATACGTATCGGCCTAAACTGAGGAAAAAATTTGTTTAAAAAAAAAAAAAAAAAATGGATATTTATTATAATAAAAAGTAAAAAATATTATGTTTTTTCAAACTTGTCCCTCTTCTTTTGTTTATAGCGCAAGAAATAAAAAACGCAGAGGTGATCAAATACCACCAAAATAAAGCTCTATCTGTGGGGAAAAAATGATAAAAATTTTATTTGGGTACAGCGTTGCATGACCACGCAATTGTCATTCAAAATGCGACAGCGCTGAAAGCTGAAAAATGGCTTGGTCAGGAAGGAGGTGTTCGTGGCTGGTAGGCAAGTGGTTAATTGAGAAAATGCTAAATGTTTGTGAATGGCACCCATGCCAAGTGGGTAATCCTCTGTGTTCAGTAAGCAGCAGGGCAGCCAATCAGTGCTTACTACAGTGATTTCCAGCTTTGGGTAGGGTTCCACAGGAATGGGACATGCATAATTATATTGGTCCAAGCTGGGCCAATGTAACTATGTCCAACTAGCCTTGCCTGGAATTCAGCTTTAATACTCAAAACCCTTACAAACCTTAAAGTGGATGTAAACCCAATGTCATCCTTTCTAAACTACTGCCATAGTGGTTATCTATAAGGATATACATGCCTCCTGCATGTATCTTTACCTGTAAAAAGGTCTCCCCTCTGTCTGTTATGAGACCCGAAAAAATGCAGATTCTGTGGGTGGGTCTGTTGTCTGAAGCTCGGTGGGTGGAGTCGTGATGTCAGTAGACTCCCCGCCCACCTCTACACTCCCCTTGTCAATATGCATTTTCTCCTGTGTATTTCTTACACTGAACTTCTGCTATGAGCTCTAACATCCAGTGAAAAGACAGGAAAGTAACCACATGACTTCAGCATGCCCAACTATGCTGAGGTGTGGAACATCCAATCCTGGCAGAGCAGCAGAAGAAAGGAGTGGGAGGGAATTAAAAAATAATGCATGTCTTTTAGGCTAGTGCACGAGATATGTAAATTACCTGTCACTCACAGCAAGGGGGAGGATTTGACAACGTTTTTCTCTGTTTGTCAAGATTTATCTCACTGAACAATAAAAGAGGATTGCTCAGAGCTGGATTAACTCTTTGTGGCAAGACTGGGCGCAAATGATAGGAAATCTTATACTCTACATTATTAAATCCACTTTAAGCTATGAATTTCAAAAAAAAATATTTTTTTTTTTTCACAGCCTATTTGCTTTCTCCTCTGTTCTGGATCCCATCTTACGCTCTCCAGATGTCTGTGATGCCAAAGTACAACGCATCCTTAGGGAAGACATTGTGAACCCCCTCAGAAGGTGAGTTTGTGTTTACAAGTGCACATATTTAGTTGTAATATTTAAGAGGCACATTTGGGTCTTTGGGACAATTCCAGTCAGTCAACCTAAAGCTGTTTAACACTTTAGAATGCTTATCAATTAAACTATAGTTTTTTGGTCGATCGTTTTAGTGTTCTTCAGCCAGCGATTATACAAATTCTTCTTAACCACTTCAGCCCCGGACCAATTGGCAGCCAAAGGACCAGGCCCTTTTTTGTGATTCGGCACTGCGTCGCTTTAACTGACAATTGCGCGGTTGTGCGACGTGGCTCCCAAACAAAATTGGCGTCCTTTTTTTCCCACAAATAGAGGTTTCTTTTGGTGGTATTTGATCGCCCCTGCGGTTTTTATTTTTTGCGCTATAAACAAAAATAGAGCGACAATTTTGAAAAAAATGCAATATTTTTTGCTTTTTGCTATAATAAATATCCCCAAAAAATATATAAAAAAAAACATTTTTTTTCCTCAGTTTAGGCCGATACGTGTTCTTCTACATATTTTTGGTAAAAAAAATCGCAATTAGCGATTATTGATTGGTTTGCGCAAAAGTTTTAGTGTTTACAAAATAGGGGATAGTTTTATAGCATTTTTATTAATATTTTTTTTTTTTTACTAGTAATGGCGGAGATCAGCGATTTTTATTGTGACTGCGACATTATGGCGGACACATCGGACATTTTTGACACATTTTTGGGACCATTGTCATTTATACAGCAATCAATGCTATTTAAATGCATTGATTCCTGTATAAATGACACATGCAGTGAAAGAGTTAACCACTAGGGGGAGGGGAGGGGTTATGGGCTGTGACGTGTGTGTTTTTTTTTTACATTAGGGGGCGGGGCTGACGTCTGACGTCATTTATCGGCTTTCCCGATGACAGGGAACAGCCGATCAATGACAGGCAGAGTAGGAAGCGCGGGGAGAGGTTTGTTTACACAGACCTCTCCCCGTTCTTCAGCTCTGTGACCCGATCGCGGGACACAAGCGGCGATCGGGTCCACTGGCGGCGCGCGACCCACGGCTAGGCAATTAAAGGGCCACGTACCTGTACGTGGTTTTGCCTGGCCGTGCCATTCTGCTGACGTATATATGCAGTGGGCGGTCGGGAAGCGGTTAAAGCAGCTGTCAAGCAGCAGAAATGCCACACACTGAGATGCCAATAATATTCTTCCTTGTTAATCTGAGATGCTTAACGCTAGGCAAAGGCATTGTGCTTTGACAACTTGATCAGAACCGTAACTGAGCTGTCACTAACAGTCAACTACTGATGATTGGCAGCCGGTACACCATTCTGTTCTTTTAGTTGACGATGGAAAGATCAGACTATTTTCTCTGCTCTTTACTGAAAGGTGTAATGAGCTTTTATATGAGCACCATTTAGTTTGAGACAATGTCTATGGCAATTGGCGATTCTTTGACAAGTATCTCATCACATGTCTCGTCATGTTGTAGGACTGGATTCGTACATGCTGAGAATGTCATGAAGCTCAGAAAACTGCTGCGATGTGATTCCTTTGTTACTGAAGAGAAAGGTTTGTTAAACGTTGTCTGTCATTTCTTGTATAATATATTAAATAGCTGATTCTCTTATTATTCTTAATCCATCGTTTTCTGATGAGTAGCCATTAAGATCAAAGTTCTTTTTTCAGATGTTTTTGCCCTAGGCACTAGTAATAATAAGGAACTAATTGATGTGCCTCATAAAATTGCCCTGATTGCCTCAAAGTGCACAACCTTCTACTCTCTGGCCAAGTCCTGCTGTGCTGATGATTGTGGGAAGGCAATCTATAATCTATAAGTGGATTTCACGTACTTATACTAGCAGTAATTGGATAGAATGGCCATACAGGTTGAGAGAGGACTAAAGCAATTTTAAAACCCTCATTCTAATCAGTGTGCAGCACCGTACAGAATTTAAAAAACAGAAGTTATTCACGTCTTGTTCCATCACATATCCCAAAAATACGAGGATTATTAATCATTTAAGGACAATGGGCCCAAAGTACATCCAAGTGTATAGTGCAAATAACGGTCAATATTATAGTCATTTACAGGGGCGGACTGACAACTGATGGGGCCCCCGGGCAATAGAAGATCATGGGGCCCCCTGCATCCCAAGTCACACCTGCTGCACAGGGGGACATTGGGGGGGGGGCACACAGGGAGACACTGTGGAGGGGGAGAGAGCACACACGGGGATACACTGGGGGGAGAGCACACAGGTGGGACAGTGTGGGGGGGAGAGCACACAGGTGGGACAGTGTGGGGGCGTGAGAGCACACAGGTGGGACAGTGTGGGGGGGTGACAGCACACAGGTGGGACAGTGTGGGGGGGTGAGAGCACACAGGTGGGACAGTGTGGGGGGGTGAGAGCACACAGGTGGGACAGTGTGGGGGGGGGTGAGAGCACACAGGTGGGACAGTGTGGGGGGGGAGAGCACACAGGTGGGACAGTGTGGGGGGGAAGCACACAGGTGGGACAGTGTGGGGGGGGAAGAGCACACAGGTGGGACAGTGTGGGGGGGGGAGAGCACACAGGTGGGACAGTGTGGGGGGGGGGGGGAGAGCACACAGGTGGGACAGTGTGTGGGGGGGAGAGCACACAGGTGGGACAGTGTGGGGGGGAGAGCACACAGGTGGGACAGTGTGGGGGGGGAGAGCACACAGGTGGGACAGTGTGGGGGGGGGGAGAGCACACAGGTGGGACAGTGTGGGGGGGGGGGAGAGCACACAGGTGGGACAGTGTGGGGGGGGGGGGGGAGGGGTGGGAGTGTGGGGGGGAGAGCACACAGGTGGGACAGTGTGGGGGGGGGGGGGGGGGGGGGGGGGGGGGAGAGCAGGGGGACGGGGGGGGGGAGGTGGGGGGGAGGTGGGGACAGTGTGGGGGGGGAGAGCACACAGGTGGGACAGTGTGGGGGAGGGGGGGGCACACAGGTGGGACAGTGTGGGGGGGGGGGAGAGCACACAGGTGGGACAGTGTGGGGGGGGGGGGAGCACACAGGTGGGACAGTGTGTGGGGGGGGGGGGGGGGAGAGCACACAGGTGGGACAGTGTGGGGGGGGGGGGGGGGGCACACAGGTGGGACAGTGTGGGTGGGGGAGAGCACACAGGTGGGACAGTGTGGGGGGGGGGGAGCACACAGGTGGGACAGTGTGGGGGGGGGAGAGCACACAGGTGGGACAGTGTGGGGGGGGGAGAGCACACAGGTGGGACAGTGTGGGGGGGGGGGAGCACACAGGTGGGACAGTGTGGGGGGGGGGAGAGCACACAGGTGGGACAGTGTGGGGGGGGGGAGAGAGCACACAGGTGGGACAGTGTGGGGGGGGAGAGCACAAAGGTGGGACAGTGTGGGGGGGGGGGGAGAGCACACAGGTGGGACAGTGTGGGGGGGGGAGCACACAGGTGGGACAGTGTGGGGGGGGGGAGAGCACACAGGTGGGACAGTGTGGGGGGGGGAGAGCACACAGGTGGGACAGTATGGGGGGAGAGCATACAGGGGGGACAGTGTGGGGGAGAGCACACAGGTGGGACAGTATGGGGGGAGAGCATACAGGGGGGACAGTGTGGGGAGAGCATACAGGGGGGACAGTGTGGGGGGGGGGGGAGAGCACACAGGTGGGACAGTGTGGGGGGGGGGGTGGGAGAGCACACAGGTGGGACAGTGTGGGGGGGGGAGAGCACACAGGTGGGACAGTGTGGGGGGGGGGGAGAGAGCACACAGGTGGGACAGTGTGTGGGGGGGGAGAGCACACAGGTGGGACAGTGTGGGGGGGAGAGCACACAGGTGGGACAGTATGGGGGGAGAGCATACAGGGGGGACAGTATGGGGGGAGAGCATACAGGGGGACAGTATGGGGGGAGAGCATACAGGGGGGACAGTGTGGGGGGAGAGCATACAGGGGGGACAGTGTGGGGAGAGCACACAGGTGGGACAGTATGTGGGGAGAGCATACAGGGGGGACAGTGTGGGGAGAGCATACTGAAGTGTTCCCCGGGGCCCATACATCTGTACTGCCCCCTCCCTCCGCTGGCGACCCTCCAGTATAAAAAAAATTTCACTCACTCCATGCCTGTAATAATACAGGCATGGGGTGAGTGAAGCAGTGGCATCACTAGGGTTGGTGTTACCTGGTGCGGTAATACATGGTGTCACCCCCCACCACTAAGCAGGATAGTGCATCAGTGCGGCTCTCCCCCCTTAACCTACCACAATGGATGGAGCTGGGATTGGGGGGAAGGATGGAGCTGGGATTGAGGTGGTGGATAGAGCTGGAATGGGATCGGGGAATGGATGGAGCCAGAATAGGATCAGGGGATCGATAAAGCCAGGATGGGATCAGAGGATGTATAGAGCCAGGATTGGATCAGGGGGGAATGGATGGAGCGGGGATAGGATCAGGGGGGAATGGATGGAGCGGGGATAGGATCAGGGGGGAATGGATGGAGCGGGGATAGGATCAGGGGGGAATGGATGGAGCGGGGATAGGATCAGGGGGGAATGGGTGGAGCGGGGATAGGATCAGGGGGGAATGGATGGAGCGGGGATAGGATCAGGGGGGAATGGATGGAGCGGGGATAGGATCAGGGGGGAATGGATGGAGCGGGGATAGGATCAGGGGGGAATGGATGGAGCGGGATAGGATCAGGGGGGAATGGATGGAGCGGGGATAGGATCAGGGGGGAATGGATGGAGCGGGGATAGGATCAGGGGGGAATGGATGGAGCGGGGATAGGATCAGGGGGCAATGGATGGAGCGGGGATAGGATCAGGGGGGAATGGATGGAGCGGGGATAGGATCAGGGGGGAATGGATGGAGCGGGGATAGGATCACGGGGGATCTATCTCCCCCTCCTCTGCATACCTCAGGGCAGGTGCTGTAGTGGATGGTGTCTGTCTGTGTTCCTCCTCGGCTCTTCCTCCCAGCCGAGGAGGAAGCGGCAGCGAGTGCAGCTGGTGGGGACAGAGATCTGATCATTGCGGCCACGTGTGGAGGTGTGTGTGGGGACGGTCGGACGGTCTGTCTCTGCCTCTCTCCCTCCTCCCCCACTCTCCCCGCACATCACGCAGAGGAGAGGAGAGGAGATCCCGAAGGGGAAGGAGGGAGCCGTGGCACCCCTCTCAATGCGGCGCGGTCCAAGTCAGAGCCGGGTGCATAGCAAGGCACGCACCCCCATAGCAACCACTGGACTGAAGGACCAACGATAATACCGCCAACGGCGCGCGGATCCTCGCCCGCTCCTCCTTCCCGCCGTCGGACGGGAGGGAAGGAGGGGCAGGCGGGGAGCAGCGCGCCGTTAGCGGTATTATTACAGCAGCTTCAAGCAGCCTCTCGTTGGGCCGCACGGGCCCCTAATGGCTCCGGGCCCTCGGGCGGCGACCGAGTCACCGACCGGTCAGTCCGCCCCTGGTCATTTATTCCGACCTGCATATAGCTGTCTCAGGCTTTTTGGCCACCATCAATGTAGTGTATGAAGCCATTGCATCTATGGAATAGGACCTGGAACTCAACAAGACAACATCACCATACAAGTTATTTATTTATTATTATATATATATTGTACATTCACATCAGTCCCTGCCCTCAAAGAGCTTACAATCTAAGGTCCCTAACTCACTGTTAGGCCCCTTTCACACTGGGGCGGGAGCCGCGGGTACGGTAAAGCAGCGCTATATGCTTTACCGTCGTTTTAGCAGCGATATTCGGACGTTCGCGGGGCGGTTTTACCCCCGCGAGCGGCCGAAAAAAAGGGTTAAAATCCCCCGCAAAGTGCCGCCGTAGTGGCGCTTTGCCGCGGTATTACTGCGGTGTCCCATTGAAATCAATGGGTAGGAGCGGTATAGGAGCAGTGAATACACCGCTCCTATACCACTCCAAAGATGTTGCTAGCAGGACTTTTTTTACCGTCCTGCTAGCGCACCGCTCCAGTGTGAAAGCCCACCGGCTTTCACACTGGAGTGAATGGGGCCAGTTTTTTCAGGCCTTGTACAGGCGCTATTTTTAGCGCTGTACCGCCTGAAAACTGCCCCAGTGTGAAAGGGGCCTTAAAGTCATTTTAAAGTTATTGACCTTCCTGGGCCACATTGGAAGAAAAGAAGTTGTCTTGGGCTGCACATAAAATACACTAACAATAAGGATAGCCGATGAGCAGTTTCTCCTGCAGCTCTCAGCGGGTAGGTACGGTGGCCGGGCCTGTTCTCTTTAATGACAGGTCACTGGTGGCTGCACCTATTTGCGGCTCTCTACATAGTCAGCGATTACCTGTGGTGAGCACTGCTGGACTGCAGACAAAGTGCATCCAAAAAATGATAACTTCCGAAAAAAGCAGTCTTAGAAATGTCATGTATAGCACAGTGTACATATGCAACAGTCTGAATACTTAGGCAAGTTCCATTGGTGAAGAAGTGCGATGGAAACGTTATGGTCAATGGAGTACAGCAGTAAAGTTGAGAAGTATGCTGTCTACACCGTCATAGTTGCAGTCAGTGAAAAAGTGCACTTTTACCGTTCCGTAAAGGATCTTTAACAGTCTGTCAATGTATTTAGAATCTATCCCATCATTGTTTTCTTGGGGTTCAGCCATAATGCTGCAACTTTTAAAACTTAATGTCAGAGAATTGATCAACCCCAGAATCAGTCTAGGGCTAGGCAAATTAGCCTAGATTAACTTTGCTAGGTTATTACTTAAGTCATAAGTCATAAGCCATAATTAAGTCATAAGCCATAATTAAGTCATAAGCCTTGTTCTTTGATTTTTTTTCTTAAAAATCTTTTAAGATTTAATACTGCCTCATAAACAATTGAGATAGCTAGAAGGTGTGGGTTAGCTTTAATTATATCATAATGTTAATGTGCCATCTACTCTGTTTCAGATCCGGAAGAATTCTTAAATGCCTTATTACATGAAGTACTTGCTGTGGAACCACTGCTGAAAATACGGTAGGTCTCTGGCTTGCTCAATGGAGTTTGACTAAACATCTGTAGATCTGGCTGACTGAAATGGTCAGGTTTTCCCAATGGGGTTTGACTATATCTGTAGATCTCCATGACTGAGATTTCTTCTAGACTGCCCAGCCATCAACACAATTGGCAATACAGGGTGACTGACAAATTTGGTCTGTTCATCTGAGTATTATATTAGGACAAATCAAAAAACTCAAGAGTTGTTGCAACCACAGAATCACTAAGTTTTCATTCACAGGTGGTTACACTTTTAGACGATGTCTCATGGCCTGAAAAAGTTGCATTTTAAAAGCCAACTAAAAGCATCCTATCCTTATTATAAAAGAAGAATACAGGAAGTAAACTGAGTTTTTATTTTCTAGTTTCAGCCTGATTATAGAATGTAAAATATACAAATATAAAGCACTAAAGTACAACAAAGTGCTAATCCAACTACTTAAATAAATAAATTAATTAATCTATAATATAGAAGTGAAAAAAACTCACCCCATAAATAATCAATCAATAATAAAAGCAGCAATCAGTAATAAAGTGCAAAGCTCATAAGAAATCAATCAGTACAAAAGTGCAAAGTTCATAATTAATCACTTATAAAGTTCCGCTTCACAATCCTTGAGCTCAAAAAGCAGAATAAATGTGTTTTTAAAAAGTTAGTGCCGGATAAAGTGTGTGTTCATACCGATGGATTCCCACTCGGGTGGAAATAGAAACAGGCTCACAAGATATGCCAAACTCCTTTGTTAATAGCAGGTTTGACAGCGATTGTCAAATGCACAAGTCCAGGTCTGCTCAAATTTCATGGATAATTAGTATACTCCATCATGCAAAAGTAAAATCAAAGAGAGCGATCCACATAGCCTAATATATTAAAACAGGGATAAGACAAACTTACAATATGTGTGTGGTCAGTCAAGCGCTAAGATAAACCAGCATGAAATCCTTACAGCAATTGCTCCACCACAGCCACAGCTGTTTCGTCATTGGTTGACTTCCTCAGGAACCCCTTTCCACCATTCACCCGCTTCCCTCTCTGCAACCACTTCCACTTCTGCACCCCCTTCCATCATTGCAGCTCCTTTCACCTTTGCACCAAATTCCACCACTGTGCACAGTTCGCTTGATGGGGTTAGATCAAGACTCCGTTCCTGCTAATG
This sequence comes from Lithobates sylvaticus, assembly GCA_028564925.1. Lineage (NCBI taxonomy): Eukaryota > Metazoa > Chordata > Amphibia > Anura > Ranidae > Lithobates > Lithobates sylvaticus. Next base: position 156,250,581 of record CM053037.1, read on the forward strand.
AATTACATTGGGTTGCTGGCAGTGCTTAGGGTTGAGCTAAATGAGTCTGTGAGAGTTGTTTGGCCACAGGCCAAGGAACTGCATGGTGGGTAATGTTGCTTAGAAGTAATATACTGGATGAGCTGGTGGTGGCGTAGCAAGGGGGGAAGCCAAAGAAAAAAAAACATTTGGACCTAAAGCTCCCAGCAATAGATGTGGGGCACATGCTGAAAGGTTCAGAGTCAGGGGTTAAAAGGGAGTTTGCTGGTAGAGGTGTTGGGTTCCAAAAGATTTATAAAAAAAACTTCCAGCTTATTAAATCTCAGTTGCTTCAGTTGCTATAGTATATGTTTGAGATCTAACTGAATATGTTTTAAAGCAGTTCAGAGTTTCAGAGTTGAATAAGTTGAAAGGTTTTATTGTGCATATGCAGTTAAAAAGACCATAAACTTCTTATGGGCCAGGAAGCAGATCAGTCTCCTGGCCCTATAGAAGTATATGGCGTCAGGTCTCAAGACCTGCTTCCTGATTGGCTGGGAGGAAAATCAGTGTGACAATAGTGAAAATTCTATATATTGTCACACAACTGGGTGGGCTTTGGGTGCAGTGCTCTGCGCCCCCTGAGCCCACCCTTTTTTGAAGCCTATAAGAGCCTCTGGCTCTAATCACGTGCTTCAAAAAAAAAAAACCAATTGGAATCCATGTGTCTGGCACTCTGCATGTAGATTAGGGGCCCGGATGCATGGATAGGGGGGCCCTAATCGAAGGGCCACCACTGGGGGCTACAGATACATTATCAGTGACGGGAGACTTCCTTTGCTAGGAGTAGATTGTTCGCATCTGCGTAGACCACTGAAGGGTTAAAGCAGCACGGTCATTAAATGCTGATTCCATTATGGAGGTAGTATAGAGTCTTTAAGACCAGTTAAAATGGTCTTGCAGCAGGTGAGTATTTTGCAGTGGGACAAAACTTGTCACTGGCCAGAAGCCACTTACAAACAGTAGTAGAGGATCGTATTCTTGAAGTAATGCTGACAGCTTCTGCCCCAAGGAGCAGAAATATGGCATGGCTTGTCCAAACCCTAATGAGAGGCTTGCTAAGTGAAGATAGTGTAGTCCCTGCACTTTCCCTACTCCTCAGGAACTTTTCCCTGCCGCTATGCACTGTCACTGCCAGATAGAGAACCTGTCCCTATGCTAACCACTCGAAAATAGTGCACCAAACCCAAGAGCCAGAGTCTTATAGACACTGCCCTAACCCAAGCTGGCCGTTAAGGTGATGTAGGGCACCAGCGTCCAATCGTACAGCTGTCCCCCTGGTGACCTCAGGAAGTCATAGAGGAACCAAGTTCCTCATGACTTCCTTCCACCTTCTGTAATGCCGCTTTAGTCGAGCGCCACCTACAGTGGGGAGTACAGACTGCACCTCACCTACATGGTGATAACAGTCACTTGGGATAATTAAGCTTCCCAGCAGGGACACAGACAATAATATCTGAAGTCCAACAGAAAGTTTTGTTTTTTTCTGACACGTTGGTGTTATATCTTTCACTTGGATGCTATAAGTTGCACTGACTAAATACAGCTGGATAAAAGAAAAACTGTGTCTGTCTTCATTTCAGGCTGCATAGCAACAAAATGTGATTATTTGAAAGGGGGTGATTCTATTCTTTACCCACTGTATATCTATCTCCAGCTGTCACACTTACCCTATCCATACTTTAACGCTGCAGCCTTTTCGGGGCAGAACAACACTTACTGAAACTATCATTTACACAACCCCAGGAGGACAAGTTAAAAAAAAATCGAGCTCATTAGATTCACATCTACTAAATGTTAAAATATTGATTTCTGGTAATGGATTAAAATGTAATTTTGTTTCACTATTTTGCAGTTGTAATGGCAAGTCTCAGGAAAGCAACAGCTACCAAATAATTGTGGAGAGAGATGGAACATTAAAAGTTCCCAGCGTCCAGACACTGCTGGAAAGATCATTTCAATCGTATGAAAATCTCAAGTTTGATCAGGTAAAGTCATCTGACAAAGTGTTCACTCCAGGACATTAATATTACCATTGTCAGCTATACATTTATATTTTTTACTAAATGACTCAAAACACTTTCTTGTTAAAAAATGACTCAAAACACCAAAATCTCAGATGAGCAGTTCGATATTCCCGAAACTGCAGTTCATGTATTTTTTACATCTTACTTTGGAGACTCCAGAAGGTCATATGATTCTTTTTTGATAGTGGACTTGATTGGGAACCTACTACTGCCTCTAGAATTTTCAGAGGTCTCCAATTATGTGGCACACGCCTTCGAAAAAACTATTTTTGGGTCCCATGAACAAAGACAAATCAAGCCTTAAAGCCCCAAAATTAAAAGTACCACTTTTGAAGGGAATGGAAAACTACAGTCTAGTCCAGGGTTCCTCAACCAGGGTTCCATGGATCCTTAGGGTTCCTTTCAGAAGTTACTAGGGGTTCCTTGAGCAATGAGCAATTTCTGCCTCTCAGATAAGTTCCCACTGAGACCTAAAGGCACCCTGAGGAGGAATTAATAATGTGCCATCATCATATCTTTTCTTTCTTTGGTGCTGCTGAAAGAAACTATAAGTCCCATAATGTAATGGAATAGAATTGCTGGCAGTGTGCTTGACAGACCAGAAGTCTCCTGGACTGTCAATCAAGTTATAATGTCAGGATGGGCATCACAGAGCAGGAGTCTCCTTGCCTGTCAATCAAAATAGGCTGTACAAGTGGGTGGGGCAGACGAGGAGCCCTAGCTGCCAAGGTCTTCCCACTGCAGTGCATGGCAATGTAATAACATACCATAATTGCATGTATAGTATAAGGGGCTTTTACACAACTGGTGGCCCTGGGGCGGGAGCAGACATCATATTGGCCAGTGGTCTTAATAGGAAATCAGGGACCGTGTACATACATGAATCAGAGACAAATTATGCAGTGGCTGCTCCAGTGTATGCAAAGAGATGAACATATTTATGCAAGCTGGAAAATTACATTTATAAATATGCATTTACATTTTGCCCTGGAACTCAGATTTAAACTAACTCAGAGGGCACAGTCTTCCTTTTGAATGCCTGTAATTTTCACCACCCTGGCATTCATCTTGTACAGCCTGCTGTACTACTCTGCTATATCCCTCATTTACTAAATTAACATCGAACTTCTCAAAATATGTGGCTGGAAAGGAACACCCTCTGGTTTTCTTACACGGAGAGACTGAACAGTATAGAATAATATGCAAGGAGGTTAGCTAAGCTTACAGCAAAGAAAAGCTTTCTAATGCCACGTACACACGGTCGGAATTCTCGCCGGAAAAAGCTCTGATGGTTTTCCCGTCGGAATTCCGACGGAATTTTGCTCAAACTGCCTTGCCTACACACGGTTCTACCAAATTCCGATGGTCAATAACACCGCGGCATACAACGCGTTCGACGGCACTATAAAAGGGAAGTTTAATGCTTCCGAGCATGCGTCGAATTGTTTCCGAGCATGCCTCGGAATTTTGCGTGTCAGAATTGCATACACACGATCAGAAAAAGACCGATGGGCATCCAAACGGTCGGAAATTCAGACAGAAAAAGACCGATGGGCATACACACGGTCGGTTTCCATCTGAAATTCCGACCGTGTGTACGTGGCATTTCTATGGTTGCAATGGATTACATATGAAAAAGTTAACATAGAGGTCCTTGAACTGCATTAAATTATCTGCCAGCCAGAACCTTCTTAAGTTTTGGAAAGCGTGGGGGAAGTATTAGAAACCCTGTCATTTATTTTAACTGCTATCAGGGGCTCCGTTAGAGAGATTTACCCCCACTTCCAGAATGTCTTATAAGACAGAAAGTGAGGGTATATATATATATATATATATATATATATATATATATATATATATATATATATATATATAAACTGCATATATTTATACAGTATCTCACAAAAGTGAATAGACACCTCACACTTTTGTAAATATTTTATTATACCTTTTCATGTGACAACACTGAAGAAATGACACTTTGCTACAATGTAAAGTAGGGAGTGTACAGCTTGTATAACAGTGTAAATTTGCTGTCCCCTCAAAATAACTCAACACTCAGCGATTAATGTCTAAACCACTGGCAACAAAAGTGAGTACACCCCTAAGTGAAAATGTCCAAATTGGGCCCAAAGTGTCAATATTTTGTGTGGCCACCATTATTTTCCAGCACTGCCTTAACCCTCCCGGGCATGGAGTTCACCAGAGCTTCACAGGTTGCCACTGGAGTCCTCTTCCAGTGGCAACATCACGGAGCTGGTGGATGTTAGAGACCTTGCGCTCCACCATCTTCCATTTGAGGATGCCCCACAGATGCTCAATAGGGTTTAGGTCTGGATACATAGTTGGCCAGTCCATCACCTTTACCTTCAGCTTCTTTAGCAAGGCAGTGGTCATCTTGGAGGTGTGTTTGGGGTCGTTTTCATGTTGGAATACTGCCCTGCGGCCCAGTCTCTGAAGGGAGGGGATCATGCTCTGCTTCAGTATGTCACAGTACATGTTGGCATTCATGGATCCCTCAATGAACTGTAGCTCCCCAGTGCAGTCCCAGACAGACCATGACACTCCCACCACCATGCTTGACTGTAGGCAAGACACACTTGTCTTTGTACTCCTCACCTGGTTGCCGCCACACACGCCTGACACCATCTGAACCAAATAAGTTTATCTTGGTCTCATCAGACCACAGGACATGGTTCCAGTAATCCATGTCCTTAGTCTGCTTGTTTTCAGCAAACTGTTTGCAGGCTTTCTAGTGCATCATCTTTCTAGTGCATCTGGGACAACAGCCATGCAGACCAATTTGATGCAGAGTGCGGCATATGGTCTGAGCACTCACAGTAACAGCCCTAATATATATACATCTTCTGCCGACACCGCTGGAACCTGGAACAGGTAAGTGTCCATTTATTAAAAGTCAGCAGCTGCAGTATTTGTAGCTGCTGACTTTTAAAAAAAAAATTTCAGGTGTCGCTCCGCTTTAAATCGCGGCCGCCGGGCACTCGCACCGGGTGCCCCCCAGGCGGCCGGGAATGCGAGGACGTCATATGACGCCCACCCAGGATGGTAGATCCACCTTGTGGGCGTCATATGCAGTGTTGGTCATCTTACTTTAAAAAAGTAATTAGTTAAGTTACAAATTACTTCTCCCAACAAAAGTGGAGTTACTCAAAGTAACTGACTTTTTTTTAAAATATTCTATACGTGTAACTAACTTGCTCTATTTACTCTAACCAAAAGTGTGTAAGCAAGTGGCGGGTCTATTATTATTATTATTTAAAGGGGCGGTCTATTAGGGTAAATTAATGGGCAGAGCTCGATATATAACAATAATAATAAATGCGCCCCTTGGTTACAGTAATACTAGACCCGTTACACGATAGACGCCCCTTGCAGAGTAGCACGAGCATCGGGAGCGTGCGGCATCGCCTCGTACAATTACATGTTAACTGCACATGCGTGGTGAGGAGTTCACTCCTGTTTAGGTTGCTCCATAGTCCTTCGTACTACGCAAGCCCTGCGCCTGCGCAGTACAGGAGGTCCTTATCCGGCGGGGGAACTTTTTCGGCAGGACACCGGAATTACACTACTATCTAGATCCAAAGTAATGGGAACCCAGAGGGGAAAAGTAATCAGTTAGATTCTCGTTAACCCTCTAAAAGTAACTGCGAGGTAACTCAGTTTATTTTAACTCAGTTACTACATCACTGCTTGCCCGGAGTGTGAAAGTCCCACTTCTTCAGGGCTATAAACATAAAAACGTGACAATAATCATAGTCTTATCTAAAGCAATGTTTAAATGCTATTTAAAAAATTTGCAAATAGGGATTAATATATAATAATTATAAAGTGCTAAGAGACAAAATACAAAAGCATGAGTCACAGCCTATCAAATCATTCATAATTAACGCCAAATTATACAGGATAAAAATGGTTAATTTTCATCCTGTGGAATTTTCATCCTATATAATTGGGAGTTAAGTATGAATAATTTGATATGCTATGATTTGAGAAATTAGCATGGGTCAAATACTATCATTATATCCTTATATTTCTTAATATAAGATTCCATCTTATATAGACATTTCATTAACATGCGATACTGAATGTACTATATTGGGATGACAATAATCCTCTATTGAATAGACTAGTGTTTCTCAACCTTTTTTTTAATCAAGACATCCTTGAAAATTCTTGAGGCATAGTTTTACATATTGCAGCAACATCCAGGGCTAGCCCAAGACATTGTGCTGCTTGGGTCCAAGAATAAAATGCTCCCCCCCCCAAAAAAAAAAAAAAATGATCAGGAAATCAGATTTACATGTAACAGCACCTTGTCTTTTTTTCAAAAAAAATAAAATATATAAAAAATTATATGACACACGATTATGTTAAATTCAAAATGGCGGGCTAGGGTAGTATAGAGGCAGGCTAGGGTAGTATAGGGACAGGTTAGGGTAGTATATAGACAGGCTAGGGTAGTATATGGACAGGCTAGGGTAGTATATGGACAGGCTAAGGCAGTATATAGACAGGCTAGGGTAGTATAGGGGCAGGTTAGGGTAGTATATGGACAGGCTAGGGTAGTATATGGACAGGCTAGGGTAGTATATGGACAGTCTAAGGCAGTATATAGACAGGCTAGGGTAGTATAGGGGCAGGTTAGGGTAGTATATAGACAGGCTAGGGTAGTATATGGACAGGCTAAGGCAGTAAAGGGGCAAGCTATGGTAGAATATAGACAGGCTAGTGTAGTATATAGACAGGCTAGGGCAGTATAGGGGTGGGGTAGGGTAGTATAGGGGCAGGCAGAGCGGCCCGGGGGGAAGTTTCGTCATGACACACAAAACTGCTGGTAAAAAATCTTGGTCGGCAATTTGCTGGGTAAATAGAAGAGGAGGAGAGGAGGCCATGGTTCAGTTTGCTGGCCCTCTCAAAGTGCTGCCTGGGTCCAATGGTCCCACTGGGACCCATGGTAGGGCCGGCCCTGGCAACATCACTACACCTAGGACACCCAACATTAAAGGTGATTTATTCTTACAAAGCAAATACACTTTTTCAAACTGGTACTGACTAGTATTCCAGTGTTTCTCTTCTCCCTCAGTTTTTCTCCATCACTTAGCTAATAAGACCCCAAAACTGATGGAGAGGGGCAAGGGAAGGTCAAACAAGGGTGATATGTATGCAACTGAAATCCTCCATATCAACTGATGATGTTATTGGTACTTAGGCAGTTGGCAGCTAGAAGGTTTTAATGGTGTACAAAGAAAACTTGTGGCTTTGTGTAACTAAAGGGCAGATTTCAGCCGCCCACTGGCTTGTATACAATTTTGGGGCAATTTTTAGGCATTTTGGTAAGGCACCCCTGAAGAAACCTCAAGGCACCCTGGTTAAAAAAAGCTGGAATAGACCAAATAGATGGTGATTTTTTTTTTTTTTTTTAAATATTAATATTAACATGAAGGTATTGCCTTTTTTTTCTCTCCCTCCTCACCTTTTCATGCATTTGTATTATTCTCTTAGTAATATATATATATACACACAGTATAATATCAAAAGCATTGGGATGCCTGATTTTACACGTACATGAACTTTAATGGCATCCCAGTCTTATGCCCCGTACACACGGTCGGATATTCCGATGAAAAAAGTCCGATCGGATTATGTTGTCGGAAAATCCGATCGTGTGTGGGCTCTAGCGGGCTTTTTCCGTCGGAAAAAATTTGAGAGCCTGATCTAAAATTTTCCGACAACAAAATCCGATCTGACTTTTTCCGATCGTGTGTAGAGAATTCCGGCGCACAAAGTGCCACGCATGCTCAGAAGAAATTTGGGGTTGAAAGCTATTGGCTACTGGCCTCTACGTAGTCCTGTCGTACATTTTATACGTCACCTCGTTCGGAACGATCGGATTTTCCGACAACTTTGTCCGACCGTGTGTATGCAACACAAGTTTCGGACAAAATCCGTCGGAAAAAATCTGATTGATTTTGTGGTCGGAATGTCCGACCGTGTGTATGGGGCATAAGTCCGGAGGGTTCAGTATTGAGTTGGTCAACCTTTGCAGCTATAACAGCTTCAACTCTTCTGGGAAGGCTATCCACAAGGTTCAGGAGTGTGTCAATGGGAATGTTGGACCATTCTTCCAGAAGTGCATTTGTGAGGTCAGTCACTGATGTGGACGAGAAGGCCTGACTCGCAGTCTCCGCTCTAATTCATCCCAAAGGTTTCTATTGGGTTGAAGTCAGGACTCTGTGCAGGCCAGTCAAGTTTCTTCACCCCAAACTCGCTCGACTATGTCTTTATGAACCTTGCTTTCAGCACTGGTGCGCAGTCATGTTGGAACAGGAAGGGACCATCCCCAAACTGTTCCCACGAAGTTGGGAGCATGAAATTGTCCAAAATGTCTTGGTATGCTGACGCCTTAAAGGAGTTGTAAAGGCAGAAGGTTTTTTATCCTAATGCATTCAATGCATTAAGATAAAAAGTCTTCTGTGTGTAGCAGCCTCCCCAGCACCTCCTAATACTTACCTAAGCCCCATATATCTGTCCAGCGATTTCCATGAGTCCCTCGGCCGTCTGGGACTCTCCCTCCTGATTGACTTATGCCCCGTACACACGGTCGGAAACTCCGACGGAAAATGTCCGATCGGACCATGTTGTCGGAAAATCCGACCGTGTGTGGGCTCCATCGGACTTTTTCCGTCGGAAAAAATTTGAGATCCTGCTCTCAAATTTTCCGACAACAAAATCCGATCTGACTTTTTCCGATCGTTTGTAGAGAATTCCGACGGACAAAGTGCCATGCATGCTCAGATCAAATTAGGAGACCAAACCTATTGGCTACTAGCCTCTACGTAGTTCAGTCGTACGCAACGAACGTCACCACGTTCAGAATGATCGGATTTTCCGACAACTTTGTCCGACCGTGTGTATGCAACATCAGTGTCGGACAAAATCCGTCGGAAAAAATCAGACGGATTTTGTGGTCGGAATTTCCGACCATGTGTACGGGGCATTAGACACAGCAGCGGCGCCATTGGCTCCCACGGCTGTCAATCAAAGTCAGTTAGCTAATCAGGAGAGAGGAGAGGGCAGGGCTAAAAGGTAGTTCAGTGTCTGAATGGACACATGGAGCTGAAGCTCGGATTGGGTGCCCCCATTTCAAGCTGCTTGATGTAGGGGCACTCGATAGGAGAGAGGGGCCAGGAGCAGCGAAGAGGGACCCGAGAAAAGGAGGATCCAGGCTTCCCTGTGCAAATCCATTGCACAGGGCAGGTAAGTATAACATATTTGTTATTTAAAAAAAAAAAAAAGCAAGACTTTACAATCACTTTAGGAGTTCCCTTTACGGAAACTAATGGGCCAAGCCCAACCCCTGAAAAATAACCCCACATCATAATTCCCCCTCCACCAAATGATTTGGATCTGTGCACAAAGCAAGGTTCATAAAGACATGGATGAGCGAGTTTGAGGTGGAGGAACTTGATTGGGTTGTTTTACAAGGTTAGGGTTTACAGTCACTTTAACAAAGCTCCAGATAGCCGGAAAAATCTGGCAGGAGTTCTAACAGTTCTCTTTATTTGCTGTCTTGTGTCACTTATGCCACGTACACACGAGCGGACTTTTCGATGTACTAGGTCCGACGGTCTTTCCGACAGACTTTCGATGGAGTTCCGACGAACTTTCCGAATGAACAGACTTGGCCACACACAATCACACTAAAGTCCAACGGATTTGAACCTGATGACGTACGACTGGACTAGAATAAGGAAGTTCGTAGCCAGTAGCCAATAGCTGCCCTAGCGTCATTGTTTGTCCATCGGACTAGCACACAGACAAGCGGATTTTTCGATAGGAACTGGGTCCAGCGGAGTTCTGGCGGAAAAATTTGAAACATGTTCTGTTTCTAAAGTCTGTCGGATTTTTCGACAGCAAAAGTCTGATGGAGCCCACACACGATCGAATTGTCCGACGGATTTGTTCCGACTGACCTTTGCTGTCGAAAAGTCTGATCGTGTGTACGCGGCATTAGAAACAAAGGTTTGCTTTACAGCTGCAAAAGCAAAAAAAATTTGTCCTAAATATGCAGGTTCCTAACATTTGTCTCTTTTTTTTCTCTAGGTTCCATCGTGCCTTATCCTTCAGATGCCAAGATTTGGAAAAAAGTTTAATATGTTTCCTTATATTTTTCCTTCCTTGGAACTTGATATCACCAATATGCTCTACACAAGTAATTATGATTTTGTCTATATTTTTTGCAAATGTAACAAGAACTAGGGATAAAGGGTACCCAAACCTTCAGATTATACACCGAAATTATTTTAATAGTAACATCAGCTGAAAAAATCACAACTTATTTATCCACATAACTGTGAAGAGAGGAGGAATTGTAGGGCTAATATTGGCACACACACAGCATATCTCAACCACGTCAATACATATCCAACCAAACGTATTAAGGCAACCTACCTTATTGAATTTTAGATCATTTCATGGGGTCGATAGACAGATGGCATTTTATATTTGGTCTATTTAGCTATCAAAAGCTGGTTGAAATGGCCTGACAAATGCCAACATGCAAAAAGATCTGATTCTACAATCTCTGGATATCTCCTGTAGGTTCACCGACAACTATGCAGTGAAAAGCCCTACTTAAGCAAATCATTCAATTTATATACAACCAGGTAGACCCTTAGAAATCAATCCCCTATTAGTTGCTACCAGAACTGACGCCTCCATTGGAAAACATCCCATTTCTTACTGTTTTGGTGAAAGCTCTATTATTCTTTACGTACCATCATTTTCTGAACTGGTAACATTGGTCACCTGGACAAATGCAGATAATGAAACTCCCCAGCAAAGAAACAGAACAATAACTTAAGGAATTGGAAAGGAGTACATCGCCACACCAAATATTTAGGCCAGGTTCACATATGTGCGGCTGCCAGTAGTGTATTTAGATTTTGTGCTGCCCTAGGCCTGACTAAACTCGTGCAGCCCCTAATTTAAATATGACCCACCCCTTCCTGTCAAGGCCACACCCCTTGTTATTTTAGACCCGCCCTGAAATTTTCGAGTGGGGACACTAGTTCTGAGGGCCTAGGGGGGGAGGGGTGTTTAATGGATTCCCGTAATTTGCATAGATTTCCTCTAGCCTCCTGTTTAGCTATAGGGCAGGAAGTGTAGGGAAATCTCTGCAATGGGACAGGGATGGTAAAAAATAAACTGACAGGGGCTATAACCCTCCCTTACTCTATCCAAAATGAAAAAAAAAGTGTTGCCTATAGCTCTACTTTAAGCACAAATTTTCTGATAATTTTATGGAGAGGACTAAGAAGATATAATCATGCCAATGGTGCAGCAGAAAACATATAGCACAGTGAGGAACATTTGTGGTCCAGGAAGATAGGGCAGTCAAAATTTATTTAAATTAGTAGCGGTGCCCCCCCCCCCCCCCACAGTTGCGGAATGCTGGCCACCCACATAACGGAAGCAGTGCGGCCGCTTTATGGGGGCGCTAGACTAATTTGCCTCTCAACCCAGTCCGCTCCATAAGACTGGCGCTACACTAACATGAAATGGACCCAAAGACGCACAGGACGTGGCCGCCCCGAATCTGTGTGAACTGGCTCCATTGCGAGCCGGGGCACACGTGCATGTCCTGCGAATTGGATGCATCCAATTCATACATGTGTGAACCCAGCCTTAGAGTCCGATTTGCATTCTATTTTTCATGTGAGTTGAAAAGAACAAGCCAACCCTTTTCTAAACCCACTGTAAAAGCCACACACAGTCCCTCTGTCCCTTTTCCCTCCTCATTTGTCCTACATTTTGGTCGGATCTATATAGTTGGATATAAAATGCACTACTTATCTATCAAAAAGTGTGTCCCAGTGCTAAACCTTTCATTCAATTTCTAAATTGCTGCATCTGTAAATTTCAAAAGCCAGTATGAAGAAATAGTAGTTGTAAAAAAGCACTGAATTTAACTAATAATTTTTTTGTGCAATTTTCCTTTAAGGGGGCGTGGCAGGGGATGTGTCCTATGCCGACATACTTTTGCTAATAGGTGTCCCTCATTCCCATCTTAGAAAGTTGGGAGGTATGAGATAAGCTAGTCATTATACTCTGTAAGACCCCTTTTACACTGGGGCCGCCCCTGCATTCTCGGTAAAGCAGCGCTCCTGTGTTGAGGCACTTCCGAAGCACTTTTTTTAGGCTTTCAGCAATCATTGCAATGGGCAGGGGCGTTTTTGGGAGCACAGCGCTCCAAACCGCCCCAAAGATGCTGCTTGCAGGACTTTATCTAACATCCCGCAAGCGCACCGCCCGGGGTAAAAGCACCCATTGCAATGAATGGGAGGGAGTTTTCAGGCGCTTTACAGGTGCTGTTTCTAGAGCTAGAACGTCTGAAAAATGCCTCAGTGTGAAAGAGGTCTAAAGGAAACAAGCGCAACTGGTATTGGCAGCGGTAAACCATGCAGGAGACAGGGCCACTGTGGAACAGTCCAGGCAGGTTTGTCCTGCACTTATTCAGCAAAGCAATATACAAACATAGTTTCAATGTAGGAAGGCTTTGTACAGCAAGTCCATAGTATAAAACAAAACATCTGCATCCCCGTGCCACTAACCAAACTCAAGTCATTTCCTGACTAACCCTAATGGGTTCCCCAAAACAAACAGGCCCAGCACATGTACTTTTTTTATGTTTTGTCAGCACTCAGCTTTTTCACGTAGAAGCAGGCCCCCCAACTGTGAGAGAGAGAAGGCCCTAGGCATCAGTCAGCTTGCAATTCCAATAATGACTGTGGTCAGTGAAGAACAATAATGAGGTCTGGCTACCAGGTAAGATGTGGACCTAGGAATAGAGGTTTTGTCCCACCCAAAGCTCTACAAAGTCTCCAGGCTTCAGGACCTAGCACAAAACGTATCCTGAAAAAACAAAACAAATATAAAAACCTTATAGCCCGTTCGCCAATTGTAAGTAAGAAGCCTAAGTGACACATATACACTGTTCACAATACTACCAGCAACTCTTTTTAGAAATTTTCCCCTGTTTGAGTCAAGCACTTCTGCATACAAGACAACTTTTCAAAGCTCTGAAAAGGTGCAACCACTTAGCACTCTTAAAACATGTTGGATTGTCCTATTCAACTTACAAGAAAAAATAAAAGCCCTTTTGGACTTTATATGTTTCGTATGGCACTTCTTTTCTTTAAAATTGTTGATGGTCTACACCCAGGACCTCTCCGGTTGGCCCCCTATGTGCACAGGAGATGGCCAACTGGAGTCATTGCACTCCTTTATAAGACTTCAACCTCATGCACCACATAGCCCTTATACCTTCCCCTTCCCTCCCAAAGCAATAAAAAGTTGACAGAGGTTTTGTTCTAATCATTTCACGCCTTATGCAAAATGGAAAAAATGTTTTGGCTTTAGATACACTTTAAATTGGAATGTTCTTCTCTGATGGCTTGGTTTGAAGAAGGAACTTTGGTGGTTACCAGTGTGAAGGTGTACACTAGTAATCTGAAGAGAAGCCAGGATGTGGGGCAGTGGCACAAACTTTACTTTACTTTAGACTTTAGAGAGTCTTGTCATCCTTCTAATGCCATGCACCATATAGCACACCGGGGATGGAGTAGCTCTTTCAAGTAATACGCATCCTAAAAGATACTGTACTTAGTTACTGAGTTGTAGGCTTTATCTATAAAAATGCATCATATGTAAAATTATTATTTTTTTTCAATAACTTTTTATTGAATTTTACACAATACAATTTATGCATTCAAACAACGGAACTTGTGTACATTTTTATTTATTTTTTAACAGGAAGCCGAGTTTGTTGTCTCTGCCTAAGTCCTGCAGAGTACGAATGTGTTCAGTGTGTTGCAGACCCCCTCACCACAGATGGTGACATCCGCCAGTTCTGTCAATTTTGTGAAATGCAGGTGAGCAATGTCTAGCATCAGCGCATGCTACAGTGGAATCCACGAGACCATTTACTAGTTGTTGTCAGTCAAAGGACACAAGGGCCCTCTGGGACTTAGGGGCCATTTATACTTCATTCTGGAACAATGTAGATCAGCAAGCAAAATATACAGAATACTTTATACATTTGTAAACTGGACCTAAATGACTGGACTCCAACTTTAGTTTGCAACTTTTTGCTGTCCCGTATGGAACACAATCTTGCTTCTGGGCTTCTGTAAGAAAAAATAAAATGCAAGAACATCCTCAGCCATTTTTTTTACTACCCTGTTTCCCTGAAAATAAGACCTAGCGTGATTGTCGGTGAAGG
>CM053037.1:156265405-156290534 GCA_028564925.1 Lithobates sylvaticus
TTTGGTAAATCTAAAGGAAAAAAAATCTAAAGAAAGTTGTGTAGTGTGTATCTAGCCTTAGGGAGGGTTATAACCCCCCACCCCGTTTAGATTCCTTTCCTTGTGGAGATTTCCCTTCACTTCCTGTCCCATAGCCAAACAGGAAGTGAGAGGAAACCCCATGCAAATTAAGGGAATTCCTCCTCTATTACTGTTCTGGGGACAGCCCAAAATTTGAAATTTTCTTTTACTTTCACCTTCAATGATAATGGTAAACAGACCAATAGAGAGGGTGAATCTCCTTAACGGGGGCACAGACAGCAATAAAAAAAAACTGACAAGCATTCTAATCAGTCTCTGCACCCTGTTCAAAACTTAAAAAAAAAAAAAAAAAAAAGTTTTGCCTTTAGTTGAACTTTAATGTTAGAGCAACTGACAGCCAACCTGTGATTGTGACATCGGGGTGGGGTTGAACTTCAACCAGCAACTTTATTGAATGTAATGGCATTCCAGAGAAGCTGGCAAACTGTCCTCAGACTGCAAATTGTCACGGTTCTAAAGTAAGCATGCCCACCTGTTCTACTGATACTTGTTTTCCTTGATCATCCCTGTTGCCTATTTAAGGCTTTAGAACCCCTTTAAGGAAAAGATTACCTTTACAAAAAATATGTGATTATTATTATTTGTCAGGGACCTGTAAAGCAATTGCACCCATGATCAGCAGACCATGGTTTTAAGTAGAATAGTAAAGTATCGAACCAGGCAGAATTTCAGCAATGCAGGTTTATTAACAGCTGATAACATACAGGTTTATGTTCAAAGTATTACAGCATACAGGCAGGGCCGGATTTCCCACAAGGCCACCGAGGCCAGGCCTCGGGGCGGCAGTGGTGCAGGGGCGGCGCATATAGCAGCAGTTCAGCATCCCGAAGAACTGTTTAACATATATTCCTGCCTGTGCGCTCCGTCTCCGAGCCGAGCTCAGCGATGGGCAGCAGGCATACCTATTCAGCCTGTGATTGGCTGAATAGGTCACATGCGGGCGGCGGACACGATTGGTCACATGTGGAGGCGGGGCTTGACTGTGGGTGATCGCCCGGAGTCCCGCCTCCTTGCCTGTCGTGTGCTCTGCTGTGCTGTGTCTCCCGAAGTCCTCACTGAGGTATCGTTCTCCTCTGTACTCACAGCCCCCTCTGTAAGCCACTCCCCCTCTGTCAGCTACCCCCCCCCTCTGTCAGTTACCCCCCACCCTCTGTCAGTTACCCCCCGTCTGTCAGGCCACCCCCTCTCTTACCTATCTCTCTCTCTCACACTCCCTCCCCCTCCCTCCCCTGTAAGCTACTCCCCCCCCCCCCCCCCCCCCCCCCTCTGTCAGCTACACCCCCCCCCTCCCTCTGTCAGCTACACCCCCCCCTCCCCCCCTCCCTCTGTCAGCTATACCCCCCTATGTCAGTTACCCCCCCCCTCTGTCAGTTACCCCCCGTCTGTCAGGCCACCCCCTCTCTTACCATCTTTCTCTCTCACCCCTCCCCCCCTCTCACCCCTTCTCTCTCCCTGTAAGCTACCCCCCCCCCCCCCCCCCTCTGTCAGCTACCCCCCCTCCCTCTGTCAGCTACACCCCCCCCTCCCTCTGTCAGCTACACCCCCCATCCCTCTGTCAGCTACCCCCCCCCCTCTGTCAGTTACCCCCCCCCCTCTGTCCCCCCCCCCCCCTCTGTCAGCTACTCCCCCCTCTGTCAGGCCACCCCCTCTCTTACCATCTTTTTCTCACCCCCCCTCCCCCTCAGCCCCCTTCTCTCTCCCCTGTCAGCTACCCCCCCCCCCCCCCCCCTCTGTCAGCTACTCCCCCCCCTCTGTCAGCTACTCCCCCCCCTCTGTCAGCTACACCACCCCTCCCTCTGTCAGCTACACCCCCCTCCCTCTGTCAGCTACACCCCCACTCTGTCAGCTACCCCCCCCCCCTCTGTCAGCTACCCCCCCCCCCCTCCCTCTGTCAGCTACCCCCCCCCTCCCTCTGTCAGCTACACCCCCCCCCCCCTCTGTCAGCTACCCCCCCTCCCTCTGTCAGCTCCACCCCCCCCCCTCCCCCCCCCAGCCCCCCCCCCACACCCCCCCCCCCCTCTGTCAGCCCCCCCCCCCCCCCTCCCTCTGTCAGCTACACCCCCCCCCCTCTGTCAGCTACAACCCCCCCCCCCCCTCTGTCCCCTACCCCCCCCCCACTCTGTCAGGCCACCCCCTCTCTTACCCCCCCTCTCTCTCGCCACGCCCCCCCCCTCCCCCCTCCCCCCCCCCCCCCCCCCCCCCCCCCCCCCCCCCCCCCCCTCCCCCGCCCCCCCCCCCCCCCCCCCCCCCCCCCCCCCCCCCCCCCCCCCCCCCCCCCCCTCCCCCCCCCCCCCCTCCCCCCCCACCCCCCCCCCCCCCCCCCCCCCCCTCCCCCCCCCCCCCCCCCCCCCCCCCCCGCCCCCCCCCCCCCCCCCCCCCCCCCCCCCCCCCGCCCCCCCCCCCCCCCCCCCCCCCCCCCCCCCCCCCCCCCCCCCCCCCCCCCCCCCCCCCTCTCCCCCCCCCCCCCCCCCCCCCCCCCCCCCCCCCCCCCCCCCCCCCCCCCCCCCCCCCCCCCCCCCCCCCCCCCCCCCCCCCCCCCCCCCCCCCCCCCCCCCCCTCCCCCCCCCCCCCCCACCCCCCCCCCCCCACCCCCCCCCCCCCCCCCCCCCCCCCCCCCCCCCCCCCCCCCCCCCCCCCCACCCCCCCCCCCCCCCCCCCCCCCCCCCCCCCCCCCCCCCCCCCCCCCCCCCCCCCCCCCCCCCCCCCCCCCCCCCCCCCCCCCCCCCCCCCCCCCCCCCCCCCCCCCCCCCCCCCCCCCCCCCCCCCCCCCCCTTCCCCGCCCCCCCCCCCCCCCCCCCCCCCCCCCCCCCCCCCCCCCCCCCCCCCCCCCCACCCCCCCCCCCCCCCCCCCCCCCCCCCCCCCCCCCCCCCCCCCCCCCCCCCCCCCCCCTCCCCCCCCCCCCCCCCCCCCCCCCCCCCCCCCCCCCCCCCCCCCCCCCCCCCCCCCCCCCCCCCCCCCCCCCCCCCCCCCCCCCCCCCCCCCCCCCCCCCCCCCCCTCCCCCCCCCCCCCCCCCCCCCCCCCCCCCCCCCCCCCCCCACCCCCCTCCCCCCCCCCCCCTCCCCCCCCCCCCCCCCCCCCCCCCCCCCCCCCCCCCCCCCCCCCCCCCCCCCCCCCCCCCCCCCCCCCCCCCCCCCCACCCCCACCCACCCCCCCCCCCCCCCCCCCCCCCCCCCCCCCCCCCCCCCCCCCCCCCCCCCCCCCCCCCCCCCCCCCCCCCCCCCACCCCCCCCCCCCCCCCCCCCCCCCCCCCCCCCCCCCCCCCCCCCCCCCCCCCCCCCCCCCCCTCCATCCCCCCCCCCACCCCCCCCCCCCCCCCCCCCCCCCCACCTCCCCCCCCCACCCCCCCCCCCCCCCCCCCCCCCCCCCCCCCCCCCCCCCCCCCCCCCCCCCCCCCCCCCCCCCCCCCCCCCCCCCCCCCCACCCCCCCCCCCCCCCCCCCCCCCCCCCCCCCCCCCCCCCCCCCCCCCCCCCCCCCCCCCCCCCCCCCCCCCCCCCCCCCCCCCCCACCCTCCCACCCCCCCCCCCACCCCCCCCCCCCCCCCCCCCCCCCCCCCCCCCCCCCCCCCCCCCCCCCCCCCCCCCCCCCCCCCCCCCCCCCCCCCCCCCCCCCCCCCCCCCCCCCCCCCCCCCCCCCCCCCCCCCCCCCCCCCCCCCCCCCCCCCCCCCCCCCCCCCCCCCCCCCCCCCCCCCCCCCCCCCCCCCCCCCCCCCCCCCCCCCCCCCCCCCCCCCCCCCCCCCCCCCCCCCCCCCCCCCCTCCCCCCCCCCCCCCCCCCCCCCCCCCCCCCCTCCCACCCCCCCCCCCCCCCCCCCCCCCCCTCCCCCCCCCCCCCCCCCCCCCCCCCTACCTCCCCTCTCACCCTTTCTCACCTCCCTCCCCCACCTCTTCTCCCCCCTTAGGGGGCGAGGGCCCCATGATTCCTAACAGCGACCCTGTGAGTGTACAAGTTTGGATGTGTTTTGATTCCTGTGTCCTGCCGACACACTGGGCACAACGATGCAGCACCTGCCTCTACTTTGCCTTCTCTCCAAGCCCCCCCCCCCCCCCACAAGGGAAGGGAAGAAGGTAAATAGCACTACAGTAGAGCAGCTTCGCTCCACCCCCAAACTCCGGCTTACACATTTTCTGGCTCAAAATGTCTCTCGGTAAGGCAGTCTAATGCGGGTCTTTAGGGGCAGGGGACACTGATGGGGGGGGGGGGGCGGCATTGAAGGACCCGGCCTTGGGGCGGCAAAGGGAGTAAATCCGGGCCTGCATACAGGTCTAATTTATACAGTTTCTTACAATGCAAGCATATTAGATATAGGTATTCTTATCCTCTAACCGAATTGAAACAATTGTGAATTGTTCTCACCTTGAACCAGAATGGGTCTTTTCTGCCAATTTTTGGGAACCCATCACCTGATAGGGACCAGTCTTATCGACCAGTGGTCCGGTCCCCTCACAGAGTTTTGGGTTCCAGCTCGACCAAGTTCGTGAGGGAAATTCACCTGAGACCACACTCTGGAACAACTTTAAGAAGTCTTCTCTGACTCGTACCAGGAGACAAGTTTCGGACAGATATTTGCCTATTGGTTCTGACCGTTTGCCACCCTTGCAATAGGGCTGCATAGACAAACAGTCAGCCTGATAGACGCCTATCTGACTTGTCTGTCTAACAATTGTAGAGCTTGCATTTATATACCCTTTACAAGCCTTATCTCAGTCATCTCTCTTGGATATGATTGGTCGCTAAGATTTACGTCAATGTAACTATCCATAAATCTGACACCTGTTCTACAACCGGATAAACTTTATTATTCCCAGAATTCCTATATGTTCATTAAAGTGATTTATAACTGCTTTTGTCCAATTAGAAACACTGGTTTAGAGACAGTCTGGCACCCAGCTGTGTTATCAAACCCTCCTTATCTTTATAAGATTTAACTAAGTTCAAAAATTACAGATTTATGACCTTGAGAGAATAAACTTTGCATAACCCCACCAGATGTGTTGTATGTCTCACTATATGTATGTATTTAGACCTTTGTTTGACCCTGTTAAACTTAATTTAATGTTCTGTACATACTTTACCATATTCCACCTAATTATTTGTAAATGCAAAGTATAAGATGTTCTTATCTTCTCTCTTATAATTTATGTGCTGTCAAGTGTTTTCTTTTCTAATTAGCGCTTACTTAAAAACTAAAACGATGAACGTTCACCCAGTAAACTATCTTTATAAAAAGTATGAGAAAGAAGCAGAGAGGTCATCTAAATTTCAACATTTAAAATTAAATCTTTCTAAATCTATGGAAAACATAGTATACATTGTTAAAGAATAATTGTTGCTTTACATATTGAATAATATTGATAAGACCACTACTATATAATAATATAATTATCAATAAATTATATGCAAATCAATATGAATAATATGAAATACATTGGCTAATATGAGATTCTACAACAGGGTGTAATACCACGGTCCTACAGATTGTTTATCTGTCTGGCCGTACCTCTGATACGGCCAGGCAGTTGCACTGTGACAGGAAGATTTAAAGCGTAGGTCCGCCGAAAAAAATATATATTAAAAGCCAGCAGCTACAAATACTGCAGCTGCTGACTTATTATATGGACACTTGCCTGTCCAGGGAGCCCGTGATAACGGCAGCCGAAGCCGATCTGTCCGTCGGCTCTCGGCTGCTGCTGCCGCCGCCATCCTGTGTAAGGGAATCAGGAAGTGAAGACGTGCTTCTTCACTTCCTGGTTCCCTACTGCGCTTGCACGAGTTGCGCTGCGCTTCCTCACTGGTCCCTGCTGTGTTCTGGGACCTGTGTGTCTCCCAGAAGACAGCGGAGGAGGAAAGAGTAGGCGCTGGACGTAGCGTAGGTCACTGCAGTAATCTATGCCAGGAAGTAGGAGCAAATGCCTGTATTAGACAGGTATCTGCTTCCTCCTCCCCCCTGAAAGGTGCCAAATGTGACACCAGAGGGGGGGATTCCAAAAAGTGGAAGTTCCATTTTTGGGTGGTACTCAACTTTAATGAACTACTATGGCGCTCAACAGCACCGTGGTAGTTCGTTGAGAACTACAAGCCAACAGCCACAAAGGCAGACAGAACACTGTGACTGGATGACGTGGCTGGAGCCCCGCACGGCTGGTGCAGATTGTGACTGGTAGATCCCCCCCCCCCCCCCCCTACTACCTGTCCGAATGGGTGCATCTGTAACCTGTTACGCCCTGAATATGTTTTTTATGTTAATGCATTCTCTGCATTAATGTAAAAAACCTTCTGTTCTCCCTCTCCTCTCCGAGGGCAGAGTCATAGCACTGGGAGTCATTGGTTCCTGCAGCTGTTGATCAAATTCTGTGACAAGGGGGCAGGGCCAAGCCACGCTGTGTGTGTCTACTGGCGCAGACAGGGCAGCCCAGAACCGAGCCCGCATGGGTGCCCACCATAGATAGCCACTTCCTGTGGGGGTACTCAACGAGTAGCCAGACGCACTGGCAGGGGGATCCCAGAAAGGGAGGATCGTGGCTGCTCTGTGTAAAACTATTGCACAGAGCAGGTAAGTATAACCTCTTTATTCTTTTGAAAAAAAAAAAAACCGCAAAGGTTTGCAATTACTTTAACCTGCCAATGCAAATTGTCTCTGCCGGATCTGATGCAGGACTACATTTACCACCCAACGGACACAAAAGTGAGGTCTGGCCACTTACCCATGCACCGAAAACAGCATTGGAGGAAAAAAAGAGTCCTGAGGGGTAGGATCTGCTCCCCCCATACCTAGAAATAGCAATTGTTTCACAGGATGTTTGCTGATGAATGGAGTGATTAGGGAGAACAAGGAAGGAAAGCATTAACCACTGAGGTGCCTGGCTATTGTGCAATTGAATACGTTTTAAAATATCAGAGCTGCTTTAAAAGACTTATTTTAGTTTTTGATGGCGCATGCTCCACTTCTATCATCGTAATTCTTTCACAAATACTTTGTACATTACTGAGGTATACGAAGCATGTGCATAGTGAGTGTCTGAACACCAAGTAAGTACAAGTTTCTTCTCTGGCAACTCACCAAGTAGTAAAACCAGGACCAAGATGGCAGATCTGGGGGGTGTACCTTGGAAAGTAAAGCTGGCCATACATTGCTCAAATTTTGGCCAGGAAATTTGCTCTGTGGGTGGTCCTGTCAGCATCACCTGGCTCTTCCCTTCTCAATGTTTCAAGGAGCTGGATGGAAAATTGGATGAACATCGACTGCATCCAGTTAAATGCAGTCACTGTTGGGGTATTCAGCTGCTGCAGAATGCTACCAGCTGCTGAATACAGTGGCTGGTAGGGAAGATTTCTTCAAGCGGTTATAAATGCTTTTTTTTTTTTTTTTTTTTTTTTCTAAAAATAACAAACATGTTAAACTTGCCTGCTGTGTGCAGTGGAATTGCCTATAGCGGCCCGAAATCTTTTTTTTTTTTATTTTTTTTTTGCTGGGGTCCCCTGCCAGCACTCTCGGTTCCACTTCAGTGTCTTCCACCATAGCAAGCCGCTTGCTATGGGGCAGATGTGCAGGCTCACTCCTGAGCTGGGCTGTGTGCATCCATAGACACACACAGCCCGGCTTGGCCCCACCTCCATGCTCTGTTCAGAGGATTTATTTGGCAAGAGCTAATGACTTTTTTTTAAATGTATGCAGGGAATGTGTTAAGGTAAAAATAACGTCTTGGTTTTAGGACTACTTTTGTATAATCTATTTGATTTTCCTTGTTCAGCCTGCAGGCAGATTAAGAGAAATTTTGTATGTGCATGGCTATCCTAAGTCCGCAATAGTAACTACCATATATAGATAGCTTCCGCCTTCCTCCAGACTTTTAACATAGAGGAACCCTTGAAATAACTTTCCAGTCTTTGGGAACCCCTGCTGATAAATACGATATGTACTATACAGCTCACAGTTCATTAGTGTGATGGTCCCTGGGACGTATGGCTCCTTGCATTTTTTGTGGTCCCTGGGATGTATGGCCCCTTACAGTTGTGGTCCCTGGGACGTATGGCCCTTTACAGTTGTGGTCCCTGGGACGTATGGCCCTTTACAGTTGTGGTCCCTGGGACGTATGGCCCTTTACAGTTGTGGTCCCTGGGACGTATGGCCCTTTACAGTTGTGGTCCCTGGGATGTATGGCCCCTTACAGTTGTGGTCCCTGGGACGTATGGCCCTTTACAGTTGTGGTCCCTGGGACGTATGGCCCTTTACAGTTGTGGTCCCTGGGACGTATGGCCCTTTACAGTTGTGGTCCCTGGGACGTATGGCCCTTTACAGTTGTGGTCCCTGGGACGTATGGCTCCTTACAGTTGTGGTCCCTGGGACGTATGGCTCCTTACAGTTGTGGTCCCTGGGACGTATGGCTCCTTACAGTTGTGGTCCCTGGGACGTATGGCTCCTTACAGTTGTGGTCCCTGGGACGTATGGCTCCTTACAGTTGTGGTCCCTGGGACGTATGGCTCCTTACAGTTGTGGTCCCTGGGACGTATGGCTCCTTACAGTTGTGGTCCCTGGGACGTATGGCTCCTTACAGTTGTGGTCCCTGGGACGTATGGCTCCTTACAGTTGTGGTCCCTGGGACGTATGGCTCCTTACAGTTGTGGTCCCTGGGACGTATGGCTCCTTACAGTTGTGGTCCCTGGGACGTATGGCCTCCTTACAGTTGTGGTCCCTGGGACGTATGGCTCCTTGCATTTTTTGTGGTCCCTGGGATGTATGGCCCCTTACAGTTGTGGTCCCTGGGACGTATGGCCTCCTTACACTTGTGGTCCCTGGGACGTATGGCCTCCTTACAGTTGTGGTCCCTGGGACGTATGGCCTCCTTACAGTTGTGGTCCCTGGGACGTATGGCCTCCTTACAGTTGTGGTCCCTGGGACGTATGGCCTCCTTACAGTTGTGGTCCCTGGGACGTATGGCCTCCTTACAGTTGTGGTCCCTGGGACGTATGGCCTCCTTACAGTTGTGGTCCCTGGGACGTATGGCCTCCTTATAGTTGTGGTCCCTGGGACGTATGGCCTCCTTACAGTTAGCTAAAAAGATCATAGTTATCAGCAGTTACTCATCTGAGAGACAGAAATTGCTCATGGCCTAAAGAACCCCTAGCAACCTCTGGAGGAACCCTGCTTGACAAAGACTGGCTTTGATTGTCTATGGTGGACTACTGTACATTATCAAAAATAATTGCTGTGACCACAAGATGGTGCTATGCTACAGACTTTGTTCACACTGTTAATCCCTTACGTGTCACTTAAGCCACTCTGCTGCAAATACTTGTATATCTGTGTGGATATCTATCTATTCAGTAAGGGCCAGTTCACACCACATGCAGTACAGTGTGTTTTTATTTTTATTTTTTTGACGCAGAAGATGCAAAAAACAAACAAAAAAAATAAACACCTGGATAGTAGGTTATATGGTTTCCAATGGCAAAGTTCACACCAGTGCAATCAGTTCCAGTGATTTCCAGTTCCAGGCAAAAAAAAAGTAGAACATGTTGCATTTTTCCTGCACTGGACTGTACTGGAACACTGTAAAACGCATCAACGCACTGGAATGCCCTGGAACGCATCAAAAGCACACCAGACCCCAGCGCAGTGGGGGAAAAAAAACCTGGAAAATAGAAGAAAAATTACATCTGGAATGCATCCCAAAACGCACATGCAGAAACGCATCTGGAATGGATCTGGAGTGCGTTTTTTCTGGTGTGAACCAGCCTTAAGTCCCCTTTCACACTTATACGACTTGTCCCACGATTTGGGACTGCAAAGTAGCATGACAAGTCGTTCCCCCATGATTTCCAATGACAGCCATTCATATTAGTACAACTTCAAGTCATTCCGACTTCAAAGTAGTCCCTGCACTACTTTGGTCCGATTTTTGATGCCACTTAAACAGGCATTCCTTGAAATCGCATGACTTCTGAAGTCGCACAAGTGTGAAAGGGGCCTTAGGCCTGAATTTTAAAAAATGTATTTATTTAATTTTTTCTTTTTTAAATGTGGAGGGGTTAGGACTAAAATGAATGCACACTTATCGGACTCGAACACAAGTGTATTGTACATCAAAAAGTAATGGTCCTTCACTGGCCCTTAGCCTCAATATAACAAAGTAGCCCTAACCACTAGAATTAATGCTGAACCCAAACTTCAGTCTTAACTACTACTCAACCCATAAAACCTTGTACACGTGGGCTTTAGTTTGTTATATATTCTTTATTTTATTATAGATATATCAAAAAGAAAAGATGTTAACAAGTATAACAATAAACATTATGTATCCCATTCCTACATTTAAAGTGGAGTTGCGGGCAAAAAAAAAGTTTAGTTGGAAAAAAAAAATGTTTTTACTCACCTCTAAATCCCTGTTGCTAGGGGGTCCCTCATAGTCTGCCACCTTCATTGCCTGGGCTAAACGTCACTTCCTGTAGGCGCCTCACAGTCATCTGGGACCTGTCATGTGTCCCAGATGAGTGAGCGTCATGCACAGTGGGTGCCCGGCTGTGAAGCCACAGCCGGGTTCCCACATTAAGAATGCCGGCGCCGCGAGCGGAGCGGGGAACGAGGGGGGGTCTCGTTCCCCCGCATCGCTGGAACCGGACAGGTAAGTGTCCGATTATTAAAAGTCAGCAGCTGCAGTATTTGTAGCTGCTGACTTTTAATTTTTAATTTTTTTTTGTTGGCACTCCTCTTTAAGTCACTTGCTACACCAATTATTTTATTCTTTCCAAACCCCCATAAAAACCACAAAAAAACAAAGAAAAAACCCTCTACTCCCCTCCCCCCTCTATACCTCCATTACTGACCTATATCTATCCAATTTCTCCATACATTATGATCTATCCCCAGAGTCTTCTACTGTGTGTATTGTTTCCTCCATGGACCTCACCCATTCCAGCCTTGCTATCTGCTCCTTCATCTTCAGGGCTTCTTGGGTTCTCCATAGACTCGGAATAAAGCTTTTTAGCTGTGTTTAGGAGATATGGGACTAGGGTGTTTTTTATATTGGGAGACCGCTTTTCTTGTATCATGGAATAAACATTCCCAGGGGTCTTTCTGAATCCGTTATCCCATTATTTGATAAATTGCTCCTACAATGCATATTTTTATGCATTCCCACCAAAGATGCGCAAAGGTCCCCGGGTTGTCACAGCCCCTCCAACAAGTTGGAGGGCTCTCTGCCCCGTACCTGTGTGCCCTTTGGGGGGTCACGTACCACCTCGCCAGTAGTTTATAACACATTTCCATTGTCCTGACATCCCTTGAAGAGAAGCCAGCTATTCTTAATTTGTATTTTTTTCTTGTGTTCCTCATCTCTAAGGAGTCCCATTTCCTCTTCCCATTTCCCCAGATAAGATAGGTGTTCATGTACTACTTCCTTAAAGAGGGAGTTCCGCCCAAAATTTTTAGTTTTTTAAAAGGTCAGCAGCTACAAATACTGCAGCTGCTGACTTTTAAAATATGGACACTTACCTGTCCAGGGCACCTGCGATGTCGGCACCAGAAGCCGAACCGTCACTCGGTCCTCGGGTGCTGCCGCCGCCATCTTCGGTAATGGAATCAGGAAGTGAAGGCTTGCAGCTTCACTTCCCATTTCCCTACTGCGAATGCGCGAGTCGCGCGGCGCAATCCGGAGGGTCCCTGCTGTCTCTGGTACCTGTGTGTTTCCCAGCAGACAGCGGGGGGGGGGGGGGTAGCGTAGATACCTGCAGATTATGTGGATATCTATGCCCGGAAGTGGGTGCAAATACCTGTCTTGTACAGATATCTGCATTCCCCCCCCCCCCCCCCCCCGAAAGGTGCCAAATGTGACACTGGAGTTGGGGGGAGGGTTCCGAAAAGCAGAGGTTCTGTTTTTTGTGTGCGCTTTAATCAGAATTTTATATATTTTAGATATGCTTCGGTTTAGAAATGAGGGGGCGCCGAGCAATATCTCAATTAACCTCATGTGTCTTTTCCCACCATAATGTTTGTGGTAATGTTTGTGTAAAATGCTATAATTGTGTATACCTCCATTTATCTAATGGTTTATTTCCCCATTCGTGTGTAATTTCTGCGTACGTGTATAATCTATTTCCTTTCAGCACATCTTGCAATATTTCCCTCCTTTTTTGCCCATCTGATAAAATATGTGTTCTTCTTTCCCTGGCTTAAAGTAATTTGTGCCTAATATAGACATTAATGGTGAGTTATAATTAGGGTTGCACCGATACTAGTATCGGTGCCAATACCGAGTATTTGTATCGGTACTCGTGCAAATGCACCGATACCTGAAACCGATACTTTCAGGCTCAGTTCTTTGAGCTGACGGTGGGTCTCCCCAGTGTTAAAGAAGTCCGGTAATTGGAGCTGTCAAAAAAAAAAAAAAAAGCAGCCGGCAATGTTTATTAACAACATTGCTCAGCCCTGAAACACTAAAATAAAAAGAAACAGTGTTTCCTTTTTGTATATTTCAGTTTTTTCATCTGCAGATCAAAGGGATGAACAAATGTTCCTCTGTTTAACCCCTTAATAACCCTTAATTTACTGTAATCAGCCTTAATTAACTCCCTATTCTCCTCCCATTTTAATTATTATTTCCCTGCTTTTTTTTTTTTTTTTGTTCGCATCTATTTTATAAACTATAAACAATTAAAACTTTTTTGTTAGTGAATATTTTTACACACATATATTAACATATATTTACACATTTCACATTGAAAAAGCGCTAAATAAAAAAAAAAAAAAAAAAAAATCAATTTCATTTGTAAATAACTTTTCAATGCTTTGTACCATTGCTGATAGCTGAACAAAACAGTTGCGGTAGGTATCGGTAATTGGTATCGGCAAGTACTAAAAAATAAAAAATAAATAAAAATATCGGTACTCATTGTAAAAAAAAAAAAAAATGGTATTGGTGCATTTCTAGTTATAATCCCAGTGGTATAATCTACCGAATCCATCCCATATTTTAAAAGATTTTTATAGTTAGTGGGTTTGTGCTAGAACCTGAATCTCGGTACGTGGGCTTTAGTTTGTATAGCAGTGTGTACAGTGTCCAAAGTATTTGCAAAGCTTCTAATAGGCTTTGAGCAGCTTTGTGAAAACTCTTAGATTTGCAGTTGGGTGGTGGTAAAAAAAATAGTGTTGAGCTGCAACCCCCCCCCCCCCCCCTCCCAATCATACCCCCTGTCATGTTTGGCAGGCAGTACTACGAGCATGACCCATTCTGTTTTTGCAACTGTGAGCCAAACGCTAAGTTCACGGTTGTGGCTTGATTATTACCTTTTTTTAAAAAACACAGTTTGGCTGTCAAAAAAAAAAAAAGCGCGCATTCAGATGTGTCAGTTCCGCCTCCTGAACGCCTGTCAGCCACACCTGTACCGTAGCGCATTGCTTTTCAGAGAGCAACACAGCAAACTAAGCTTCAAAGGCTAATTTCACCTATTGGCGGGGGGATTATAAATGTACATATTTTTGCAGGAAAGAAAATGTGCGTATATTTTCCCTAAGGAGCCTGCTAAGCAGTGGATCAGGAGTGCAATGTCAGATTCCTGCAGACAAGCCATGCAGCTTTCAGCCCTGACCTCCCTACAAGCTGACTGATTATAAGCTGAAGGGTTTGTGAATGAACTTACGAGAGTGCTCACCAGCACCCTCGTAGTCCATTGAGGACTACAAGCCGTCAGCCGCAATGTCTGATGGTAGTATTCTGGAGCATGTTGCACCTGAATTATGGGTGTAATGGGTAACGTTCTGAAAGATGAACCTGTCCTTTAAGGCAGGATTAGGCAACCTGGGGCCCTCCAGCTGTTGCAGATCTACGTGCCATCGTGCCTCTGGGAGTATTTGTAGCTGCCAGCCTTGCAATGCCTCATTGGAATTGTATTTGCCTACCCCTGTTTTAAGGCAACCTTCCCCTCTAGTTCGAGGATAAGGGATGAGCCTGATGTTCGAATCGAACGTAAGTTCGACTCGAACATCGGGTGTTCACCGAATAGCGAACAATTTATGGTGTTCGCGGCAATGGGTTAAAAGTGTAAAGGCTTGTATGCATGGTATTGTCATAAAAGTGTTTGGGGACCTGGGTCCTGCCCCAGGGGACGATGCAAAAAAAAGTTTTAAAATCAAAAAAAACGGCTGTTTTTTTCGGGAGCAGTGATATTAATAAGGACTTGTCCAAAGCCGTGTCTTGTCGTTTTTAGCATTTTGACATTTTTTTTTTTTTGTGAAATGGTAGGGGTACCCTGTTACCATTTCATACGGGGGGCTGGGATCTGGGGGTCCCCTTGTTAATGGGGGCTTCCAGATTCTGATAAGCCCCCCCGTCCGCAGACCCCCACAACCACCGGGCAAGGGTTGTGGGGATGAGGCCCTTGTCCCCATCAAGATGCTTTGGGGGCTACACCAAAGCACCCTCCCCATGTTGAGGGCATATGGCCTGGTACGTTTCAGGATGGAGGGGTGCTCTCTCATCCCCCACCTCTTTTCCTGTGGCCTGCCAGGTTACGCGCTCGGATAAGGGTCTGGTATGGATTTTTGGGGGGACCCCCCACGTCATTTTTTTTTTTTTATTTTGGCGCAGGGTTCCCCTTAAAATCCATACCAGACCTGAAGTGTCCTGAAAGGTCTGGTATGGATTTTAAAGGGGCACCCACAACTTTTTTTTTTGGTTCGGGGTTCCCCTTCATATTCATTCCAGACCCAAAAGGCCTGGTAATGGACTGTGGGGGAATCCCATGCTGTTTTTTTCAATGACTTATGTGTATTGCCCAGACCGACCAATTCATTATAGCCGCGAGTAGTTTTAAATGAATTTATTTTCCTTTTAGAAATGTCATTTTGTGCAGGGACTGTTGTAAACGCGGGAAACATGCACCACTTTACAGGCATACTATAGACACCCCCCCCCCCCCCCAGGTACAAAATTTAAAGGAATGTTTCATTTTTATTGTTTCACTTCAAGCATTATTAAAATCACTGCTCCCGAAAAAACTGCCGTTTTTTTAAAAACATATTTTTGCATTGATACATGTCCCCTGGGGCAGGACCCAGGTCCCCAAATACTTTTTATGACAATAACTTGCATATAAGCCTTTAAAATTAGCCCTTTTGATTATTCATGTTCGTGTCCTATAGACTTTTTTTTGCCTTTTCTGCTGCGAACTGAACCGGGGGGGTGTTCGGCTCATCCCTATTGAGGATGTTTAGCATATCTGAAGGACAGTGTTAGCGGAGACTAGAGTTTGCTAGCAGCTTGTTTAAACTGCATCCCCATGAGGAGCTGTGTTATAACATTTATTTATTTTTATATATATATGCACTAGTACTGCACATACTTTTATGTTGGGTTTTTGAGCAACTTTTTTATTTATTTTCTGTATAATATTGTTTTATAGTGACTGGATTGTTGACTACATTTGTTTTTGTTTCCTTCTCTTATAGGTTGTCTGGGTCATTTTTTACACAGCTATTCATTTTGAGTGACAATTTTCTAACATCCCTTTTGCCAAATTCCCTCATTTTGTCAATGAGGGTGAAAAAAATGATTCATCATATTTTTAATACAGAACAATAAAAACCTACAAAGAACATTGAAAGGCGAAGGGGAATCGGCAAAGATTTTTTTTTTTTATTTTTTTTTTTTAAAATACCGGTGAATTGTGCCCTAGACCTGTGAGGATCAGTTTGCAGGTGTGGACCATCGCCAAATGTACGTGAAGTAGTTTTCCTGCATCCTCTGGCTAGAGCTGGCACACACAGTTTTTATTCATCTCAAAGGAAAAGATGACATTTTCTACTGTGACATCATAAGAGTGTCCATGGTTTTCTTATGACAGCAGCCTGGGATGTGGAAAGAACCCAATAAGGGTAAATGCTCCAGCATCTAGATCAAAACTCTGAATATTTTAAGTATGGGTTGACCAGGCTTTCAGTTCTAAAAGCATCTGCTAATTTTTTGTATAAACCATGTTCAGCTGAAAGATTGTCTAACTTCCGTGTAACTGAGTAGCCTGCCTACGTTTTTTTTTTTTTGTATGGTTTTATGACCTGACATTTTCATATTATACTGCCCCTTTGCATCCACAGTACTGCTATTCCAGTAACAGTGGAAGGATTGGGAATATGGATGAGGTTTTGCTCTCCGGTAAACCTATACAGTATTGAAACAAGACTTAATTTAACCTGGAATGAATGTGTTTTACAATAAAGATCTGATTTGTTGAACTCTGGTTTCTTCTTCTTTTTTTTCTTTTTTTATTTGTGTAGGTCTAGGCATATGGCAAAGTCACAAGGCAGGCATGCTTTAGTTTAGTAGTAAATGATAAATAGGTTTTGACTCCATCATGTCTGTACTTAGCCCATGACAATTGCTGTACATTGAAAAAGCAAAATGCAGCAATCTTGCCTCTGCTAAGCAATGACTGCACTTTTGTATAAACCAGTGTTTCTCCACCGGGGTTCCGCAAGAGATCCCAGGGAGGCGATCTACCTGCCAGTCGCAGGCCGCTCAGCGATAGATTTGCTCTAGCACGCTGTTCCCCACTGGCCCCTCCTCCCCCTCCTGTCCATACTGGATGTTTGTATGTGACATCATCTGGGATGGACATACAAAGGAGGGGCCGGTGGGGAACAGCGTGCCACTGGAGGACTGAGCCCTGCCCTCATGCAATATGCCCAGCTCCCCCCTCATGTAGTGTGCCCTCCTGAGCCCCTGTAAGCTGCCCTGCTGCCCCCCACACACACTGTTTATCTCAAGTTGGACCGAGAATGGAACATCTCTGCAGAAAAACAAAGCACAGGTTTTACATTAAAGTGGTTGTTAAGCCACTTTATAATATTCTCTCTGTTTAAGAATCCTTTGTGCTCCTGTCTTTTATATAAAAAAAAAAAAAAAAAAAAAAAAAGCAGGCTTGACCTTCTCTGAGTGCCATTTGGCGCTCACATGACCCGCCGCCTCTCTGCTCTCTCCGTCTGACAGCTGCAGTTGGCAGAATTGAGAGCCTGATGTCAGTCGTGAGGCGGCGGGTCCCGTGAGCGCTGAGCGGCGCTCCTGAGATGAGGTAAAGAACGGCTTATTTTTATAAAATTCAGACACAGGGGCACAAAGTATTATTAAATGGAGAGAATGGTATAAAACATTTAAAGTAACTTTTTTGCAGTAGGAGGCGGGCATTGATGCGTAGGGGGGGGGGGGGGGCTACAGATAGCGGTGGGCTGACGGAGGCATGTAAACTGACCACAGTGTCATGGGCTCAGCAGAAATGATATACCGTGGTCAGTTTATAGGGGGACGGCAGAAACTGACACGCTCAGCCAGGATTTTTAGGTGATGGGAGGGGCCAAATGTCACAGCCTGAGCACTGTGCTGTATAACATGCTTTAAAGGAACAGGATCAATATAATTATTATTATTTTTTTTATTTTTTTTTTAGGTTAACAAACGCTTTAATCACTTGCCCACTGGGCACCTTTACCCCTTCCCGCCCAGGCCAATTTTCAGCTTTCAGCACCGTCACCCTTTGAATGACAATTGCGCAGTCATGCTACACTGTGCCCATATGAAATTTTTTATCATTTTTTTTTCAAACAAATAGAGCTTTCTTTTGGTGGTAGGTAATTTTTCTCCTTCACTGATGTCGCTGCACTGATGAGGTGATACTGGTGGGCACTGATAGGTGGCGCTGATGGGCACTGATTATCAGCGCCAATGTCCCTTTAACAGAAGGTAATTAGTGGCTTTCTTCAAGAAACGCCAATAGTCGGCTTGTGTTTACATCCTGTGATCAGCTGTCATTGGCTGACAGCTGATCACATGCTAAAGGGCCGCTTTACCTCAATCTGTGATCCGTTGAGTCTGTAGGACTTGGTGATCACAGAACGGGTTGCCCGATCACAGTAGGACGTCCATGTATGGTGTACGCTCTCCTGGCAAAGTAAGCCTGCGCTTTAGCCATCTTTTGGCTATAGCACAGGCAGGAAGTGTTGTTAAATAGGTACGTTTTTTTATATCTATTTTATTTAAAGCTATTTCTAAAAATAATTATCAACAGCTTGCTGATTTATACCAATGTTCTGTGGGCTGTAGATGTCAACATTATTTCAGGTGTTCCACAAGATCTTAAACTTTTTGCCAGGGGTTTCTCAAAGGTAAAAAAGTTGAAACACTGGTATAAACTGCTGTCATCGCAATCGCTAAAATATTGCCTACGTTTGTGTAAATGTAATGCTGCGGTTTGCTTGCAGTTGAATCCATTTTAGTAATCGGTTACCTTCTGCAGATCAAGAAAAATTACTTTAAAGCCTGACCATAGCCAAATGTGTTTTGTTTTTTTTTTTTGTTTTTTTGTTTTTTACTGCCATCTGTGTCCCCATTGGGTGAATTTTCCCTTCTTGCCAGGACAAGGGTTGATGAGAAATCTCCTTAAAGTGCCCACCACCCCTTACTACTGGTTTGGGTAAGACCTTGACAAGAATTGAGTATCGGTCTTCCTGTTGAACACAGGATCCTGATAAAAAGTTAGGCTCTCCCCTGCCTTTTTGAAATATAATAGAATATAGACATGTGCACAACAAAAAAATTTGTTTATTTTCGTTGAGTTTTTTTCGTTTCCGTTGATTCGTAAATTCGTAAGTCGTCTGTGTTCGTATTTGTAACGATTCGTACATTCGTAAGAGTTATTTTTCGTTGATTCGTTTATTTTTTCCCTAATCGTCTTTCAGGACAGCACCTGAGAGAGTGACTCCTCCCTTTGTCCACAGGAAACACCTCTTCCACCAAACTTTAAAAGGAGGCTCCTTCCCACATATGGTCAGTTTTTGTGTTTCCTCCGGAGGGAACACTTCGTGGGAGACAGGGCTCTTAGGTGCTATCCTGAGGGCCTAGGATCCTACTCCACCATTTTTTCTTACCTCAGGGGAGCTGTCCCTCCCATTCCACAGCGATGCTACGGTGCTGTTGGCTGGGCTCCTTCTCCTCCTTCATGGTGCTCACTGGAGCTAGACTGCTGTGGGTTCTGCCCCTGGGTGGCGGTGTACAGCAGCAATGGCCGGCTTGTTTTTTAAAATGTATGCCGGTCCACTTGCTGCTGTTTGAAAACGCCGCCGCCATCTTGGGGGTGGCATGCTGTGCTCCATCCGCCGGAAGTGAGGCGTCCGGAAGGGGCGGGGCCTACGGAGCAGGCGCGCGGCGTCATTTCCGCCGGAAGTCGCAGGAGGAGAAGGGAGGGACGGGGCTGGTGCTTATTTAGCTGGTTCTGGTTCTGGTCCGGCACACAGGCGCTATTGGAGTCCGGAACCGGCGTTTTAGCCACGAGTTATCGCAAGCGCCTCATCAATGGAGTCGGCAGCAGCGAGTGGGACAGGCACAAGCACCAGCAAGGCCCAGGTAAGGGACAGTATTTGCTGTCCTCCCTTACCTTAAGGTCTCTCTCCCCCGGCCCTCACCCCCCCCCCACCCCCCCCCCCCCGGTGGCAGGGGCCTGTCTGGGCACATGAAGCAGTTGCTTTATCCTTCATTGTGCACCTGTGGTGAGCCTTTCAATAGGGATGGGTTGTCTCACGGGGTTGGGTTTTTTTTTCTTTTTCTCATGGCAGGCCAAGAGCTCTGATCCAGTGAAAAGGAATGTAAAGCTAAACTACCAGAGGGATGGAAGAAGACCTTATGTCAGGTCTGCATAGATGCACTAGTGAAAGAAGAAGCTTCCTCCGCTTGCAGCGATCTGATCGCATCAGTCAAAAAGGAGCTTGATGCGACTATACAGTCTTTCCGCTCTTCACTAGTGAGCCCATCCCTGAGTCAACCCTCTGCCTCACAATCCTCCCTAGGCTCACCTGTGATCCTGTCGGTAGAGAATGAGTTATCTCTCACCCAAGAGGGACTTTCCCCCACCCAGCCTAGAGAAGAATCTGAGGGGGATGAAGAAGGTGAGGAATTCCCTTCTAAATTTAAATTGTCTTTGGAACAGGTGGATGGCCTGTTGAAGGCAATTTGTACTACCTTAGGGTTAGAGGAGGAGAAAAAAGAGTTGTCCCTGCATGACAAAATGTACGCAGGACTCAGCGAACCTAAGAGTCGCAGTTTCCCCGTGCACCCAGTCATATCTGAGGCTATTAAAAAGGAGTGGGCAGAGCCAGAAAGGAAGCCTTTTTTCCCTAAAAACTTAAAAAGGCGTTTTCCTTTCGATGAAAACCCGGCAGAAGTCTGGAATAAGAATCCAAAACTTGATGCCGCCTTCTCCCAGGTCTCAAGATCGACTGACCTAGCATTCGAAGACATGGGAGTATTAAAAGACCCCATGGACAAGAGGTTGGACTTGCAGCTAAAAAGAGCTTGGCAATCCATTATGGGAAACCTAAAACCTGCTATGGCGACTACGGTCGTTTCCAGAAATATGGAGTTCTGGTTAAACCAACTTAAGGCCCATATTGCAGCAGACTCCCCAAAACAAGAAATTTTGGAATCTTTCTCTACCCTCTCAACTGCAGTAGCATACATATCTGATGCCTCAGCTGAGTCTATTAAAATGACAGCCATATCTGCAGCCCTGGCTAACTCAGCCCGAAGGGCTTTATGGTTAAAAACCTGGCCAGGAGACGCGGCTTCCAAGAACAAACTCTGTGGAATCCCGTTTCAGGGTGACTTACTTTTGGCCCTGACTTGGACGCTGTGTTAGATAGGACAGCGGATAAAAAGAAGTCTTTTCCAATCAAAAAGAAAAAGCAACCAGCCAAAAAGTTTTTTCGTCCCCCCCGGGCTCAGGAAAGCAGACCCCAGGAGAAAAGGAGGAACTGGACGTCGCAGAAAGGTAAGGGAAAGGGAAATGTCCTTTTCCATCCTCCTGCGACCTCCGGAAAGACCCAATGACTTGGGCCTCCCAGTAGGGGGAAGACTTCAGAGCTTTCTCCCTCCTTGGGCCAGCATGACAGAAAATCGATATATTTTAGACATGCTGTCCCAGGGTTACAAAATAGAGTTTTTAGAACCCCCGCCAGAAAAATTCTATGTGACAAACCTATCGAGGGACGTCACAAAGGCCCTAGCCATGAAGAACCTGTTAAAGGATCTGAGATACCAGAGGGTCATTGTTTCGGTACCCCCGGAAGAAAGGGGCAGGGGGTTCTACTCTCACATTTTTTTGATAAAAAAAGCCATCAGGGAGCTACAGGTTAATCCTCAACCTAAAACCCCTGAACAGATTGGTCCATTACAAAAAATTTTGCATGGATTCAATTTTCTCAGTCAGGAACATGCTGACAAAAGGGTGCTTCATGGCATCTATAGACTTAAAAGATGCTTACCTGCACATTCCCATAGCTCCGCAGTCTCAAAAGTTCTTGAGATTCGCAGTGAATATGGGCAAAGAGATTGTACACCTGCAGTTCAGGGCCCTTCCCTTCGGCCTTTCGTCAGCCCCTCGTATCTTTACGAAGGTAATGGCGGAGGCTCTCGCCCCTCTTCGTCTTCAGGGGGTTGCGGTAATCCCGTACCTAGACGACCTCCTCTTCTTTGCCCCCTCCAGGGAGAGGTTGCAGGAGGATCTGGCCGGGGCTCGCGGTCACTTGGAGGCTCTGGGGTGGCTAGTAAACGTCCCAAAATCAAACCTCAATCCAACCCAGAAGATACTCTTTCTGGGGTTCCAGATAGACTCAGTGGAACAAAGGATTTTTTTCTCCCAGAGGAGAAAAAGGTCAGGATTCAGAGGGCGGTTTCAGCTCTTCAAACGAACCAGTTGGTTTCGGTGAGAAGAATCATGTCAGTTGTGGGGACTTTGACTTCTTCGATGCCTGCCATCCAGTGGGCAAGGAGGCATTTCAGGCCCCTCCAGAGGTTCCTCTTAGGAACGTGGGATCACAGGTCAGAGAGCCTCGACACCAGGGTAAGAGTTCCTCCCAGGGTCAGACGCTCGCTGTGGTGGTGGAGAGGTCAGGAAGTTTTACAGAAAGGCCTTCTTTGGTCCTTCCCAACAGAAAAGGTGGTCACAACGGACGCCAGTATGTGGGGATGGGGGGCACACATGGGTCAGGACTTGGCACAGGGGACATGGTCTCAGGACGAATCCAGAAGATCGTCAAATTGGAGAGAATTAAAAGCAGTCGCTGCAGCTTTAGCTGCCTTCTCCCCATACCTCCTAGGGTGCCATGTCAGGATACTGTCAGACAACGCCACTACAGTAGCCTACTTAAACAATCAGGGAGGCACAAGGAGCAAGTCCTTGTATCTTCTATCGGCAGAGATTATGGATTGGGCAGAAACCAGTCTTCTGTCTCTATCCGCTGTCCACCTAAAAGGCACGTTGAACCAGGTGGCAGATTATCTAAGCCGACAGACAGTGCAGGAAGCAGAGTGGAGCCTAAACACAGAGGTGTTCACTCTAATCTCCAGTATCTGGGGCCTTCCGCAGGTAGACCTGTTCGCCTCAAGAAGGAACACCCAGCTTCCTCAATTTTTTTCCCTCGAGAGAAACGACGGTTCTCAAGGGACAGACGCCTTAGCACAGCAGTGGAATTTTCAACTGGGGTACGCTTTTCCCCCCTTTCAGCTAATTCCACTGGTGCTGAGGAAAATACAAAAAGAGGGTGTTTCAGTAATCCTGATAACCCCGTTTTGGCCAAAAAGGGCTTGGTTTTCTCTGATCCTACAGTTGGCAGTCAAACCAGGTTGGCACCTCCCGCTGAGACCAGATTTGTTAACTCAGGGGCCAGTGCATCATCCAGATGTAAGCAGGCTAAAACTCACTGCTTGGTATCTGAGGAGCAATTGCTAAGAAGCAAAGGCTTTTCGGAAAGACTAATTTCCACTTTGCTCTCCAGTAGAAAGAAAGTAACCAGGGCCATTTATGGCAAGGTTTGGAAGGTCTACGCGTCCTTTTGTCATGCAGAACATAGAGAGGTAAAAAACCTATTCTCAGTTCTGGAATTTCTGCAAAAAGGGGCAGATAGAGGGCTCGCCGTCAGCACTCTTAAAGTGCAGGTGTCAGCTTTAGGGGTCTATTTAGAAAGATCACTATCCTCAGTACCCTTAATCACAAGATTTTTCAAAGCGCTCTCCAGGGCTAGACCGGTCCCAGTAAGATCTTTTCCCTCATGGGACCTCTCCGTAGTCTTGCAGGCCCTTACTAAAGAGCCTTTTGAGCCCCTGCAGAGCATTTCCCTTAAGAACTTAACCCTTAAAACAATTTTTCTTGTAGCAATCACTTCAGCCAGAAGGATTAGCGAACTGCACGCTCTGTCAGTAAAAGAGCCCTTCCTATCAGTTTTTTTCAGACAGAATTGTCCTTAAAGTAGATCCGGGGTTTTTGCCGAAGGTAGCGAGCTCCCATAACAGATCCCAGGAGATTACTCTCCCAACTTTCTGTTCTAACCCGAAGGGCAATAAGGAAGAGCAGTTTCACAACCTGGACGTAAGACGTACCTTGTTGCATTATTTAGAAGTTACAGGGGGCTTTAGAGTTTCAGACTCTTTATTTGTTCTCTTTTCTGGAAATAAAAAAGGCAAGCAGGCATCCAAGGCTTCCTTAGCTAGATGGATCAAGACAGCTATTTCTACTGCTTACAATGAGTCGGGTCAATCCCCCCCTAAGGGGGTTAGGGCTCATTCAACTAGGGCTCAGGCCACTACATGGGCAGAAAGAGCTGGTGCCACTCCAGATCAGATCTGTAAGGCGGCTACGTGGTCAAGTATGTCTACATTTGTCCGTCATTACAGGCTGGACCTCCTGTCAGCAGGAGACCAGGCTTTTGGCAGAAAGGTTCTGCAGGCTGTGGTCCCTCCCTAAGGGGGTAAGTCTCTATTATCCTCTCAGGTGCTGTCCTGAAAGACGATTAGGGAAAAATCAAGTTAGACTTACCGGTAACTTGTTTTCCAAGAGTCTTTCAGGACAGCAGCATCCCGCCCTAATGTGTTTTACATATATATACTGTGACTAACCATATCTCGATTATGTGTTCCAGTTTGGGGCCGGAGGTTCTCTACTACAACTGACCATATGTGGGAAGGAGCCTCCTTTTAAAGTTTGGTGGAAGAGGTGTTTCCTGTGGACAAAGGGAGGAGTCACTCTCTCAGGTGCTGTCCTGAAAGACTCTTGGAAAACAAGTTACCGGTAAGTCTAACTTGATTTTTTTTTTCCTGAATGGCCCAATGTTTGGTCGTATGAGCAGGGCGGTAGATGCCGCCTATAGTGGCAACAGTTCTCTGCGTTCAAGCCACGGGATAGACTTCCTTTCCCCGAACAAAATAGAGTTGGGCTGAGCGCTGCTCAGTCATTAAGACCTAGACTTGTATTTTATGAATCGGCACAAGGCTTTCTCTTCCACCTCAGCAATTCTACTTTTACCTTTCATCCACCAATATTTTTCAAAATGTATTGTGCTTCAATTCTGTTGCAACCAGATATCATTTAAAGCCTAGAAACCCAAGCCAAATTTAACATCATCGGTATGCAATAATTACCTAAATAATTGTATATAATCCAAAAGATAAGGAGACCCTCACGGGGCTTGAAAGGTGAACACTCAGTGACGAAGTTTGTTTTGATGAGGCAACAGTCTTCCTTAGCACAGTCCTGAGGAAGACAACTTTGTGCCTCATGGAAACAAACCTTATCACTGAGTGTTTACCTTTCAAGCCCCATGAGTTAGTTTTTGAATTATATGTATATCATGCTATGCACTCAGGCTTGTTTTCTCATGGGTGTGTGTATCCACTTGCAAACAGGCCATCCACAATGTACTGCAGACTGGCGAGTCCGTACAGGCAAAGCGACGTACTGGTATGTCGCTGTCTGGTTTTGGGCACTCGCATGTGTGCCCCTCCATGACACCCGCTGTGATTGTACACAGTCTGTCAGCAGGTCCCAGCCAATGATTCATGCCCGGGACCTGCTGATCAACTGTGTCCAATCACAGCCCAGAGCCCTGTGTTGACAGCCCTCTGTTTCTTATCCTTGCAACGCAGTGAGGTTTTTTTTTTTTTGCTGAAATGGTCCACAGTACTCTGAAGTCACGTCTGAGTCTTTATCTTTGAAGGTTTCATCCTTGGATCATAGTATCT
>CM053037.1:156291034-156478534 GCA_028564925.1 Lithobates sylvaticus
GCGCGCCCGCCGCGTAGCTGGGGCCCCGGTGCGCGTGCCCGGCGGTCGCAATGACCGCCAGACACCAGCGATTGCCCGGTAATCGAGCAGGACGTGGATCTGTGTGTGTAAACACACAGATCCACGTCCTGTCAGAGGAGAGGAGACCGATGGTGTGTCCCTTGTAGATAGGGACACCGATCGGTCTCCTCCCCCAGTCAGTCCCCTCCCCCCACAGTAAGAATCACCAAGATAGGGTACATATTAACCCCTGCAGCGCCCCCTAGCGTTAACCCCTTCCCTGCCAGTGACATTTATACAGTAATCAATGCATTTTTATAGCACGGATCGCTGTATAAATGTGAATGGTCCCAAAAATGAGTCAAAAGTGTCCGAAGTGTCCGCCGCAATGTCGCAGTCACGATAAAAATCGCAAATCGCCGCCATTTCTAGTAAAAAAAAAAAAATAATAAAAATGCTATAAATCTATCCCCTATTTTGTAGACGCTATAACTTTTGCGCAAACCAATCAATATACGCTCATTGCGATTTTTTTTACCAAAAATATGTAGAAGAATACGTATCGGCCTAAACTGAGGAAAAAATTTGTTTAAAAAAAAAAAAAAAAAAATTGGATATTTATTATAATAAAAAGTAAAAAATATTATGTTTTTTCAAACTTGTCCCTCTTCTTTTGTTTATAGCGCAAGAAATAAAAAACGCAGAGGTGATCAAATACCACCAAAATAAAGCTCTATCTGTGGGGAAAAAATGATAAAAATTTTATTTGGGTACAGCGTTGCATGACCACGCAATTGTCATTCAAAATGCGACAGCGCTGAAAGCTGAAAAATGGCTTGGTCAGGAAGGAGGTGTTCGTGGCTGGTAGGCAAGTGGTTAATTGAGAAAATGCTAAATGTTTGTGAATGGCACCCATGCCAAGTGGGTGATCCTCTGTGTTCAGTAAGCAGCAGGGCAGCCACTCAGTGCTTACTACAGTGATTTCCAGCTTTGGTTAGGGTTCCACAGGAATGGGACATGCATAATTATATTGGTCCAAGCTGGGCCAATGTAACTATGTCCAACTAGCCTTGCCTGGAATTCAGCTTTAATACTCAAAACCCTCACAAACCTTAAAGTGGATGTAAACCCAATGTCATCCTTTCTAAACTACTGCCATAGTGGTTATCTATAAGGATATACATGCCTCCTTCATGTATCTTTACCTGTCAAATGTCTCCCCCCTGTCTGTTATGAGACCCAAAAAACTGCAGATTCCGTGGGTGGGTCTGTTGTCTGGAGCTCGGTGGGTGGAGTCATGATGTCAGTAGACTCCCCGCCCACCTCTACACTCCCCTTGTCAATATGCATTTTCTCCTGTGTATTTCTTACACTGAACTTCTGCTATGATCTCTAACATACAGTGAAAAGACAGGAAAGTAACCACATGACTTCAGCATGCCCAACTATGCTGAGGTGTGGAACATCCAATCCTGGCAGAGCAGCAGAAGAAAGGAGTGGGAGGGAATTAAAAAATAATGCATGTCTTTTAGGCTAGTGCACGAGATATGTAAATTACCTGTCACTCACAGCAAGGGGGAGGATTTGACAACGTTTTTCTCTGTTTGTCAAGATTTATCTCACTGAACAATAAAAGAGGATTGCTCAGAGCTGGATTAACTCTTTGTGGCAAGACTGGGCGCAAATGATAGGAAATACTATACTCTACATTATTACATCCACTTTAAGCTATGAAATTCAAAAAAATATATATTTTTTTTCCACAGCCTATTTGCTTTCTCCTCTGTTCTGGATCCCATCTTACGCTCTCCAGATGTCTGTGATGCCAAAGTACAACGCATCCTTAGGGAAGACATTGTGAACCCCCTCAGAAGGTGAGTTT
Source organism: Lithobates sylvaticus (assembly GCA_028564925.1). NCBI lineage: Eukaryota > Metazoa > Chordata > Amphibia > Anura > Ranidae > Lithobates > Lithobates sylvaticus. Next base: position 156,292,917 of record CM053037.1, read on the forward strand.
GTGTTTACAAGTGCACATATTTAGTTGTGATAATTAAGAGGCACATTTGGGTCTTTGGGATAATTCCAGTCAGTCAACTCAAAGCTGTTTAACACTTTAGAATGCTTATCAATTAAACTATAGTTTTTTGGTCGATCATTTTAGTGTTCTTCAGCCAGTTATTATACAAATTCTTCTTAACCACTTCAGCCCCGGACCAATTGGCAGCCAAAGGACCAGGCCCTTTTTTGTGATTCGGCACTGCGTCGCTTTAACTGACAATTGCGCGGTTGTGCGACGTGGCTCCCAAACAAAATTGGCGTCCTTTTTTTCCCACAAATAGAGCTTTCTTTTGGTGGTATTTGATCGCCCCTGCGTTTTTATTTTTTGCGCTATAAACAAAAATAGAGCGACAATTTTGAAAAAAATGCAATATTTTTTGCTTTTTGCTATAATAAATATCCCCAAAAAATATATAAAAAAACATTTTTTTTTCCTCAGTTTAGGCCGATGCGTATTCTTCTACATATTTTTGGTAAAAAAAATCGCAATTAGTGATTATTGATTGGTTTGCGCAAAAGTTTTAGTGTTTACAACATAGGGGATAGTTTTATAGCATTTTTATTAATATTTTTTTTTTACTAGTAATGGCGGAGATCAGCGATTTTTATTGTGACTGCGACATTATGGCAGACACATCGGACATTTTTGACACATTTTTGGGACCATTGTCATTTATACAGCAATCAATGCTATTTAAATGCATTGATTCCTGTATAAATGACACATGCAGTGAAAGAGTTAACCACTAGGGGGAGGGGAGGGGTTATGGGCTGTGACGTGTGTGTTTTTTTACATTAGGGGGCGGGGCTGACGTCTGACGTCATTGATCGGCTTTCCCGATGACAGGGAACAGCCGATCAATGACAGGCAGAGTAGGAAGCGCGGGGAGAGGTTTGTTTACACAGACCTCTCCCCGTTCTTCAGCTCTGTGACCCGATCGCGGGACACAAGCGGCGATCGGGTCCGCTGGTCCCGCGGCCGGGGTCACGGAGCTCCCGACCGGGTCGCGCGACCCACGGCTAGGCAATTAAAGGGCCACGTACCTGTACGTGGTTTTGCCTGGCCGTGCCATTCTGCTGACGTATATATGCAGTGGGCGGTCGGGAAGCGTTTAAAGCAGCTGTCAAGCAACAGAAATGCCACACACCGAGATGCCAATAATATTCTTCCTTGTTAATCTGAGATGCTTAACGCTAGGCAAAGGCATTGTGCTTTGACAACTTGATCAGAACCGTAACTGAGCTGTCACTGACAGTCAACTACTGATGATCGGCAGCCGGTACACCATTCTGTTCTTTTAGTTGACTATGGAAAGATCAGACTATTTTCTCTGCTCTTTACTGAAAGGTGTAATGAGCTTTTATATGAGCACCATTTAGTTTGGGACAATGTCTATGGCAAATGGCGATTCTTTGACAAGTATCTCATCACATATCTCGTCATGTTGTAGGACTGGATTCGTACATGCTGAGAATGTCATGAAGCTCAGAAAACTGCTGCGATGTGATTCCTTTGTTACTGAAGAGAAAGGTTTGTTAAACGTTGTCTGTCATTTCTTGTATAATATATTAAATAGTTGATTCTCTTATTATTCTTAATCCATCGTTTTCTGATGAGTAGCAATTAAGATCAAAGTTCTTTTTTCAGATGTTTTTGCCCTAGGCACTAGTAATAATAAGGAACTTATTGATGTGCCTCATAAAATTGCCCTGATTGCCTCAAAGTGCACAACCTTCTACTCTCGGGCCAAGTCCTGCTGTGCTGCCGATTGTGGGAAGTCAATCTATAATCTATAAGTGGATTTCACGTACTTATACTAGCGGTAATTGGATAGAATGGCCATACAGGTTGAGAGGGGACTAAAGCAATTTTAAAACCCTCATTCTTATCAGTGTGTAGCACCATACAGAATTTGAAAAACAGAAGTTATTCACGTCTTATTCCATCACATATCCCAAAAATACGAGGATTATTAATCATTTAAGGACAATGGGCCCAAAGTACATCCAAGTGTATAGTGCAAATAACGGTCAATATTATAGAGTCATTTATTCCAACCTGCATATAGCTGTCTCAGGCTTTTTGGCCACCATCAATGTAGTGTATGAAGCCATTGCATCTATGGAATAGGACCTGGAACTCAACAAGACAACATCACCAAGTTATTTATTTATTTTTAAGTATTTATATAGTGCCAAGAATTTACACAGCACTTACATATATATATATATATATATATATATTGTACATTCACATCAGTCCCTGCCCTCAAAGAGCTTACAATCTAAGGTCCCTAACTCACTGTTAGGCCCCTTTCACACTGGGGCGGGAGCCGCGGTGACGGTAAAGCAGCGCTTTATTTAGCGCTGCTTTACCGTCGTTTTAGCAGCGATATTCGGACGTTCGCGGGGCGGTTTTACCCCCGCGAGCGGCCGAAAAAGGGTTAAAATCCCCCGCAAAGTGCCGCCGTAGTGGCGCTTTGCCGCGGTATTACTGCGGTGTCCCATTGAAATCAATGGGTAGGAGCGGTATAGGAGCAGTGAATACACCGCTCCTATACCACTCCAAAGATGTTGCTAGCAGGACTTTTTTTACCGTCCTGCTAGCGCACCGCTCCAGTGTGAAAGCCCACCGGCTTTCACACTGGAGTGAATGGGGCCAGTTTTTTCAGGCCTTGTACAGGCGCTATTTTTAGCGCTGTACCGCCTGAAAACTGCCCCAGTGTGAAAGGGGCCTTAAAGTCATTTTAAAGTTATTGACCTTCCTGGGCCACATTGGAAGAAAAGAAGTTGTCTTGGGCTGCACATAAAATACACTAACAATAAGGATAGCCGATGAGCAGTTTCTCCTGCAGCTCTCAGTGGGTAGGTGCGGTGGCCGGGCCTTTTCTCTTTAATGACAGGTCACTGGTGGCTGCACCTATTTGCGGCTCTCTACATAGTCAGCGATTACCTGTGGTGAGCACTGCTGGACTGCAGACAAAGTGCATCCAGAAAGTGATAACTTCCGAAAAAAGCAGTCTTAGAAATGTCATGTATAGCACAGTGTACATATGCAACAGTCTGAAGACTTAGGCAAGTTCCATTGGTGAAGAAGTGCGATGGAAACGTTATGGTCAGTGGAGTACAGCAGTAAAGTTGAGAAGTATGCTGTGTACACCGTCATAGTTGCAGTCAGTGTAAAAGTGTTCCGTAAAGGATCTTTAACAGTCTGTCAATGTATTTAGAATCTATCCCATCATTGTTTTCTTGGGGTTCAGCCATAATGCTGCAACTTTTAAAACTTAATGTCAGAGAATTGATCAACCCCAGAATCAGTCTAGGGCTAGGCAAATTAGCCTAGATTAACTTTGCTAGGTTATTACTTAAGTCATAAGTCATAAGCCATAATTAAGTCATAAGCCATAATTAAGTCATAAGCCTTGTTCTTTGATTTTTTTCTTAAAAATCTTTTAAGATTTAATACTGCCTCATAAACAATTGAGATAGCTAGAAGGTGTGGGTTAGCTTTAATTATATCATAATGTTAATGTGCCATCTACGCTGTTTCAGATCCGGAAGAATTCTTAAATGCCTTATTACATGAAGTACTTGCTGTGGAACCACTGCTGAAAATACGGTAGGTCTCTGGCTTGCTCAATGGAGTTTGACTAAACATCTGTAGATCTGGCTGACTGAAATGGTCAGGTTTTCCCAATGGGGTTTGACTATATCTGTAGATCTCCATGACTGAGATTTCTTCTAAACTGCCCAGCCATCAACACAATTGGCAATACAGGGTGACTGACAAATTTGGTCTGTTCATCTGAGTATTATTTTAGGACAATACAAAAACTCAAGAGTTGTTGCAACCACAGAATCACTAAGTTTTCATTCACAGGTGGTAACACTTTCAGATGATGTCTCATGTCCTGAAAAAGTCGCATATGGTAACATAAAAGCCAACTAAAAGCATCCTATCCTTATTATAAAAGAAGAATACAGGAAGTAAACTGAGTTTTTATTTCCTAGTTTCAGCCTGATTATAGAATGTAAAATATACAAATATAAAGCACTAAAGTACAACTAATCCAACTACTTAAATAAATAAATAAGTGAATCAATAATATAGAAGTGAAAAAAACTCACCCCATAAATAATCACTCAATAATAAAAGCAACAATCAGTAATAAAGTGCAAAGCTCATAAGAAATCAATCAGTACTAAAGTGCAAAGTTCATAATTAATCACTTATAAAGTTCCGCTTCACAATCCTTGAGCTCAAAAAGCAGAATAAATGTGTTTTTAAAAAGTTAGTGCCGGATAAAGTGTGTGTTCATACCGATGGATTCCCACTCAGGTGGAAATAGAAACAGGCTCACGAGATATGCCAAACTCCTTCGTTAATAGCAGGTTTGACAGCGATCGTCAAATGCACAAGTCCAGGTCCGCTCAAATTTCATGGATAATTAGTATACTCCATCATGCAAAAGTAAAACCAAAGAGAGAGATCCACATAGCCTAATATATTAAAACAGGGATAAGACAAACTTACAATATGTGTGTGGTCAGTCAAGCGCTAAGATAAACCAGCATGAAATCCTTACAGCAATTGCTCCACCACAGCCACAGCTGTTTCGTCATTGGTTGACTTCCTCAGGAACCCCTTTCCACCATTCACCCGCTTCCTTCTCTGCAACCACTTCCGCACCCCCTTCCAGAATTGCAGCTCCTTTCACCTTTGCACCAAATTTCAACACTGTGCACAGTTCGCTTGATGGGGTTAGATCAAGACTCCGTTCTTGCCAATAAATTACATTGGGTTGTTGGCAGTGCTTAGAGTTGTGCTAAATGAGTCTGTGAGAGTTGTTTGGCCACAGGCCAAGGAACTGCATGGTGGGTAATGTTGCTTAGAAGTAATATACTGGATGAGCTGGTGGTGGCGTAGCAAGGGGGGAAGCCAAAGAAAAAAAAACATTTGGACCTAAAGCTCCCAGCAATAGATGTGGGGCACATGCTGAAAGGTTCAGAGTCAGGGGTTAAAAGGAAGTTAGCTGGTAGAGGTGTTGGGTTCCAAAAGATTTATAAAGAAAACTTACAGCTTATTAAATCTCAGTTGCTTCAGTTGCTATAGTATATGTTTGAGATCTAACTGAATATGTTTTAAAGCAGTTCAGAGTTTCAGAGTTGAATAAGTTGAAAGCTTTTATTGTGCATATGCAATTAAAAACACCATAAACTTCTTATGGGCCAGGAAGCAGATCAGTCTCTTGGCCCTATAGAAGTATATGGTGTCAGGACTCAAGACCTGCTTCCTGATTGGCTGGGAGGAAAATCAGTGTGACAATAGTGAAAACTCTATATATTGTCACACAACTGGGTGGGCTTTGGGTGCAGTGCTCTGCGCCCCCTGAGCCCACCCTTTTTTGAAGCCTATAAGAGCCTCTGGCTCTAATCACGTGCTTCAAAAAAAACAAACCAATTGGAATCCATGTGTCTGGCACTCTGCATGTAGATTAGGGGCCCGGATGCATGGATAGGGGGGCCCTAATTGAAGGGCCGCCACTGGGGGCTACAGATACGTTATCAGTAATGGGAGACTTGTTGACATCTGCATAGACCACTGCAGGTTAAAGCAGCACAGTCATTAAATGCTGATTCCATTATGGAGGTAGTATAGAGTCTTTAAGACCAGTTAAAATGGTCTTGCAGCAGGTGAGAATGTTGCAGTGGGACAAAACTTGTCACTGGCCAGAAGCCACTTACAAACAGTAGTAGAGGATCGTATTCTTGAAGTAATGCTGACAGCTTTTGCCCCAAGAAGCAGAAATATGGCATGGCTTGTCCAAACCCTAATGAGAGGCTTCCTAAGTGAAGATAGTGTAGTCCCTTCACTTTCCCTACTCCTCAGGAACTTTTCCCTGCCGCTATGCACTGTCACTGCCAGATAGAGAACCTGTCCCTATGCTAACCACTCGAAAATAGTGCACCAAACCCAAGAGCCAGAGTCTTATAGACACTGCCCTAACCCAAGCTGGCCGTTAAGGTGATGTAGGGCACCAGCGTCCAATCGTACAGCTGTCCCCCTGGTGACCTCAGGAAGTCATAGAGGAACCAAGTTCCTCATGACTTCCTTCCCCCTTCTGCAATGCTTCTTTAGTCAAGCTCCACCTACAGTGGGGAGTACAGACTGCACCTCACCTACATGGTGATAATGGTCACTTGGGATAATTAAGCTTCCCAGCAGGGACACAGACAGTAATATAAGTCCAACAGAAAGTTTTGTTTTTTTCTGACACGTTGGTGTTATATCTTTCACTTGGATGCTATAAGTTGCACTGACTAAATACAGCTGGATAAAAGAAAAACTGTGTCTGTCTTCATTTCAGGCTGCATAGCAACTACATGTGATTATTTTAAAGGGGGTGATTCTATTCTTTACCCACTGTATATCTATCTCCAGCTCTCACACTTACCCTATCCATACTTTAACGCTGCAGCCTTTTCGGGGCAGGACAACATTTACTGAAACTATCATTTACAACACCCCCAGGGGGACAAGTTAAAAAAAAATCGAGCTCATTAGATTCACATCTACTAAATGTTAAAATATTGATTTCTGGTAATGGATTAAAATGTCATTTTGTTTCACTATTTTGCAGTTGTAATGGCAAGTCTCAGGAAAGCAACAGCTATCAAATAATTGTGGAGAGAGATGGAACACTAAAAGTTCCCAGCGTCCAGACACTGCTGGAAAGATCATTTCAATCGTATGAAAATCTCAAGTTTGATCAGGTAAAGTCATCTGACAAAGTGTTCACTCCAGGACATTAATATTACCATTGTCAGCTATACATTTATATTTTTTACTAAATGACTCAAAACACTTTCTTGTTAAAAAATGACTCAAAACACCAAAATCTCAGATGAGCAGTTCGATATTCCCGAAACTGCAGTTCATGTATTTTTTACATCTTACTTTGGAGACTCCAGAAGGTCATATGATTCTTTTTTGATAGTGGACTTGATTGGGAACCTACTACTGCCTCTAGAATTTTCAGAGGTCTCCAATTATGTGGCACACGCCTTCGAAAAAACTATTTTTGGGTCCCATGAACAAAGACAAATCAAGCCTTAAAGCCCCAAAATTAAAAGTACCACTTTTGAAGGGAATGGAAAACTACAGTCTAGTCCAGGGTTCCTCAACCAGGGTTCCATGGATCCTTAGGGTTCCTTTCAGAAGTTACTAGGGGTTCCTTGAGCAATGAGCAATTTCTGCCTCTCAGATAAGTTCCCACTGACACCATTACCCTTTTCCGACAGAAAAAGACCGATGGGCATACACACGGTCGGAAATTCAGATGAAAAGCTCCCATCTGTTTCCATCGGAAATTCCGACCGTGTGTACGCGGCATTACTATGGTTGCAATGGATTACATATGAAAAAGTTAACATAGAGGTCCTAGAACTGCATTAAATTATCTGCCAGCCAGAACCTTCTTAAGTTTTGGAAAGCGTGGGGGAAGTATTATACACCCTGTAATTTATTTTAACTGCTATCAGGGGCTCCGTTAGAGAGATTTACCCCCACTTCCAGAATGTCTTATAAGACAGAAAGTGAGGGTATATATATATATATATATATATATATATATATATATATATATATATACATATATATATATCACTGTATATATTTATACAGTATCTCACAAAAGTGAATACACCCCTCACACTTTTGTAAATATTTTATTATACCTTTTCATGTGACAACACTGAAGAAATGACACTTTGCTACAATGTAAAGTAGGGAGTGTACAGCTTGTATAACAGTGTAAATTTGCTGTCCCCTCAAAATAACTCAACACACATCGATTAATGTCTAAACCACTGGCAACAAAAGTGAATACACCCCTAAGTGAAAATGTCCAAATTGGGCCCAAAGTGTCAATATTTTGTGTGGCCACCATTATTTTCCAGCACTGCCTTAACCCTCTTGGGCATGAAGTTCACCAGAGCTTCACAGGTTGCCACTGGAGTCCTCTTCCACTCCTCCATGATAACATCACGGAGCTGGTGGATGTTAGAGATCTTCCATTTGAGGATGCCCCACAGATGCTCAATAGGGTTTAGGTCTGGATACATGGTTGGCCAGTCCATCACCTTTACCTTCAGCTTCTTTAGCAAGGCAGTGTTCATCTTGGAGGTGTGTTTGGGGTCGTTTTCATGTTGGAATACTGCCCTGCGGCCCAGCCTCCGAAGAAAGGGGATCATGCTCTGCTTCAGTATGTCACAGTACATGTTGGCATTCATGGTTCCCTCAATGAACTGTAGCTCCCCAGTGCCGGCAGCACTCATGCAGCCCCAGACCATGACACTCCCACCACCATGCTTGACTGTAGGCAAGACACACTTGTCTCTGTACTCCTCACCTGGTTACCACCACACACGCTTGACACCATCTGAACCAAATAAGTTTATCTTGGTCTCATCAGACCACAGGACATGGTAATCCATGTCCTTAGTCTGCTTGTTTTCAGCAAACTGTTGCGGGCTTTCTTGTGCATCATCTTTAGAAGAGGCTTCCTTCTGGGACAACAGCCATGCAGACCAATTTGATGCAGCGTGCGGCATATGGTCTGAGCACTGACAGTAACAGCCCTAATATATATATATATATATATATATATACATATATATATATATATACATATATATATATATGCGTATATACAAGTCATAATGTAATTCAATGTTATTGAAAATTAGCTTTCCTTTTCAAACTGCAGCTCTATAATTTTCTGTAAAATGCAAGGTGATATGGCTACCTGGAGGTGTTCTGTACCCAGATGGTGTAAAGAATGCCCCCAAGGTATGTCATTTACTGCTTGTGTGATTGGCTTACTGATTTTCCCAGAAATCTGCATTAAGATACACATTAAATTCTGTGCATCCCCTGCAACAAAAATTGAATTTTTGGTGGGATATTCCCAAAGGAAAATATGTCTAAAGGGATGCAGTGCCTGCAATTTCCTCATTAGAGCCCTGCAGGTGCAGCAGCTGATTGGTAATTATAAAACCACTCCCATACAGACTCACTGTGCACATGGACACAGACAAACAAACAGCTGTTTCTCCAGAATAAGAAAAGGTAGGAATCTGCAACAAAGTTTGTTAAATCCTTGCAATGTACATAGATCACCCAGAGGGGAATAATTTATTCTCAACAAAAGTGGAGTTACTCTTTAACCACTTCAATACAGGGCTTTTAAACACCCTTCCTTACCAGAGCACTTTTTGAGATTCGGCACTGTGTCGCTTTAACTAACAATTGCGCGGTCGTGCGACGTTACACCCAAACAAAATTTACGTCCTTTTTTTCCCACAAATAGAGCTTTCTTTTGGTGGTATTTGATCGCCCCTGCGGTTTTTATTTTTTGCGCTATAAACAAAAGAAGAGCGACAATTTTGAAAAAAAACACAATATTTTTTACTTTTTGCTATAATAAATATCCAATTTTTTAAAAAAAAAACTATTTTTTTCCTCAGTTTAGGCCGATACGTATTCTTCTACATATTTTTGGTAAAAAAAATCGCAATAAGCGTATATTGATCGGTTTGCGCAAAAGTTATAGCGTCTACAAAATAGGGGATAGATTTATGGCATTTTTTTTTTTTTTACTAGTAATGGCGGCGATCTGCAATTTTTTTTTCGTGACTGCGACATTGCGGCGAACACTTCGGACACTTTTGACACATTTTTTGAACCATTCACATTTACACAGCGATCGTTGCTAGAAAATTGCAATGATTACTGTGTAATGACTGTCAGGGAAGGGGTTAACACTAGGGGGCGCTGCAGGGGTTAATGTGTGTCCCTATAGGAGTGATTCTAACTGTGGGGGGAGGGGACTCAAGGGGAGGAGACCGATCATGTGTTCCTCCGTACTGGGATCACATGATCGGTCTCCTCCCCGCTGACAGGACGTGGAGCTGTGTGTTTACGCACACAGCTCCACGGTCCCGCACGGTCCCGTTGTTTTAACGGGCAATCGCGGGTGCCCGGCGGACATCGCGGCCGCCGGGCACTCGCACCGGGTCCCGAGCGATGCCGCGGGCGTGCGCGCGCGTCGCCGGCGGCGCACGCGCGCCCCCCAGGCGGCCGGGAATGCGAGGACGTCATATGACGCCCACCCAGGATGGTAGATCCACCTTGTGGGCGTCATATGCAGTGTTGGTCATCTTACTTTAAAAAAGTAATTAGTTAAGTTACAAATTACTTCTCCCAAAAAGTAATTGCGTTAGTAACTCAGTTACTACATTGGAAAAGTAATTAGTTACGCAGCAAAGTAACTGACTTTTTTTTAAAATATTCTATACGTGTAACTAAGGGGTGGGTCTAGTATTACTGTAACCAAGGGGCGCATTTATTATTATTGTTATATATCGTGTAACCAAGGGGCTGCTCTATTATTACTCTAACCAAGGGGCAGATCTGTTATAGTGTGTAAGCAAGTGGCGGGTCTATTATTATTATTATATTGTGTAAGGGGCGGTCTATTATTATTATATCGTATAAGGGGCGGATGGCTACAGAAGAGGGCGAATGGTAAATTAATGGGCAGAGCTCGATATATAACAATAATAATAAATGCGCCCCTTGGTTACAGTAATACTAGACCCGCCCCTTACTTACACGATAGACGCCCCTTGCAGAGTAGCACGAGCATCGGGAGCGTGCGGCATCGCCTCGTACAATTACATGTTAACTGCACATGCGTGGTGAGGAGTTCACTCAGAGCTGTTTAGGTTCGGCAATTTTCGGAAGCTCCATAGTCCTTCGTACTACGCAAGCCCTGCGCCTGCGCAGTACAGGAGGTCCTTATCCGGCGGGGGAACTTTTTCGGCAGGACACCGGAATTACACTACTGCCATCTAGTGACGGTAGATGTAATTGGGGTAACTAAGCCAAAGTAATGGGAACTGAGTTACCATGAGGGGAAAAGTAATCAGTTAGATTACTCGTTACCCTCTAAAGTAACTGCGTTAGGTAACTCAGTTTATTTTAACTCAGTTACTTACATCACTGGTCATATGACTAAGGCGGTAATGAAGTGGTTAAGCTTGCCAGGAGTGTGAAAGTCCCACTTCTTTAGGGCTATAAACATAAAAACGTGACAATAATCATAGTCTTATCTAAAGCAATGTTTAAATACTATTTAAAAAATTTGCAAATAGGGATTAATATATAATAATTATAAAGTGCTAAGAGACAAAATACAAAAGCATGAGTCACAGCCTATCAAATCATTCATAATTAACGCCAAATTATACAGGATAAAAATGGTTAATTTTCATCCAGTGGAATTTTCATCCTGTATAATTGGGAGTTAAGTATGAATAATTTGATATGCTATGATTTGAGACATTAGCATGGGTCAAATACTATCATTATATCCTTATATTTCTTAATATAAGATTCCATATTATATAGACATATCATTAACATGCGATCCTGAATGTACTATATTGGGATGACAATAATCCTCTATTGAATAGACTAGTGTTTCTCAACCTTTTTTTTAATCAAGACATCTTTTAAAATTAAAGAACAATCTTGAGGCATAGTTTTACATATTGCAGCAACATCCAGGGCTAGCCCAAGACATTGTGCTGCTTGGGTCCAATAATAAAATGCTGCCCCCCCCAAAAAAAAAAAAATCACGCCCACCAAAAGGCCCCCACATACATTATTTTATATCATGATAATTAAAACTAAAATTAAATTTATCAGGAAATCAGATTTACATGTAACAGCACCTTGTCTATATGCAAAAAAAAAAAAATAATTATATGACACACGATTATGTTAAATTCAAAATGGCGGGCTAGGGTAGTATAGGGGTGGGCTAGGGTAGTATATAGACAGGCTAGGGTAGTATAGGGGCAGGTTAGGGTAGTATATAGACAGGCTAGGGTAGTATATGGACAGGCTAGGGTAGTATATGGACAGGCTAAGGCAGTATATAGACAGGCTAGGGTAGTATAGGGGCAGGTTAGGGTAGTATATGGACAGGCTAGGGTAGTATATGGACAGGCTAGGGTAGTATATGGACAGTCTAAGGCAGTATATAGACAGGCTAGGGTAGTATAGGGGCAGGTTAGGGTAGTATATAGACAGGCTAGGGTAGTATATGGACAGGCTAAGGCAGTAAAGGGGCAGGCTAGGGTAGAATATAGACAGGCTAGTGTAGTATATAGACAGGCTAGGGCAGTATAGGGGTGGGGTAGGGTAGTATAGGGGCAGGCAGAGCGGCCCGGGGGGAAGTTTCGTCATGACACACAAAACTGCTGGTAAAAAATCTTGGTCGTCAATTTGCTGGGTAAATAGAAGAGGAGGAGAGGAGGCCATGGTTCAGTTTGCTGGCCCTCTCAAAGTGCTGCCTGGGTCCAATGGTCCCACTGGGACCCATGGTAGGGCCGGCCCTGGCAACATCACTACACCTAGGACACCCAACATTAAAGGTGATTTATTCTTACAAAGCAAATACACTTTTTCAAACTGGTACTGACTAGTATTCCAGTGTTTCTCTTCTTCCTAAGTTTTTCTCCATCACTTAGCTAATAAGACCCCAAAACTGATGGAGAGGGGCAAGTGAAGGTCAAACAAGGGTGATATGCAGGCAACTGAAATCCTCCATATCAACTGATGATGTTATTGGTACTTAGGCAGTTGGCAGCTAGAAGGTTTTAATGGTGTACAATGAAAACTTGTGGCTTTGTGTAACTAAAAGGCAGATTTCAGCCACCCACTGGCTTGTATACAATTTTGGGGCAATTTTTAGGCATTTTGCCAAGGCACCCCTGAAGAAACCTCAAGGCACCCTGGTTAAAAAAAGCTGGAATAGACCAAATAGATGGTGATTTGATTTTTTTTTTTTTTTTAATTTACAAGCAATGTTTACACTAATAATATTAATATTAACATGAAGGTATTGCCTTTTTTTCTCTCCCTCCTCACCTTTTCATGCATTTGTATTATTCTCTTAGTAATATATATATACACACAGTATAATATCAAAAGCATTGGGACGCCTGATTTTACACGTACATGAACTTTAATGGCATCCCAGTCTTATGCCCCGTACACACGGTCGGATATTCCGATGAAAAAAGTCAGATCGGATTATGTTGTCGGAAAATCCGATCGTGTGTGGGCTCTAGCGGGCTTTTTCCGTCAGAAAAAATTTGAGAGCCTGATCTAAAATTTTCCGACAACAAAATCCGATCTGACTTTTTCCGATCGTGTGTAGAGAATTCCGGCGCACAAAGTGCCACGCATGCTCAGAAGAAATTTGGGGTTGAAAGCTATTGGCTACTGGCCTCTACGTAGTTCTGACATACATTTTATATGTCACCTTGTACCTTGTGCAACACAAGTTTCGGACAAAATCCGTCGGAAAAAATCAGATGGATTTTGTGGATTTTGTGGTCGGAATGTCCGACCGTGTGTACGGGGCATAAGTCCGGAGGGTTCAGTATTGAATTGGTCAACCTTTGCAGCTATAACAGCTTGAACTCTTCTGGGAAGGCTGTCCACAAGGTTTAGGAGTGTGTCTATGGGAGTGTTGGACCATTCTTCCAGAAGTGCATTTGTGAGGTTAGGCACTGATGTGGACGAGGAGGCCTGACTCGCAGTCTCCGCTCTAATTCATCCCAAAGGTGTTCTATTGGGTTGAAGTCAGGACTCTGTGCAGGCCAGTCAAGTTTCTTCACCCCAAACTCGCTTGACTATGTCTTTATGAACCTTGCTTTGAGCACTGGTGCGCAGTCATGTTGGAACAGGAAGGGACCATCCCCAAACTGTTCCCACGAAGTTGGGAGCATGAAATTGTCCAAAATGTCTTGGTATGCTGACGCCTTAAAGGAGTTGTAAAGGCAGAAGGTTTTTTATCCTAATGCATTCAATGCATTAAGATAAAAAGTCTTCTATGTGTAGCAGCCTCCCCAGCACCTCCTAATACTTACCTAAGCCCCATATATCTGTCCAGCGATTTCCATGAGTCCCTCGGCCGTCTCTCCCTGCTGATTGACTTATGCCCCGTACACACGGTCGGAAATTCCGACGGAAAATGTCCGATCGGACCATGTTGTCGGAAAATCCGACCGTGTGTGGGCTCCATCTGACTTTTTGCGTCGGAAAAAATTTGAGATCCTGCTCTCAAATTTTCCGACAACAAAACCGATCAGACTTTTTCCGATCGTTTGTAGAGAATTCCGACGGACAAAGTGCCACGCATGCTCAGATCAAATTAGGAGACCAAACCTATTGGCTACTAGCCTTTACGTAGTTCCGTCGTACGCAACGAACGTCACCACGTTCAGAATGATCAGATTTTCCGACAACTTTGTCCGACCGTGTGTATGCAACATCAGTGTCGGACAAAATCCGTCGGAAAAAATCAGACGGATTTTGTGGTCGGAATTTCCGACAGTGTGTACGGGGCATTAGACACAGCAGCGGCGCCATTGGCTCCCACGGCTGTCAATCAAAGTCAGTTAGCTAATCAGGAGAGAGAAGAGGGCAGGGCTAAACGGTAGTTCAGTGTCTGAATGGACACATGGAGCTGAAGCTCGGATCGGGTGCCCCCATTTCAAGCTGCTTGATGTGGGGGCACTCGATAGGAGAGAGGGACCAGGAGCAGCGAAGAGGGACCCGAGAAAAGGAGGATCCAGGCTTCCCTGTGCAAATCCATTGCACAGGGCAGGTAAGTATAACATATTTGTTATTTTAAAAAAAAAAAAAAAGCGAGACTTTACAATCACTTTAGGAGTTCCCTTTACGTATACTAATGGGCCAAGCCCAACCCCTGAAAAATAACCCCACATCATAATCCCCCCTCCACCAAATGATTTGGATCTGTGCACAAAGCAAGGTTCATAAAGACATGGATGAGCGAGTTTGAGGTGGAGGAACTTGATTGGGTTGTTTTACAAGGTTAGGGTTTACAGTCACTTTAACAAAGCTCCAGATAGCCAGAAAAATCTGTCAGGAGTTCTAACAGTTCTCTTTATTTGCTGTCTTGTGTCACTTATGCCGCGTACACACGAGCGGACTTTTCGACGGACTAGGTCCAACGGTCTTTCCGACGGACTTTCGACGGAGTTCCGACAAACTTTCCGAATGAACGGACTTGGGCACACTCAATCACACTTAAGTCCAACGGATTCGAACGTGATGACGTATGACTGGACTAGAACAAGGAAGTTCGTAGCCAGTAGCCAATAGCTGCCCTAGCGTCATTGTTTGTCCGTCGGACTAGCACACAGACAAGTGGATTTTTCGATAGGAACTGGGTCCAGCGGAGTTCCGGTGGAAAAATTTGAAACATGTTCTATTTCTAAAGTCTGTCGGATTTTTCGACAGCAAAAGTCTGATGGAGCCCACACACGATCGAATTGTCCGACGGATTCGTTCCGTCGGACCTTTGCTGTCGAAAAGTCCGGTCGTGTGTACGCGGCATTAGAAACAAAGGTTTGCTTTACAGCTGCAAAAGCAAAAAAATGTTGTCCCAAATATGCAGGTTCCTAACATCTGTCTCTTTTCCTCTAGGTTCCATCGTGCCTTATCCTTCAGATGCCAAGATTTGGAAAAAAGTTTAATATGTTTCCTTATATTTTTCCTTCCTTGGAACTTGATATCACCAATATGCTCTACACAAGTAATTATGATTTTGTCTATATTTTATACAAATGTAACAAGAACTAGGGATAAAGGGTACCCAAACCTTCAGATTATACACCTAATGCCATGCACCATATACAGTGGTGTGAAAAAGTGTTTGCCCCCTTCCTCATTTCCTGTTCCTTTGCATGTTTGTCACACTTAAGGGTTTCAGAACATCAAACCAATTTAAACAATAGTCAAGGACAACACAAGTAAACACAAAATGCAATTTGTAAATGAAGGTGTTTATTATTAAAGGTGAAAAAAAATCCAAACCATCATGGCCCTGTGTGAAAAAGTGATTGCCCCCTAAACCTAATAACTGGTTGGGCCACCCTTAGCAGCAACAACTGCAACCAAGCGTTTGCGATAACGTGCAATGAGGCTTTTACAGCGTCCTGGAGGAATTTTGGCCCACTCATCTTTGCAGAATTGTCCTAATTCAGTTACATTAGAGGGTTTTCGAGCATGAACGGCCTTTTTAAGGTCATACCACAACATCTCAATAGGATTCAGGTCAGGACTTTGGCTAGGCCACTCCAAAGTCTTCATTTTGTTTTTCTTCAGCCATTCGGTGGTGGACTTGCTGGTGTGTTTAGGATCATTGTCCTGCTGCAGAACCCAAGTTCGTTTCAGCTTGAGTACACGAACAGATGGTCGGACATTCTCCTTCAGGATCTCTTGGTAGACAGCAGAATTCATAGTTCCTTTTATCACGGCAAGTCTTCCAGGTCCTGAAGCAGCAAAACAGCCCCAGACCATCACACTACCACCACCATATTTTACTGTTGGTATAATGTTCTTTTTCTGAAATGCAGTGTTCCTTCTACGCCAGATATACTTGGACACACACCTTCCAAAGAGTTCCACTTTTGTCTCATCGGTCCACAGAATGTTGTCCCAAAAGTCTTGGGGATCATCAAGATGTGTTGTGGAGAAATTGAGACGAGCTTTGATGTTCTTTTTGCTCAGCAGTGGTTTTCTCCTTGGAACTCTGCCATGCAGGCCATTTTTGCCCAGTCTTTTCCTGATGGTGGAGGCATGAACGCTGACCTTAACTGAGGCAAGTGAGGCCTGCAGTTCCTTGGACGTTGTTGTGGGGTCTTTTGTGACCTCTTGGATGAGTCGTCGCTGCGCTCTTGGGGTAATTTTGGGCGGCCGGCCACTCCTGGGAAGGTTCACCACTGTTCCATGTCTTCGCCATTTGTGGATAATGGCTCTCACTGTGGTTCGCTGGATTCCCAAAGCTTTGGAAATGGCTTTATAACCCTTTCCAGACTGATAGATCTCAATTACTTTCTTTCTCAATTGTTCCTGAATTTCTTTGGGTCTCGGCATGATGTGTAGCTTTTAAGGATCTTCTGGTGGACCTTACTGTGTCAAGCAGCTCCTATTTAAGTGATGCCTTGATTGTGAACAGGTGTGGCAATAATCAGGCCTGGGTGTGGCTAGAGAAATTGAACTCAGGTGTGGACAACCACAGTTATAGTATGTTTTAACAAGGGGGGCAATCACTTTTTCACACAGGGCCATGATGGTTTGGATTTTTTTTCACCTTTAATAATAAACACCTTCATTTACAAATTGCATTTTGTGTTTACTTGTGTTGTCCTTGACTATTGTTTAAATTGGTTTGATGTTCCGAAACACTTAAGTGTGACAAACATGCAAAGGAACAGGAAATGAGGAAGGGGGCAAACACTTTTTCACACCACTGTAGCACACCGGGGACGGAGTAGCTCTTTCAAGTAATACGCATCCTAAAAGATACTGTACTTAGTTACTGAGTTGTAGGCTTTATCTATAAAAATGCATCATATGTAAAAAACATTTTTTTTTTTTTCAATAACTTTTTATTGAATTTTACACAATACAATTTATGCATTCAAACAACGGAACTTGTGTAATTTTTTATTTATTTTTTAACAGGAAGCCGAGTTTGTTGTCTCTGCCTAAGTCCTGCAGAGTACGAATGTGTTCAGTGTGTTGCAGACCCCCTCACCACAGATGGTGACATCCGCCAGTTCTGTCAATTTTGTGAAATGCAGGTGAGCAATGTCTAGCGTCAGCGCATGCTACAGTGGAATCCACAAGACCATTTACTAGTTGTTGTCAGTCAAAGGACACAAGGGCCCTCTGGGACTTAGGGGTCATTTATACTTCATTCTGGAACAATGTAGATCAGCAAGCAAAATATACAGAATACTTTATACATTTGTAAACTGGACCTAAATGACTGGACTCCAACCTTAGTTTGCAACTCTTTGCTGTCCCGTATGGAACACAATCTTGCTTCTGGGCTGCTGTAATAAAAAAATAAAATGCAAGAACATCCTCAGCCATTTTTTTTTACTACCCTGTTTCCCCCCAAAAATAAGACCTAGCGTGATTGTTGGTTATGGCTGCAATATAAGCCCTACCCCCCAAATAAGCCCTACCCTGTTTTCCCGAAAATAAGCCCTACCCTGAAAATAAGACCTACAAGGACTGTAACTAGGGCTTATTTGGGGGGTAGGGCTTATATTGCAGCCATCACCAACAATCACGCTAGGTCTTATTTTTGGGGAAACAGGGTAGATTATACCTGATATTTCTGCACATCTCCATGTAGAGCTCCATTGGGTTGAGTAAATAAAACTGGAGAGTGCAAAATATGGTGCAGCTGTGCATGGTAGCCAATCAACTTGCTTAATGAAGCTTTGACAAAAAACCTGGAAGCTGATTGGTTTCTATGGAGAGCTGTACCAGATTTTGCACTCTCCAGTTTTAGTAAATTGACCCCCATGAGGCATTAGTACAGTGAATTGTACTGGGGTGTCTCCTATATCTCCAAATGGGACTACAATATAAGTGTATTTATTGAAAAATGATTACAACCACTGTTCATCGATGCATAAATTACAAAAACATTTCAGCAAACGATCATTGATAAAATATGTATTCCTTTAATATTTCAGGCTTTCAAGAGTCTAATATTTTGCTTCTATTTAACCCACCGTAGGTTCATTCACACAAACAGATGAGTGATCATAAGCCTGTTAGGCTGGAAACCCAGAGTGAAGCGTCAACCACACGGCAAAAAATGGAGTTGTTGGCAGTTCTCTGCATCAAGACCAGCCACTTTATATCCTTTGTTAAATATGGACCAGGCAAAAATTCATGGGTGTTCTTTGACAGCATGGCAGGAAAAATAGGTATGTGACATAGATACCCGAGTGGCTATTCTTGGAATACGCCCATAGGTTTTCGCCCATATGGTATGTTTACACAAGTACCAGTATATACCCGGGTACAACTGTGCATAGCCATTCATGTCTATGGAAGAATGTATGCAGCTTCTGGGCTCTTTAGGAGGGGGAAATTTACATTGCACAAACTTGAACCGTGTGCAAGAGTTACTTGGAAGTTTACAGCTCCCTTGTTTCCTAGCTCTCTATTGACCCTGTTTATTGTGGAATTCCGGGACATAACTAACTAATCGAGGGCAGCACAGTGGTGTAGTGGTTAGCACTTTCACCTAGCAGTAATAGGGTTGTTGGTTCAAATCCCGACCACGACACCTTCTGCCTGGAGTTTGCATGTTCTCCCTGTGCCTGCGTGGGTTTCCTCCGGGTACTCGGGTTTCCTCCCACACTCCAAAAACATGCTGGTAGGTTAATTAGATCCTGTCGATAAAATTGGCCAAATATGTGTATGTTGTATGTGTATGTGTATGTGTATGTGTTTGTAAGCGTGTCAGGACCCCACAGGGCAAGGACCGCACTATACCACAGATGGACACCAGTGGCAAAAAAGCGCCCTGAGGCGATTCAGTTCGCATAGGTTGCGCTATACAAGTCATTCATTCATTCATTCAATCTTAAAACTGCCCCCACCCCCATCTAACACCTATACTAACTCGAGAGAGAGAGAGAGAGCAGCGCCAGCTAAGTGCAGCAATATTAAAAACTTTTATTGCAAGGATAATGAATATGACTCACAGGATACAAGAAGGTAAATGCTTGTGGTATATTATGGTTCATCCACTCTAGGGAGGACGTGCTGTGATCCTAGGTGAGGAAACCGCTGATGTCGGCTGCGCTGGTGACTTCCAACACCTCCAGGGACACGGGTTCGCACAGAGGAAGCCGCTGACGTCACATCTGAGTGGAAGGTGGAGCAGGCGGTGCATGCATTCAGATTGCCTGATGAAGGAGCATGCATGCTCCGAATGCGCGCACAACCCACTCCACCTTCCACCCGGATGTGACGTCAGCGGCTTCCTCTGAGCGAACCTGTGTCCCCGGAGGCTTTGGAAGCCACCAGCGCAATCGACATCATCGGTTTCCTCACCTGGGATCACAGCATGTCATCCCTAGAGTGGATGAACTGTAATATACCACAAGCGCTTACCTTCTTGTATCCTGTGAGTCATATTCATTATCCTTGCAATAAGTTTAGTTAAGTTGTCCTTTAAATCTTACCCCCATCCAACCCCTAGAGCGGCAGGCATTTACCCAAATACTTACCTTTAGCTCCGCTCCTGAGATATTTACGGCCTTTGCAGCAAAAAAGTCCAGCCTGGGTCGACACACACGCACATTAGGAACTAAGCATGGTAGTAAATTTGTCCCTTTCAAAACACTTTCAGCCCTCAGTACTGAGAACCAGTAAAGAGGGACAGAAAACCTGTTACATATTTATGATAAAGACAGAGGTTGCAGTTGCATGCATTTGCATACCTCCCAACATTTTGAGATGAGAATGAGGGACACCTACTAACAAATGTATGTAGGCATAGGACATGCCCCCCTGCCACACCCCCTTAAAGGAAAATTAACCAAAAAAAAGGTTAATTAAATCCACAAGGACTTTTTTTTACCACTACTATTCCTTTATATTGGCTCTTAAAATGTACAAATGCAGCAGTTTAGAAATTGGATGAAAGGTTAAGTACTGGGAAACACTTTTTGAAAGATAAAAAGTACATTTTATATACAACTATAGAGATCAGACCAAAAAGAGGGACAAATGAGGAGTAACGAGGGACAGAGGGACATTGCTCCAAATCAGGGACAGTCCCTTGAAATCAGGGACATTTGGGAGCTATACATTTGCTGTATTCTTTGTCAAGGCGTTCTATGTAGACATGTGCATTTGTTTTCGTCTGAATGTATTTTCGTCCGAATTTTGGGTATTTTGTTATCGTTTTAACAAACGATAACGAACGTGCAGAATCCGAAAACCGAAAGATCCGACATAAACAAATGCTTTGTTTTTGTTGTGACAACAGTTCGATATAGATAGGAGATTCGACATGACGCTGACAATAGCGATCTGTGTTCATCGAACCTGTGGTCAAATGTGCCTAACCTTAGCTCTATTAGTCCGAGATTATTCTACATAGAGAGAAAAGATTCGATATAAAAGAGAAAAGATTCAACATAGAGAGACAATAGCAAAAAAGGTCGAATGTGCCTAACCTAACTCTTTTAGTCCAATATCATTCGACATGAGAAAAAATTCGACATGAAGATTCGACGAAGCAGTCGCCGTGAGCAGACGTTTATGGTCAAATGCTCCGCCCATAGGCTATAGAAGAATTCTATTGTTGGTTGACTAGTAATAATAATTAATAAATATAATTATTACTAGTGTCATACAACATTAGAATTCTACTATAGCTTGTAGTCGGAACATTCAACCGGAAATGTACGATTGCAGCATCGTACAGTTTAGCTGCTCCGTCGAATCTTCTTAGAACTTTCGACAGTCACCATAAGCCTTCAATGACAGATTCGACCTTAATTATTTTAAATTTTGTCGAATGCAATTTTTTAATGAAACTAAATAAATAAAAACAAATTTCGGGAGTAACTAAATAAATGTATTTTTTGAAAGAAAACGAAATTCCGAAATGAAATATTTCAGTGTGCACATGTCTATTTATCCAGCAAACCTTCTCTCATCTACAGTAGTACCTATTCTGGATCATACATAGCAATGAAGACAGTAAGTTAAAAAACAAGCCAATTTGGAGGTTACCCCACTGCTACATAAACTAGTCTAGACTAGTCTAAAAAAAAAAAGAAAAGCAGCCCCATTGTATGGCTTGAGCACTGCTAGGGATACACGGTTATAAAGCAGTTAAGTAATATGTAAGG
This sequence comes from Lithobates sylvaticus, assembly GCA_028564925.1. Taxonomy (NCBI): domain Eukaryota; kingdom Metazoa; phylum Chordata; class Amphibia; order Anura; family Ranidae; genus Lithobates; species Lithobates sylvaticus. The sequence goes on from CM053037.1 coordinate 156,314,807, forward strand.
AACATTACCTTACAGGCTTTCTAAGGTGAACAGGTATTGCTGCAGTTGCACAACCAAAGATGTTGCTACAGCATGCTTAATCCTTTGACTGGCAGAAATAACAAAGCGGTATAACCTTACCATTTAATATGGATTAAAGCAAAGCTGAGAAAACAATTGAAAAGTGTGTTACAGTGCTTATCCTATCACGGTAAAACACGGTTAGCTAAACAAGGCTGTTTTTTCTTCCGTATAATTGTTTTTTCTAACTTTTACTGGTCGCAGCTAAACCAATGAGCTTGCTTTAGCTGATAACTATCTGATCTGATGCCATTAGTTTTGATAAGTATCTACTGCTATGTGTGATATCCTAGTTTATCATGAAAGTGTCTGTATTACCAGGTGGTTGTAAGTTTTTCTTTAAGCCGGCCATAGATAGATCGAAAATCCATGTGGTTCAGCAGGGACTGGCCGAATTTTGATACACCAATGAGCAGGCTAGTTGTGCAGAAGTCAGTCTCTCAATCAACATCTGTACGACCAGCCTGTTGTAAAATTTTCACTCAATTGGAGTCTCTGGCTGTAGCTGGCGGCGCTGATGAGTGCATTCCCATGGTGGGGAAGCCTCAGGAAATAATAGCTCCGTGGGAGGGATTCCCCCATCCACCACAAGTGTGTGGATGGGGGAATCAATAAATTTTCTTTCGTTCAACCCACTGGTTGAACGAAAGAAAATGAATCATGTATGGCTAGCTTAAAGAGGATGTCCACCCAATTTTTTTTTTTTAAAAGTCAGCAGCTACAAATACTGCAGCTGCTGACTTTTAATAAATGGACACTTAGCTGTCCCAGGTTCCAGCGATGTCGGCAGAATGTGACGAGCGAGCGCTCGTCTCTCGCTGCCCCGCCGCCATCCTCGGTCAGGGAGTCAGGAAGTGAAGACGCAACGTCTTCACTGCGCGGTTCCCTACTGCGCATGTGCGAGTCGCGCTGCGCTTCTCTATTGGTCCCCGCTGTGTCCTGGGAACTGTGTTTCCCAAGACACAACGGGGCATCCTCGGATAGGGGCGGGCATCCTCGGATATGGGCAGGGATGCTAGTCCTGGAAGTGGGTGCAGATACCTGTATTATACAGGTATCTGCACCCCCCTCCCCCCTGAAAGGTGCCAATTGTGGCACCGGAGGGGGGGAGGAATCTGATAAGCGGAAGTTCCACTTTAGGGTGGAACTCCGCTTTAAAGTCTAGGTTCCCATGTTTTGCAGAAACGCACTACAGTCCCTTTAACATGATTTCCTATGGATCATGTTCACATCTGTGCGTTTTCAACCGGTACATTTTTTGAAAAGGGTCAGGGACTTTTTTGCCTGCAGCAGGTTGCATTTTCGGTTCCATAGACTTCAATGAAAACACAGCAAAAACACATGCAAAACGCGTCAAAAACACGTGTGAAAAAACACATCACCACAACCTGCATAGGTGTGAACCTAGCCTTAGGCATTATAGACATTTGATTACCTTTGTATGATTATTGCAATTTATGAAGAATTGGACATTCAGGCTACATAGGGCTTATCAAACTAAGAAGACCTTATTGGTCTAGCACAGGCTAGGTGAAAAGGTAAACTCATAGGGTGGTAAAATTCAACCTGTAGCTTATTGCTCCATCCTTCTCAACACTGTAAAAATTCAACGAGGATGATGCTTAATACCCTCTCCTTTCCAAAAACTAGACTAATATATAGCATATCCAAACAACGTCTTTGGCTCTTACAGGTGTCAGGATCTTTGATATCCTCATAGGTAGAACAGACACTTTAACCCAATCAGAATGAAATGTGTCAAGGTACTGTAGATGTGGATTGGCCAAAGAAGGGAGGTGTGATATTTGTGGAACCACCCTGTTCCTTTTACTATCACTATTGTTTGAAAATCTGCATAGGTTTTAAGCCCCTAATTTACATGGCTGAAGTAAATGGTTGTCAAATTGCCAGGGTAGAGATTTTAAAACAGCCTATAGAAGACAGATGGTGTAGAAGGTCTCCATCCCACACCAAGGATGGAATTATGTAACTAGCACAAGATGGTTCCATAACTTTGAAAAAAAAAAGGATGTTGCTTACAGAGATCAAGAGCTCAAGCTGAATCGTACACACTAACAAATGAGTAGGAGAATTTATCACAGTGACTCACCTCTTATCCAACAGGTTCATCTGAGGTTTCTGTAAGACAAAGTTACACTCAAGACAGGCAGCTACTGCATTGCTGTTTTGTTTGATAACAAATAGTTCTCTGGGAATCCTTTCTCATGCAATATATTTTCATTTGTAAAACAGAGATTGTATACATATATTTAAAAAAAAAATACATTTGAGCCAAATCTATTATTTCCCTATAAAGTTTTCAATTGTTGGAATTTTCCTTACACTGAAAATGCAACTGTAATGGAACCATTTTATTAATGCATGTTTTTTTTTGTTTTTTAAACAGGCAATGGAATAGGTGCAAATGTCCCTATGGTTCGAACCTGTCCACAACTTGGGAATTATCTTTCAATGTCGGAGGAGGAATTCAGTGCTTTAGACTTCACAAAGATGGACACCCTATCTAAGAGATTTTTCTCTGATAAGTACATGTGCATCTATCATAACCAAGAAAGCAACAGGCAGAGCGGCTGATGTTCCATTTTCAGCAATAAAGAACAGTCTAGCAATAAAGTCACTGCATTCTAGTGAACATCGGAGCTACAACAATATCTGATCTGAAATTTCAGGTGAAGCATTCGAAAATCTTTGCAGGCAAAACCTGTAGCTGGACTAACAATTTGGATTACTGCAGAGTTTCCATAAAAAAAAAAAAAAAAATGACATTTCAGTTATTTGATGACTATGAAGTGATATGCCCTCCTAGAAAAGGTTTGTGTTTTGCAAAAGTATTTTAATGTACATTGAATTTTTATGTTTTATTATTATTTTATACCAATGCTCAAAATGTTCGTCTCTCTGTGATGCAAACAGACTTGATAACCTGGAGGGCATTAAAAGCAGAATGCCTCTTAATTTTTATTCATAATAAGAATGAATAGCCAGAAAATGTACAAATAAAAAAAATTGCTTTTTTGCTGCAATAGTCCAAAGGACTTTTTATCACTAAAAAATAAAAAAAAATAAACTGAAAAAAACCCCCAAAAAACAGTTGCATGCTCAGTGCTACGTAAAGGGGCACTTCTAATCAGACGTACACCCCATAGTTACATTTTATAAAAAAGTGGGTTGCCAAACCCAAAATTGAAAAATGACCAGCCAGACTAAATACCCGAATGCCCCGTACACACGAGCGTATTTTCCGTCGGAAAAAAATTGGATGGTTTTTCCGACGGAATTCCGCTCAAGCATGGTCACACAAAAGTTCTCTGAACTTTCGACCATCAAGAACTCGGTGACGTACAACACTACGACGAGCCGAGAAAATGAAGTTCAATGCTTCCGAGCATGCGTTAAATTGTTTCCGATCATGCGTAGGATTTTTGCGCATCGGAATTGCTACAGATGATCGGAATTTCTGATCGGAACTTTATCCGACCGAAAAATTGAGAACCTGCTCTCAATCTTTTGCTGGCGGGAATTACGCCAGCAAAAGTCCGATGGAGCATACACATGGTCGGACTTTCCAACAACAAGCCCATTCAGCCATTCAGCTTTACCAAATAGATTATGTGATACCAGATAAGGGCTTGCCCACACCAGCCCAGTCTGTTTCCAGGTGGTTAAAAGCCTGCATTGGTTCATTTGAGTGGGCGGCCCGATGTACCACCACAAGCTAAAAGCTGTGCATGCAGCAATTTTAGCTTTGCACTGCAATGCAAGTGTTCTGAGAAGGTGCGTTGGGGTGCCATTAGGATTGAATGGCACCGCGTCACACCAATGTACATAAAGCAATGGAGTGAACAGAGAAAGTGCTATATGATGAACTAAGCAGAAGACAGTCAATGTTAGAAATCAGTGTGCAAGTCCAGCCACTCATAGAGCGATTGATCATATGAGTGTGAAATGCGCAAATTTGTTCTGTGATGTCGTTTGTCCATTTTTATGAATGAATAAAGAAACTAAGCATTGGCTGCAGTCATCAAATTATTTGGTATTCATGATTTGTCCCGTTTATGAAACTAACATTACATTTTTATTACAAAGCATGGGAAAGATATTGACAAATTAAAGACACAGAGTTCTGTGAATGGGAGAACTACAGCTACCGACAGCCTTTGCGTCTCAATTAACTACCAGGTTGCTGTTGAGCGCTCTAAGTAATTCATTGCCTCTCCCTGTCAGTGTGTAACTGCCTGCCCGTACGAGGTACGAGCAGACAGCTTACACTGACATTAGGCAGGAGTCCTGCATGGCATCCGCGATCTGCTGATCGTGGTTGCAATGCTTTCCACAGCTATAGACAGTAATGGCGGGGATCAGCGACTTTTAGTGTGACTGTGATAGTGTGGCGGACAATCTGGCGCTAACAGAGACTGGCTGGGATGTCACTAGGGGTTAACTGTGTGCCTAACATGTGTAATATTTGTAAAGTGTGCTGCTTTTACTCACAGATCTTTCTGTTTTTTTTCTGCCTGCTTTTCAGAGAAAAGAAACAGTCAGTTCTCTGTTCTGTGTACACAGAGTTATGTGTGTTTGTAAACTGCTGCTGTGATTGCACACAGACGATCAGCAGGTTTCAGCTGAAATCATTGGCTGAAACCTGCTGACAAATTCCTGCTATTTCCAATCACAGTACGGGTCAGCAGAGGGTGTGCACATGCACAACCCAAACCCAGAAAAAAGTTGGGAACATGCATGTATGTTGCAGTGCCTATACCTGCCGCCCACTCGCAGTATATTTACTGTGAGCGGGTTGGCAAGTGTTTAACCACTTAAGGACCAGAAGACTTTCCCCCTTACCAGGTCATTTTTTGGGATACAGCACTGCGTCGATTTAACTGACAATTGCGCGGTTGTGCAACGCTGTACCCAAACAAAATTGACGTCCTCCTTCCCCCACAAATAGAGCTTTCTTTTGGTGGTATTTGATCACCTCTGCGGTTTTTATTTTTTGCGCTATAAACAAAAAAAGAGCAACAATTTTGAAAAAAAAGCTTTATTTTTTACTTTTTGCTATAATAAATCCCCCCCCCCCCCCAAAAAAAAAATATGAAAAAAATTATTTCTTCTTCAGTTTAGGCCGATATGTATTCTTCTACATACTTTTTGTTATAAAAAAAATTGCAATAAGCGTATATTGACAGGTTTTCACAAATGTTTTAGCGTCTACAAAATAGGGAATAGATTTATGACATTTTTATTATTATTATATTTTACTAGTAATGGCAGCGATTTGCGATTTTTAACGGGACTGCAACATTGCGGCGGACAGATCGGACACTTTTGACACATTTTTGGGACCATTGACATTTATACAGCGATCAGTGCTATAAAAATTCACTGATTACTGTGTAAATGTCACTGGTAGGAAAGGGGTTAACACTAGGGGGTTTAAGGGACTGTGTTCCCTGCTAGATGTTTCTAACTGTATGGGGATGTGACTTACTAGAGGAGGAGCCAGATCGCTGTTCCTACTTAGTAGGAACACACAATCTGTCGCTCCTCTCCTGACAGAATGGGAATTTGTGTGTTTACATCCCCAGTCTGTCTCTCGTGCCTGCGATCGCGTGTGGCCAGCGGACATCGTGCATCGCGTCCCCGGTCGTGCACGTGCGCACGCCTGCTATGGCTCTTAAAGGAGCTGACATGCAGCTATGGCAATTTGCAGTAAAATGCTGACCTGCCACGGTATAATGACGGCGGCTGGTCGGCAAGTGGTTAAATATGGATTTAAAAAAATAAATCAGCAGAAAAAAAATAACTAAGGGGAGAAGGAGAGGGAGGAATTAATTAGAGCTAATTAAATGTTAATTAAGGATTAATAAGGTGTTAAACCTTAACTTGCAAGGTTAGTTTAACATAATATATTAAAGGTTATTAAAGCAATAATAACACTATCATAGCTTATTTATTATGAAGCCAAGATCAAGAATGCAGGGATATGAACGCAAGCTAGCAGCAATAAAGTTCAAAACCCTTAAGAAAGTATGTGAGCTACAGTACATAAACATTACATTCAATTTGTATCCAACATAATTGTTGGTAGATCCAAAGGAGATTGTACTGTATAGTCGGACTCCTGTTCTAGGAAGGAAGGGTAACCCCTGGAAGTCGCACATCTTTGACGTCCTGCTGCAATGAATGGAGTGGCAACCTCAGCCTGGACTCCAACCAGGCCACGCCCTCAACGTGTTTCACTCCCCCCCCCCCCCAGAGCTTAGTCATGGGGATACTGAGAATGTGTGATGCCATCCCATACCAGTCAATGGAGATGCCCAAAAACTGGCACCCTGGAAGAAGATGTCGACACCTTTGATGGACCCAGACCATTAGAGAGGAGGTAAGTTTAGTTACGCTTTAAGGTGCATCTAAAACCAAAAAAAAAAAGAAATGTAACATATTGCATCTTATTTATATTTAGATGTGGTGACTACACTCACACCTCCACTGTATCTATGGAGGAGCAATGTAGCCACTCTGAGACAGCAGCATTGTCAGCCTGTGGAGGGATAGTGTTAGATGGACTAGTAGATTTAGATCAACTTTACATAATTGACTAACAAATTAAATATAAACTCCAGCTAACACAATTTTAGGCAGTAACAGTTTTTTTCTTTTGGGATAAAGGTTTTAACCACTTCAGCCCCGGACCAATTGGCAGCCAAAGGACCAGGCCCCTTTTTGCGATTCGGCACTGCGTCGCTTTAACTGACAATTGCGTGGTCGTGCGACGTGGCTCCCAAACAAAATTGGCGTCCTTTTTTTCCCACAAATAGAGCTTTCTTTTGGTGGTATTTGATCGCCCCTGCGGTTTTTATTTTTTGCGCTATAAACAAAAATAGAGCGACAATTTTGAAAAAAATGCTATATTTTTTGCTTTTTGCTATAATAAATATCCCCAAAAAATATATAAAAAAACATTTTTTTTCCTCAGTTTAGGCCGATACGTATTCTTCTACATATTTTTGGTAAAAAAAAAAATCGCAATTAGCGATTATTGATTAGTTTGCGCAAAAGTTATAGCGTTTACAAAATAGGGGATAGTTTTAATAGCATTTTTATTAATATTTTTTTTTTTATTAGTAATGGCGGCGATCAGCGATTTTTATTGTGACTGCGACATTATGGCGGACACATCGGACATTTTTGACACATTTTTGGGACATTTGTCATTTATACAGAAATCAGTGCTATTTAAATAGCACTGATTCCTATGTAAATGACAGTTGTAGTGAAGGGGATAACCACTAGGGGGCGGGGAGGAGTCAGTGTGACGTGTTGTGTTTTTTTTTACAGTAGGGGGGCTTGGCTGTATGTCTGACGTCATTGATCAGCGTTCCCGATGACAGGGAACCGCCGATCACTGACAGTAGGTGTAGGAAGCGCGGGGAGAGGTTTGTTTACACAAACCTCTCCCCGTTCTTCAGCTCCGTAACCCGATCGCGGGATACCAGCGGCGATCGGGTCCGCTGGTCCCGCGGCCGTGGTCACGGAGCTCCCGACCGGGTCGCGAGCGCGCCGCTGGCGGCGCGCGCGCGCCCCCCGGGCAGGCAAATTAAAGGGGACGTACCCGTACGTGCTTTTGCCTGCCCGTGCCATTCTGTAGACGTATATCTACATGAGGCGGTCGGGAAGCGGTTAAATAAATGAATAAAAGCTGACCATTGTAAGCACCCCTAACCTTGTTAAATGGTTTGTCTCAAACTTCTAACTGCCACTTTTGCTGGAGAGATTGGTCTGTTGACCCCTTACTGCCAAGCATACCCATACATCTGACCTCAATGAAGTGGGTCTTCTTCCATGGGGCTGCAAATGTGCTCTCCTGTGCTTGCGTTAAGCTGCGAAGCTGTCAACGACCGCTCCAGCTCTTGTACTAATGATCGACAGCCAGAAGAACTGGCTGTCAATCACATGATTGCTGTAAAAGCCTGATTGGCTATCACAGTAATCAATCACTACAGCCCTACCCTGTCCCTCCTCTTGAATGAAGAAAGCATTGGGGAGAATTTATCAAAACTGGAGCAGTTGTGCATGGTAACCAATTCGGCTTCTATATTCAGCTTGTTTTTTTGTTTTTTTTGAGAAGCTGATTGGTTGCCATTTGCTCAAGATTCTGGCTGTCCCAATTTAAAAAAATATCCCTCCTTGTATTTTTTTTCCCTGGTTGCTAGAGAAGAACACAATAAACAAAAAAAAGATTTGTATAAAATAAATGAAGATATAATAGCTATATCAGTTTGATGATTTATTATATTGTTTCTGGTCCGCACTACAGTACAAAAAAAAACAAATAAAATACACACATATTGCTGTAATTGTCCAAAAAATATAAAAAAAAAAAAAAATCTGGGCCAGTCTTTCTTTGATAAAAAAAATATAAAAAAAAAAATCTGGGCCAGTCTTTCTTTGATTAAAAAAAATAAATAAAAAATCAGAAGTCATTACCTGTTACCACTAAATGAAGGCTGAGGTTTCTTTTTTTCTTACCTGTAAAGTAAAGGCATAATGTGCTAGACTGCATCGCATACTAGCACATTATGTTAAACTCACCTGCAAACGAAGCCCCCGCTGGAGGCCGCATCCATCTTCCCCCCTCTTCCTTCTGAGGCCACAGACTCTGGCTGTGTGACTGGCCAGAGCCGCGTGACGTCACGCACGCGTGCTGGAGCCGCCGGTCATGGCACAGGCTTCGGACGAAACGGCCGTTCCTTCAGAGCACATGCGCTGATGACATCATCGGTGCAGTATACAGTAATTATCGACTAAACGGCGCACGTTTAGGAGATATTTACAGTACCTATAGGTAAGACTTATTCTAGGCTTACCTATAGGTACAAAGAATACATGAAGGTTTACTTCCTCTTTAAAAAAAAAAAGGTATAATTCCCTTGGATATATTAAATTGTTGTGATGATATGTCGTTTTAGTAAAAACAAATTGCATAACTGTTTTTTCAAGCAATAAAGTGGAAGAAATTCCTGTGAACAAAAAAGTGGAAGAAAGCATTTTGGCCATAATTCTCTTCTGGGTCATAGGAGGGCACTTACTGCGCTTTCCTGTGACCCAGAGTCTGCTTATAGCAGGCTTTTTTCCGCTGTCAGCTGACATGGCAGAGCTGCTCTAGGCTCTGGAAGGATCCTGATCATATTGTCAGGATCCACCCAGCTGCCTGATTGACAGCTAGCTCTGGCTCTCAGTGCACGGCTGAGAGCTGAAGACAGCTGCTCCAACCCCCTCCCCAGCCCAGTGAACATTGGAAGAGTAGAGAGGAGAGCAGTGACTGATAGTCACTGCTCTCCACTCTGAGCTAGGGTTGCCACCTCATCCCTTTAAAGCCGAACACATAATAATTACACAGGTTCTGTGTCTGATTAAGGTGGTAATTAAACTCACTTGGGGCCTTATCTGCATTAAATTAGCCTCAAACCTGTGTAATTCATATGTGTTCAGGTTTAAAGGGATGAGGTGGTAACCCTACTCTTATCTCTCCGAGAACTGAGCAATCAGTGATTAAGTGATCGCTCAGTTCTCTTGCTTAGAGCAGACGTGTGACAGCTGCAGCATCAGACCGACACTGCAGCATAGGGGTGAGTATAGATTTTTGGTATTTTATATACCCCAAACTCCTTTAACTATTCTTAAAAATGTTCCCTCCACCCTCCTCCTACATATCCTGCATAAAAAAAAAAGAGTGTACTTACCGATTTTCAATCAGCTCCAGTTCGGTCACGTCATTCTGCAGCTCTGTGTAAGGCGCCACTTGTCAATGGTTGTGAATTCCCAGAGTTGTGACATCACTCATAAGGTCCATTGGCCCAGCCATTGTCAGCATTCCCTCTTCTCCCCTACAGCAGCTGCTCACTGACATAGGGAAGCTGGAGTTGCGGGATCACTTGACCGGACCGTAGCAGATTCAAAAAGAGTATGTAGATGCAGTATCTCAAATTGTAGAGTACACCCCTCACATTTTTGTAAATATTTTATTATATCTTTTCATGTGACAACACTGAAAAATTACACTTTGCTACAATGTAAAGTAGTGAGTGTACAGCTTGTATATCTCTGAAGATCTGAAAAAAAGAATTGTTTCTCTACATAAAGATGGCCTAGGCTATAAGAAGATTGCCAAGACCCTGAAACCGAGCTGCAGCATGGTGGCCAGCGGTTTAACAGGACAGGTTCCATTTAGAACAGCCATGGTCGACCAAAGAAGTTGAGTGCTCGTGCTCAGCGTCATATACAGAGATTGTCTTTGGGAAATAGACGTATGAGTGCTGCCAACATTGCTGCAGAGGTTGAAGGGGTGGGGGGTCAGCCTGTCAGTGCTCAGACCATACACCGCACACTGCATCAAATTGGTCTGCATGGCTGTCGTCCCGGAAGGAAGCCTCTTCTAAAGATGATGCACAAGAAAGCCTGCAAACAGTTTGCTGAAGACAAGCAGACTAAGGACATGGATTACTGGAACCATGTCCTGTGGTCTGATGAGACCAAGACAAACTTATTTGGTTCAGATGTGTCAAGCGTGTGTGGCGGCAACCAGGTGAGGAGTACAAAGACAAGTGTGTCTTACCTACAGTCAAGCATGGTGGTGGGAGTGTCATGGACTGGAGCTGTATGAGTGCTGTCGGCACTGGGAGCTACAGTTCATTGAGGGAACCATGAATGCCAACATGTACTGTGACATACTGAAGCAGCGCATAATCCCCTCCCTTCAGAGACTGGGCCGCAGAGCAGTATTCCAACATGATAATGACCCCAAACACACCTCCAAGACGACCACTGCCTTGCTAAAGAAGCTGAGGGTAAAGGTGATTGACTGGCCAAGCATGTCTCCAGACCTAAACCCTATTGAGCATACTCAAAGGAAGGTGGAGGAGCGCAAGGTCTCTAACACCCACCAGCTCCGTGATGTTGTCATGGAGGAGTGGAAGAGGACTCCAGTGGCAACCTGTGAAGCTCTGGTGAACTCCATGCCCAAAAGGGTTAAAGCGGAGTGTCACGGGCACTGGCTGTAAGGACCTTTTTCTGTCCACATTCACCCTGTTTTTTGGCATTGCTATATTAATCTTTTTTTGTTACATTTTTGAGAGACTGTTTTCTTTGATGTTAATTTTGAACAATACACAATCCTTGAAAGAACTGATCTGGAGACAGACTGTCCGGTCACCTAGGCTGCCTTAAGTGCTGGGTTAATTAACATGTTAATTATGTGATTGTCTTTTAAGTTGTTGCTATAGGGGAGGGGGGGAGTCTCCATGAGCAGCCCTACCTCATTATCTAACCCCTTGTGTCAAATGTGTATAAAAAGGCTGTATTCTGTCCAATAAATCAGTTCAAGATTCTACAAGCTATTTTCGGCTAGACTTGTATTCAATGCAGCTATAATAATATATCTCTCTGAGGGTCAGATTGGAGGAAGCAGTATTACTGATGGAAGCACTCAGCGGAGTGAGGAAAAGGATCCGTCACACGGAGTTCCACTCAAAAGTGGAACTTCTGCTTATTGTACTCCTCCCCCCTTCCGATGCCACATTTGGCACCTTTTGGGGAGAGAGGGGACAGCATACCTGTCTTTCACAGGTATTCTTTCCCCACAGGAGCCTCAGCCGTGGGTATTGATGTCACGGCTGGGGCTCCCTCCTCCTCCCCCTGTCGCCGGGCCAGTAGGAGAGAGGAGCGGAGCCTCACGCATGCGCAGTAGGGTTCCTGGCGTGAAGCCGAAAGGCTACACTGCCAAAGTTCCCATACTCGCAATGGAGGCGTCATGCACCCGACAGCTGATGGAAAAATCAGCTGCGGTGCCAACATCGCTGGACTCCAGGACAGGTAAGTGTCCGATTATTAAAAGTCAGCATCTGCAGTATGTGCAGCTGCTGGCTTTTAATTTTTTGCAGTGGTGGGCAGACCTCCACTTTAAGGCAGTGCTGGAAAATAATGGTGGTCACACAAAATATTGACACTTTGGGCCCAATTTAGATATTTTCACTTAGGGGTGTACTCACTTTTGTTGCCAGCCGTTTAGACATTAATGAGGGACAAATGAGGAAGAATGAGGGACAGAGGAACATTGCTCCAAACCAGGGACAGTCCCTCGAAATCAGGGACATTTGGGAGCTATGTATTAAGTCATGTGTTATATGTGATGATTTTTTATGAATACGTAGTGTTTTTATATCTATATCTTTATATCTCCCTGGACTTTTGCTTTGATGTAATAGGGCCGATTAGCAGCTGAAACATAATACATTGGATGTCATGAGCAACAGTGTATTTTTCCATTGCTCCAGTTTATTTATATATATATATATTTTTTTTTTTTTTTTGGTAGAAACTGCTATATAGGTATAATTAAACAATACATCTGATAATCAGCATGACTGGAGATGCAAAACGGCAATTATCTCCTTTGATATGCAATGCATTTTAAATGCTATTTATATTCTCTGTTCTTTTACAATGACTAACCATAAAAAAACCTCCTTACGTAAAAGAGACTATGGCCAAAATCTAAATTGACATATATGACGCAGTCTGTCAATAGCAGGTTTGTTACTTGTTGATCCAGCAGGTAGGTCTGTAAGTTTTAACTTCGTTCAACCCCTTCATGCTGGAGGGTAAAACAAATCTTTAAGTGGAAGAAAAGCCTCCACCTCCTCCTACTTATCCTGCCTAACCTGTATAAAAAAAGATGTGAGATACTGTACAAAAGTAAGTACACCCCATTTTTGTAAATATTTTATTCTATCTTTTCATGTGACAACACTGAAGAAATTACACTTTGCTACAATGTAAAGTAGTGAGTGTACAGCTTGTATAACAGTGTAGCCCTTGTGGGGATGCTTTTCTTCAGCAGGGACAGGGAAGCTGGTCAGAGTTGATGGGAAGATGGATGGAGCCAAATACAGGGAAATCTTACACACGATCAAAACGTCAGTGAGTGCTAACCAGCAGGAGTCAGGGTACAAAGTCCTCACATGCTGGTACTATAACCCAGTGCGATTACATAAAATGTTTCCTCAGAGCTCGGACTGATTCTGGAGATGTGGAGAGGAGGCGGGTAGCCTCCTCCACATCTTCTGGTCCTGCAGACTCCTGACCCCGTTTTGGACAGAAGTCCACCGAATCTTGCAGAAATTTGTGGATAGAGACCTGCCCATGACTGCAGGCTTCTTCCTAATACATCACCATGAGATTCCAGGTAAGGTCTATAGGAAATCCATCATCCCCTCCCTGGTCACGGCAGCAAAAAGTTGTATTCCCCTTATGTGGAAACAGACAGATCCCCCAGGAGTAGCAATGTGGTTGAAAAAAGTAGCGGACATCCATAGGATGGAGGACCTGGTGGCATCTGACAAAGGCCTCAGGGAACAATATCTCAAAAAATGGCACTACTGGCTTGAATTTTATTTCTCGGAGGAGTACGCAAGATTGACGACTTGAGTGATGGGGTATGTTGTACTCCGGACTCAGCAAGACGACCGAGCTGGGGGGAGCTGGAGGACGGACTATCCCCCCTGTCCACCCCCTATTTGTTGACTCCTTTCTTCTTATCGTTCGGCTTTCTCCTGCTTCTTTACCTTCCCCCCCCCTCTTCTTTATTTTCCTTCCTTTCTTATAAAGAAAAGTAAGTCGACTCATGGGTAGACTTTTGATTAAAAAATGTGAACAGAACTAACCAATGCTATAGAACATCACAGCGGAGGGGGCGAGGGGTTACCTGCCCCCCTCCTCATTTAGATGGATATCGGGGAAAACTCGACCTAAGTTCCAGTGGTTCATAACTATCTAACAACTCGTCGAGGAATAAAAATGTTGAAGTTAACAGATGGTTGATGTACTTTGTTTCAAAGGTTATATTTGTATGTTAACTGATTATCTCACAAAAAAAAAATATTTGTATGTTAACTGATTATCTCACAAAAAAAAAAATTGAAAAATATCAAGGGGTATGAATACTTTTTCAAGGCACTGTAGTGTATGGTAACCTGCCATGAAAAGGGTAAGACCTATAGAATCGTATTAGTCAACACTCCTATGTTTATGTATTGATCAGCAAAAACCAAGAGTATTTGTTCCCAATTATTTTCCACTGTGAGGTAAATAGCAAGGCTATAATCTTTTCTCTATTGAAACCCCAAACAGGAGAGTTTCCCAATTTTATCACCACACCCTGCCTTAATTAGAGGACTCACCCAAAACCGCATTTTTGTACCGTGTTGTTTTTTTTTTTTACCCTTAGCTGAACTTGGTTTCCCATGAAGAAATGTCCAAATTACATGCCTCACTTGGAACATTTAACCTATTTGTAGCTTCAACATAGGACCAATCTATTAGTAAGCTGAAGAAATATATAACTATAATAACTAATGTAGATATGTGGCCAGATTTCCGTTCCAAGGTTGCCAAGCCCTGTTTCACCAAATTTGAAGTCCTGCTTCTGCAGCAGTGTTTATGGTCAATGCTCTTGTTTTATTAAGGGCATACTCACACTAGAGCTGCACGATTAATCGTTAAAAAATTGCGATCTCGATTCACCCCCCCTGACGATCTCTCCTGCTGAGAGTAGGCGATTCTTTGTGGAGAGATTATCTGCTTAGAGTCCATTCACACAGCCCCAAGTCGCGCAACAAAATGAATCAATGTAAGTGAATGAGAGCCGTCCCCGTCTTAATGCACACTACTGAAGTCGCTTTGACTTCAGAAAAGGTTCCTGTACTACTTCAATCCGACTTCTAGGCGACTTATACCCATTGATTTCAATGGAAGTCGCCTCCAAGTCGGATCTCCTGTCTTAACTGAAGCAACTTTAGAACTTGAAACATTGTAACTAAGCTTATTTCTTAGATCAAAGGGATAGAACTTCTTGTGTAAACAAATAATCTGGGCAGTCTGCCAAGCTTTCAACCACGTGTAAATGCACCTTTTTCTGACACTTTTTTCTAAAGTTAAAATCAATATTTTTTGCAAGAAAATTGCTTGGAACCCCCAAACACATACATACACACACACACACACACACACACACACACACACACATATATATATATATATATATATATGTATATATAAATTTTAGCAGAGACCCTAGGGAATAAAATGGTAATTGTCAAAACTGTATTTGCCCAGCGGTCTTTCAAATGCAATTTTTGTGGAAAAAAATACACTTCAATAAATAAAATAAAAAAACGAAACAGTAAAGTTAGCACAATTTTTTTTGTTTTAATGTGAAAGATGATGTTACGCCGCGAGAATCGTGACAGAATCGTGATCTATCTTCTAAGAAAAAAAATTGTGATTCTCATTTTAGCCAGAATCGTGCAGCTCTAACTCACACTAGGTAAAGTTGACTTGTAACGTGCCTGAACACAATTGTCCCCACTGCCCGCTGGCCTATGCTTACCTGAAGCCGGTCCTAAGCACACTTATGTCATCCTTTGGCAGTCAGGCCACAGTGATCACTGCTTCCTCGAGTTCCTAGTGATCAGTGATGGTGCCCATGCTTGGGCACGGTTAGGGATCACACAGATGCATATCGTGCCTGAGTCCAAATGAACCACGCTCGAGCCTGCCTCTTTAAAGCAGACCTTCAGTCATTCTTTCAACTTTCCATCTATTAAATCTTCTGCCCTTGTTGTTTTAACTTTGGATAGTAAAACATTTTTTTTCTGCCAGTAACTACCTTATAGAGCTCACTTCCTGTTTCTTGTCTGGTAAAAAGCCTAGGCTTATGACATCACGCACAGCTCTCTCTCTCACTCTTGTGAGAGTTTGCCAGGAAGGGAGGAGGGATAAGTCATAAGAGGACCAATAAGAGCTGCAGAGCTGGAGATGTGCCTCTGTGTGTCTGTGTAAATCCCTAAATGCATGACAATTAGTTTGCTAAAACATTATCATTACCAACTGCCATGTTTTCTTGTCTATTGGAAAATAAAAAAATGTATGCTGCTAATCTTCACTCACTTTGCAGCCACTTTAAGTATACATGCACTCACTTCAAGGACTGTTGAATGTTATTTCGTGGGGCTTAGACTTCCTGATAGTAACAAAAAATGAATTTTTGACTGTAAAAAAACATTTCTGGGAGTACATCATGAAACACAGAACAGGGTTGTTGCCCACCCACAGGAAGTCCTCCCTATATAACCCCTCCAATACAGGAAGAACCTTGGTTTTGTAGTAAGCGATAACCAAACAGGGAAGGGATCTCTGGGTCCCATGATGCACGCCAAGAAATGGATTTTACAAATAGTCAAAAATCTTGAAAATTTTTCTTTATCGTACATAACACAGAGCAGCTTTATTCATTCTTACTCATCAGGATGTCCTAAAGCAATGCCCATGAGGGGAGGGAGACACAGAAACCAATGACAGGCCAAAATGAACGTACACAGCAGATGGCACAAACATTGCAACAAAGACAGCGTCCACATTGGTTCTAACATCCACCTGCTAAAAACTTGTAAAAATGTGAATCAAAGACCAGGGCGGCAGCTTTGAAGACCTTAACCACTGCAGCTTGATGACAGATAGCCCCCTGGTAGAATGAGCCATTACCATAAAAAGGTGGCGCTTTTCCTTTCAAGCTATACGCTTGAGAGATAAACTGATGAATCCATGTGAAAAAATAAGATGTGGAAGTTTTGTGACCCTTCCTTGGCAAATCAGGAAGGACAGAATGTCTGACTGCAGTAGTGAATTTCAGATACATCCTGACAGGCCGAACCACATCCAAATTGTGATGATGCCTCCCTATCCTCTGGTGACTGAGGCCTGGGGTGAAAAAAAGAAGGTAAAACAATGTCCTGATTGATTTGGAAAGTTTAAACCAGCTGCAACAAAAATGAAGGTTGAGGTAAAAGAACCACCTTATTATGGTGAAGTACTAGACTGACTCTCTGCAAGAAAGAGTTGGAAATGTCCAAGGACTGTCCACTGACATATTCATGATGTTGGATTACCACGCTCTCCTGGGCCAAGCTGGTGTGATCAAAATCACCAGTGTTTCCTCCACCCGAATCCTGTAAGGCAGAAATGGAAGTTACTGCAATGAAGGAAAGGCATACGTTAGGGAGACCAAAACTCATTGCGTCACCAATGCATCTACTGTAAACTCCTGAGGATCCCTTCTTCTGGCAATGAACCTGTCCAGTTTGGCGCTGAACTTGGATGCCAACAGATCCAGTTTCGGTGTGCCCCACTGCCAACAGAGAGCCTCAAATACCTTTGAGTGGAGTGCTAACTCCCCTGGTGTGAACTTACGTCAGCTGGGGAGGTCCTCCTGCCAAATTGCCACTCCTATGTGAACCGCAGTTGGAGCATGAACACAGAGCATGAAAAGATGAGGTGCACCTTGCTTTTGAGCCGCTCAACTCCTGGTGCCCCTTCGATGATTCAAATATCGTATGCCACAGTTGTGGCATTGTCAGAATTTACAGGGAGGTCCTGCAGCCGATTTGACCAGTGCTGGAGAACCCAATGGACCGCTCGTATTTCAAGCACATTGATAGCCAGGAACCTTTCTTGCGGAGTCCAGGTTCCCTGGACCGAAAGATAATTCAGTACTCTCCCCCCCATCCTGTCAAGTTGGCATCTGCTAGATTTTGCTCCCTAACCATATAGTTGGTTATTTACTGCTGCATAGAGATTTTTTAGAATATAATTGCCTTTTTTCTTTACTTTACATATTAACTAAATTATACACCACACGTTTTTTTTATGTTATTACCCGATTAATCGAAACAGTAATCGGCCAACTACTCGATAATGAAAATAATCATTAGTTGCAGCCCTAGAGACGTTTGTCAGCTGCATCCTCAAAGACCTGAACATCATCCACTTGGCATGTAAGGCTTTTATTAAGCTGAGAGATTTCTGCATTTACTGAAGGCATCACCACTTCTTAGGGAATAGGGTATTGTTGAGCAAATCTCTTTGTTGGAGTGAACAGAGTCCAATCTGCAAACACCACTTCACTGAGATCAGGGTGGAAAGGGAATGAATGGGAATCTTGCGTCAGATACTATGATCCAAGGATGAAACCTTCAAAGATAAAGACTCAGACGTGACTTCAGAGTACTGTGGACCATTTCAGCAAAAAAAACCTCACTGCTTTGCAAGGATAAGAAACAGAGGGCTGTCAACACAGGGCTCTGGGCTGTGATTGGACACAGTTGATCAGCAGGTCCCGGGCATGAATCATTGGCTGGGACCTGCTGACAGACTGTGTACAATCACAGCGGGTGTCATGGAGGGGCACACATGCGAGTGCCCAAAACCAGACAGCGACATACCAGTACGTCGCTTTGCCTGTACGGACTCGCCAGTCTGCAGTACATTGTGGATGGCCTGTTTGCAAGTGGATACACACACCCATGAGAAAACAAGCCTGAGTGCATAGCATGATATACATACAATTCAAAAGCTAACTCATGGGGCTTGAAAGGTAAACACTCGGTAATAAGGTTTGTTTCCATGAGGCACAAAGTTGTCTTCCTCAGGACTGTGCTAAGGAAGACTGTTGCCTCATCGAAATAAACTTTGTCACTGAGTGTTCACCTTTCAAGCCCCGTGAGGGTCTTCTTATCTTTTGGATTATATACAATTATTTAGGTAATTATTGCATACCGATGATGTTAAATTTGGCTTGGGTTTCTAGGCTTTAAATGATATCTGGTTGCAACAGAATTGAAGCACAATACATTTTGAAAAATATTGGTGGATGAAAGGTAAAAGTAGAATTGCTGAGGTGGAAGAGAAAGCCTTGTGTTCATTCATAAAATACAAGTCTAGGTCTTAATGACTGAGCAGCGCTCAGCCCAACTCTATTTTGTTCGGGGAAAGGAAGTCTATCCCGTGGCTTGAACGCAGAGAACTGTTGCCACTATAGGCGGCATCTACCGCCCTGCTCATACGACCAAACATTGGGCCATTCAGGTAGGCAAGGTTTAGGCACTTCCCAATAGTGGTGAAGCTTGACGAGCCCTTCTTACCACCAATCGAAAACTAGAGGTGGGAAAGGGGCGGTGCATCAGGAAGCTTCATTATTTTCAAAAAAAAAACAACTCCAGCCTATATATTCTATTAGACATGTGCAATTCGTTTTTTTTTTTTTTTTTTTTTCGTTATTTTCATTCGTTCGTTTTCGTACGAATGATTCGCTAAAAATTTTAACGATTCGTTTGAATCGAACTAATCGGATTAACGAATCCGAAAAACAACGAAAATCCGAAAAAACTAATTAGAAACAACGATGTACGAATGAAGAAAATCCGAAAACAGGAACAACGAAAAAATTCGTACATTCATAACTTTTTTTTTTTTGTTGAATTGGTAATTTTCCGTGTCCCTTACAAATGGTGCTGCTTAACGTGCCTCGAATGGATTGAACGAAAAAATTTGTAAATTTTTTTTGTTTTTTCGATTTGGAATTTTCTGTGTCTCTTACAATGGCGTTGCTTAACGTGCTTCGAATGGATTGAACGAAAAAAATCAAGTTAGACTTACCGGTAACTTGTTTTCCAAGAGTCTTTCAGGACAGCACCTGAGAGAGTGACTCCTCCCTTTGTCCACAGGAAACACCTCTTCCACCAAACTTTAAAAGGAGGCTCCTTCCCACATATGGTCAGTTGTAGTAGAGAACCTCCGGCCCCAAACTGGAACACATAATCGAGATATGGTTAGTCACAGTATATATATGTAAAACACATTAGGGCGGGATGCTGCTGTCCTGAAAGACTCTTGGAAAACAAGTTACCGGTAAGTCTAACTTGATTTTTCCCTAATCGTCTTTCAGGACAGCACCTGAGAGGATAATAGAGACTTACCCCCCTTAGGGAGGGACCACAGCCTGCAGAACCTTTCTGCCAAAAGCCTGGTCTCCTGCTGACAGGAGGTCCAGCCTGTAATGACGGACAAATGTAGACATACTTGACCACGTAGCCGCCTTACAGATCTGATCTGGAGTGGCACCAGCTCTTTCTGCCCATGTAGTGGCCTGAGCCCTAGTTGAATGAGCCCTAACCCCCTTAGGGGGGGGATTGACCCGACTCATTGTAAGCAGTAGAAATAGCTGTCTTGATCCATCTAGCTAAGGAAGCCTTGGATGCCTGCTTGCCTTTTTTATTTCCAGAAAAGAGAACAAATAAAGAGTCTGAAACTCTAAAGCCCCCTGTAACTTCTAAATAATGCAACAAGGTGCGTCTTACGTCCAGGTTGTGAAACTGCTCTTCCTTATTGCCCTTCGGGTTAGAACAGAAAGTTGGGAGAGTAATCTCCTGGGATCTGTTATGGGGGCTCGCTACCTTCGGCAAAAACCCCGGATCTACTTTAAGGACAATTCTGTCTGAAAAAACTGATAGGAAGGGCTCTTTTACTGAAAGAGCGTGCAGTTCGCTAATCCTTCTGGCTGAAGTGATTGCTACAAGAAAAATTGTTTTAAGGGTTAAGTTCTTAAGGGAAATGCTCTGCAGGGGCTCAAAAGGCTCTTTAGTAAGGGCCTGCAAGACTACGGAGAGGTCCCATGAGGGAAAAGATCTTACTGGGACCGGTCTAGCCCTGGAGAGCGCTTTGAAAAATCTTGTGATTAAGGGTACTGAGGATAGTGATCTTTCTAAATAGACCCCTAAAGCTGACACCTGCACTTTAAGAGTGCTGACGGCGAGCCCTCTATCTGCCCCTTTTTGCAGAAATTCCAGAACTGAGAATAGGTTTTTTACCTCTCTATGTTCTGCATGACAAAAGGACGCGTAGACCTTCCAAACCTTGCCATAAATGGCCCTGGTTACTTTCTTTCTACTGGAGAGCAAAGTGGAAATTAGTCTTTCCGAAAAGCCTTTGCTTCTTAGCAATTGCTCCTCAGATACCAAGCAGTGAGTTTTAGCCTGCTTACATCTGGATGATGCACTGGCCCCTGAGTTAACAAATCTGGTCTCAGCGGGAGGTGCCAACCTGGTTTGACTGCCAACTGTAGGATCAGAGAAAACCAAGCCCTTTTTGGCCAAAACGGGGTTATCAGGATTACTGAAACACCCTCTTTTTGTATTTTCCTCAGCACCAGTGGAATTAGCTGAAAGGGGGGAAAAGCGTACCCCAGTTGAAAATTCCACTGCTGTGCTAAGGTGTCTGTCCCTTGAGAACCGTCGTTTCTCTCGAGGGAAAAAAATTGAGGAAGCAGGGTGTTCCTTCTTGAGGCGAACAGGTCTACCTGCGGAAGGCCCCAGATACTGGAGATTAGAGTGAACACCTCTGTGTTTAGGCTCCACTCTGCTTCCTGCACTGTCTGTCGGCTTAGATAATCTGCCACTCTTAAGGTTCGCTGAGTCCTGCGTACATTTTGTCATGCAGGGACAACTCTTTTTTTCTCCTCCTCTAACCCTAAGGTAGTACAAATTGCCTTCAACAGGCCATATGTTCCCAAAGACAATTTATATTCTATTATATTTCAAAAAGGCAGGGGAGAGCCCAACTTTTTATCAGGATCTTGTGTTATTGCTGTCTGTGACCCCAACAGGAAGACTGATACTCAATTCCTGTCAAGGTCTTAACCAAACCAGTAGTAAGGGGTGGTGGGCACTTTAAGGAGATTTCTCATCAACCCTTGTCCTGGCAAGAAGGGAAAATTCACCCAATGGGGACACTGGCAGTAAAAAAAAAGGACATTTGGCTATGGTCAGGCTTTAAAATAATTTTTCTTGATCTGCAGAAGGTAACCGATTACTAAAATGGATTCAACTGCAAGCAAACCGCAGCATTACATTTACACAAACGTAGGCAATATTTTAGCGATTGCGATGACAGCAGTTTATACCAGTGTTTCAACTTTACCTTTGAGAAACCCCTGGCAAAAAGTTTAAGATCTTGGGGAACACCTGAAATAATGTTGACATCTACAGCCCACGGAACATTGGTATAATCAGCAAGCTGTTGATAATTATTTTTAGAAATAGCTTTAAATAAAAGAATAAATATAAAAAAACGTACCTATTTAACAACACTTCCTGCCTGTGCTATAGCCAAAAGATGGCTAAAGCGCAGGCTTACTTTGCCAGGAGAGCGTACACCATACATGGACGTCCTACTGTGATCGGGCAACCCGTTCTGTGATCACCAAGTCCTACAGACTCAACTGATCACAGATTGAGGTAAAAGGCCAATCACAGCGGGCCTTTAGCATGTGATCAGCTGTCAGCCAATGACAGCTGATCACAGGATGTAAACACAAGCCGACTATTGGCTTTTCTTGAAGAAAGCCACTAATTGCCTTCTGTTAAAGGGACATTGGCACTGATAATCAGTGCCCATCAGCGCCACCTATCAGTGCCCACCAGTATCAACTCATCAGTGTAGCCTCATCAGCGACAGTGAAGGAGAAAAATTACCTACCACCAAAAGAAAGCTCTATTTGTTTGAAAAGAAATTATAAAAATTTCACATGGGCACAGTGTTGCATGACTGCGCAATTGTCATTCAAAGGGTGACGGTGCTGAAAGCTGGCCTGGGCAGGAAGGGGTAAAAGTGCCCAGTGGGCAAGTGGTTAAAGCATTTGTTAACCTAAAAAAAAAAAAAAAAAAAAGCATGTTATACAGCACAGTGCTCAGGCTGTGACATTTGGCCCCTCCCATCACCTAAAAATCCTGGCTGAGCCTGTCAGTTTCTGCCCTCCCCCTATAAACTGACCACAGTATATCATTTCTGCTGAGCCCATGACACTGGTCAGTTTACATGCCTCCGTCAGCCCACCACTATCTGTAGCTCCCCCCCCCCCGTCAGTGCCCGCCCCCTCCCCTCCTACTGCAAAAGTTACTTTAAATGTTTTATACCATTCTCTCCATTTAATAATACTTTGTGCCCCTATGTCTGAATTTTATAAAAATAAGCCCTTCTTTACCTCATCTCAGGAGCGCCGCTCAGCACTCACGTGACCCGCCGCCTCACATCAGTCTCTCGGTTCTGCCAAATGCAGCTGTCAGACGGAGAGAGCAGAGAGGCGGCGGGTCATGTGAGCGCCAAATGGCACTCAGAGAAGGTCAAGCCTGCTTTTTTTTTTTTTTTTTTTTTTTTTATTATATAAAAGACAGGAGCACAAAGGATTCTTAAACAGAGAGAATATTATAAAGTGGCTTAACAACCACTTTAATGTAAAACCTGTGCTTTGTTTTTCTGCAGAGATGTTCCATTCTCGGTCCAACTTGAGATAAACAGTGTGTGTGGGGGGCAGCAGGGCAGCTTACAGGGGCTCAGGAGGGCACACTACATGAGGGGGGAGCTGGGCATATTGCATGAGGGCAGGGCTCAGTCCTCCAGTGGCACGCTGTTCCCCACCGGCCCCTCCTTTGTATGTCCATCCCAGATGATGTCACATACAAACATCCAGGATGGACAGGAGGGGGAGGAGGGGCCAGTGGGGAACAGCGTGCTAGAGCAAATCTACCGCTGAGCGGCCTGCGACTGGCAGGTAGATCGCCTCCCTGGGATCTCTTGCGGAACCCCGGTGGAGAAACACTGGTTTATACAAAAGTGCAGTCATTGCTTAGCAGAGGCAAGATTGCTGCATTTTGCTTTTTCAATGTACAGCAATTGTCATGGGCTAAGTACAGACATGATGGAGTCAAAACCTATTTATTATTTACTACTAAACTAAAGCATCCCTGCCTTGTGACTTTGCCATATGCCTAGACCTACACAAATAAAAAATAAAAAAAGAAAAAAAAAAAAAAAGAAGAAGAAGAAGAAACCAGAGTTCAACAAATCAGATCTTTATTGTAAAACACATTCATTCCAGGTTAAATTAAGTCTTGTTTCAATACTGTAAAGGTTACCGGAGAGCAAAACCTCATCCATATTCCCAATCCTTCCACTGTTACTGGAATAGCAGTACTGTGGATGCAAAGGGGCAGTATAATATGAAAATGTCAGGTCATAAAACCATACAAAAAAAAAAAACGTAGGCAGGCTACTCAGTTACACGGAAGTTAGACAATCTTTCAGCTGAACATGGTTTATACAAAAAAATAGCAGATGCTTTTAGAACTGAAAGCCTGGTCAACCCATACTTAAAATATTCAGAGTTTTGATCTAGATGCTGGAGCATTTTCCCTTATTGGGTTCTTTCCACATCCCAGGCTGCTGTCATAAGAAAACCATGGACACTTATGATGTCACAGTAGAAAATGTCATCTTTTCCTTTGAGATGAATAAAAACTGTGTGTGCCAGCTCTAGCCAGAGGATGCAGGAAAACTACTTCACGTAAATTTGGCGATGGTCCACACCTGCAAACTGATCCTCACAGGTCTAGGGCACAATTCACCGGTATTTAAAAAAAAAAAAAAAATAATAAAAAAAAAATAATAAAAAAAAAATCTTTGCCGATTCCCCTTCGCCTTTCAATGTTCTTTGTAGGTTTTTATTGTTCTGTATTAAAAATATGATGAATCATTTTTTTCCCCCTCATTGACAAAATGAGGAAATTTGGCAAAAGGGATGTTAGAAAATTGTCACTCAAAATGAATAGCTGTGTAAAAAATGACCCAGACAACCTATAAGAGAAGGAAACAAAAACAAATGTAGTCAACAATCCAGTCACTATAAAACAATATTATACAGAAAATAAATAAAAAAGTTGCTCAAAAACCCAACATAAAAGTATGTGCAGTACTAGTATTATATATATATATATAAATAAATGTTATAACACAGATCCTCATGGGGATGCAGTTTAAACAAGCTGCTAGCAAACTCTAGTCTCAGCTAACACTGTCCTTCAGATATGCTAAACATCCTCAATAGGGATGAGCCGAACACCCCCCCGGTTCAGTTCGCAGCAGAAAAGGCAAAAAAAAAAAAAAAAAAGTCTATAGGACACGAACATGAATAATCAAAAGGGCTAATTTTAAAGGCTTATATGCAAGTTATTGTCATAAAAAGTATTTGGGGACCTGGGTCCTGCCCCAGGGGACATGTATCAATGCAAAAATATGTTTTAAAAAACAGCAGTTTTTTCGGGAGCAGTGATTTTAATAATGCTTAAAGTGAAACAATAAAAATGAAACATTCCTTTAAATTTTGTACCTGGGGGGGGGGGGTCTATAGTATGCCTGTAAAGTGGTGCATGTTTCCCGCGTTTAAAACAGTCCCTGCACAAAATGACATTTCTAAAGGAAAATAAATTCATTTAAAACTACTCGCGGCTATAATGAATTGTCGGGCTGGGCAATACACAAGTCATTGAAAAAAACAGCATGGGATTCCCCCACAGTCCATTACCAGGCCTTTTGGGTCTGGAATGAATATGAAGGGTAACCCCGAACCAAAAAAAAAAGAAGTTGTGGGGGTCCCTCTCAAAATCCATACCAGACCCTTCAGGACACTTCAGGTCTGGTATGGATTTTAAGGGGAACCCTGCGCCAAAATAAAAAAAAAAAAATGACGTGGGGGGTCCCCCCAAAAATCCATACCAGACCCTTATCCAAGGGCGTAACCTGGCAGGCCACAGGAAAAGAGGTGGGGGATGAAAGAGCACCCCTCCATCCTGAAACGTACCAGGCCATATGCCCTCAACATGGGGAGGGTGCTTTGGTGTAGCCCCCAAAGCATCTTGATGGGGACAAGGGCCTCATCCCCACAACCCTTGCCCGGTGGTTGTGGGGGTCTGCGGGCGGGGGGGCTTATCGGAATCTGGAAGCCCCCATTAACAGGGGGACCCCCAGATCCCAGCCCCCCGTGTGAAATGGTAACGGGGTACAAATGTACCCCTACCATTTCACAAAAAAAAAAAAATGTCAAAATGCTAAAAACGACAAGACACGGCTTTGGACAAGTCCTTATTAATATCACTGCTCCCGAAAAAAACAGCCGTTTTTAAAACTTTTTTTTGCATCGATACATGTCCCCTGGGGCAGGACCCAGGTCCCCAAACACTTTTATGACAATACCATGCATACAAGCCTTTAAAATTAGCACTTTTAATTTCTCCCATAGACTTGTAAAGGGTGTTCCGCGGCTTTCGAATTTGCCGCGAACACCATAAATTGTTCGCTATTCGGTGAACACCCGATGTTCGAGTCGAACTTACGTTCGATTCGAACATCAGGCTCATCCCTTATCCTCGAACTAGAGGGGAAGGTTGCCTTAAAACAGGGGTAGGCAAATACAATTCCAATGAGGCATTGCAAGGCTGGCAGCTACAAATACTCCCAGAGGCACGATGGCACTTGTAGATCTGCAACAGCTGGAGGGCCCCAGGTTGCCTAATCCTGCCTTAAAGGACAGGTTCATCTTTCAGAACGTTACCCATTACACCCATAATTCAGGTGCAACATGCTCCAGACCTACCCCCCCCATCCGTAACCCACTTCGTTCACAGCAATCTCTTAAGAAAACTACCAGACATTGCGGCTGACAGCTTGTAGTCCTCAATGGACTATGAGGGTGCTGGTGAGCACTCTCGTAAGTTCCTTCACAAACCCTTCAGCTTATAATCAGTCAGCTCGTAGGGAGGTCAGGGCTGAAAGCTGCATGGCTTGTCTGCAGGAATCTGACATTGCACTCCTGATCCACTGCTTAGCAGGCTTCTGAGGGGAAAAAAAAAAAATATACGCACATTTTCTTTCCTGCAAAAATATGTACATTTATAATCCCCCCGCCAATAGGTGAAATTAGCCTTTGAAGCTTAGTTTGCTGTGTTGCTCTCTGAAAAGCAATGCGCTACGGTACAGGTGTGGCTGACAGGCGTTCAGGAGGCGAAACTGACACATTTGAATGCGCGCTTTTTTTTTTTTTGACAGCCAAACTGGGTTTTTCAAAAAGGTAATAACAAGCCACAACCGTGAACTCAGCGTTTGGCTCACAGTTGCAATAACAGAATGGGTCATGCTCGTGGTACTGCCTGCCAAACATGACAGGGGGTATGATTTGGGGGGGGGGGGGGGGGGGGGGTTGCAACTCAACACTATTTTTTTACCACCACCCAACTGCAAATCTAAGAGTTTTCACAAAGCTGCTCAAAGCCTATTAGAAGCTTTGCAAATACTTTGCACACTGTACACACTGCTCTTATACAAACTAAAGCCCGCGTACCGAGATTCAGGTTCTAGCACAAACCCACCAACTATAAAAAAATCTTTTAAAATATGGGATGGATTCGGTAGATTATACCACTGGGATTATAACTAGAAATGCACCAATACCATTTTTTATTTTTTTACAATGAGTACCGATATTTTTATTTATTTTTTTTTTTTAGTACTTGCCGATACCAATTACCGATACCTACCGCAACTGTTTTGTTCAGCTATCAGCAATGGTACAAAGCATTGAAAAGTTATTTACAAATGAAATTGATTTTTTTTTTTTTTTTTTTTTATTTAGCGCTTTTTCAATGTGAAATGTGTAAATATATGTTAATATATGTGTGTAAAAATATTCACTAACAAAAAAGTTAATTGTTTATAGTTTATAAAATAGATGCGAACAAAAAAAAAAAAAAGCAGGAAAATAATAATTAAAATGGGAGGAGAATAGGGAGTTAATTAAGGCTGATTACAGTAAATTAAGGGTTATTAAGGGGTTAAACAGAGGAACATTTGTTCATCCCTTTGATCTGCAGATGAAAAAACTGAAATATACAAAAAGGAAACACTGTTTCTTTTTATTTTAGTGTTTCAGGGCTGAGCAATGTTGTTAATAAACATTGCCGGCTGCTTTTTTTTTTTTTTTTTTTTTTGACAGCTCCAATTACCAGACTTCTTTAACACTGGGGAGACCCACCGTCAGCTCAAAGAACTGAGCCTGAAAGTATCGGTTTCAGGTATCGGTGCATTTGCACGAGTACCGATACAAATACTCGGTATTGGCACCGATACTAGTATCGGTGCAACCCTAATTATAACTCACCATTAATGTGTATATTAGGCACAAATTACTTTAAGCCAGGGAAAGAAGAACACATATTTTACCAGATGGGCAAAAAAGGAGGGAAATATTGCAAGATGTGCTGAAAGGAAATAGATTATACACGTACGCAGAAATTACACACGAATGGGGAAATAAACCATTAGATAAATGGAGGTATACACAATTATAGCATTTTACACAAACATTACCACAACCATTATGGTGGGAAAAGACACATGAGGTTAATTGAGATATTGCTCGGCGCCCCCTCATTTCTAAACCGAAGCATATCTAAAATATATAAAACTCTGATTAACGCGCACACAAAAAACAGAACCTCTGCTTTTCGGAACCCTCCCCCCAACTCCAGTGTCACATTTGGCACCTTTCGGGGGGGGGGGGGGGGGAGGGTGCAGATATCTGTACAAGACAGGTATTTGCACCCACTTCCGGGCATAGATATCCACATAATCAGCAGGTATCTACGCTACTCCCCCCCCCCCCCCCGCTGTCTGCTGGGAAACACACAGGTACCAGAGACAGCAGGGACCATCCGGATTGCGCCGTGCGACTCGCGCATTCGCAGTAGGGAATCGGGAAGTGAAGCTGCAAGCCTTCACTTCCTGATTCCATTACCGAAGATGGCGGCAGCAGCACCCGAGGACCGAGTGACGGTTCGGCTTCTGGTGCCGACATCGCAGGTGCCCTGGACAGGTAAGTGTCCATATTTAAAAAGTCAGCAGCTGCAGTATTTGTAGCTGCTGACCTTTTAAAAAACAAAAAATTTTGGCGGAACTCCCTCTTTAAGGAAGTAGTACATGAACACCTATCTTATCTGGGGAAATGGGAAGAGGAAATGGGACTCCTTAGATATGAGGAACACAAGAAAAAAAAAAAAAAATTAAGAATAGCTTGCTTCTCTTCAAGGGATGTCAGGACAATGGAAATGTGTTATAAACTACTGGCGAGGTGGTACGTGACCCCCCAAAGGGCACACAGGTACGGGGCAGAGAGCCCTCCAACTTGTTGGAGGGGCTGTGACAACCCGGGGACCTTTGCGCATCTTTGGTGGGAATGCATAAAAATACAACCCTATTGGGAGGGAATTGTAGGAGCAATTTATCAAATAATGGGATAACGGATTCAGAAAGACCCCTGGGAATGTTTATTCCATGATACAAGAAAAGCGGTCTCCCAATATAAAAAACACCCTAGTCCCATATCTCCTAAACACAGCTAAAAAGCTTTATTCCGAGTCTATGGAGAACCCAAGAAGCCCTGAAGATGAAGGAGCAGATAGCAAGGCTGGAATGGGTGAGGTCCATGGAGGAAACAATACACACAGTAGAAGACTCTGGGGATAGATCATAATGTATGGAGAAATTGGATAGATATAGGTCAGTAATGGAGGTATAGAGGGGGGAGGGGAGTAGAGGGTTTTTTCTTTGTTTTTTTGTGGTTTTTATGGGGGTTTGGAAAGAATAAAATAATTGGTGTAGCAAGTGACTTAAAGAGGAGTGCCAACAAAAAAAAATTAAAAATTAAAAGTCAGCAGCTACAAATACTGCAGCTGCTGACTTTTAATAATCGGACACTTACCTGCCCCGGGTTCCAGCGATGCGGGGGAACGAGACCCCCCCTCGTTCCCCGCTCCGCTCGCGGCGCCGGCATTCTTAATGTGGGAACCCGGCTGTGGCTTCACAGCCGGGCACCCACTGTGCATGACGCTCACTCATCTGGGACACATGACAGGTCCCAGATGACTGTGCGGCGCCTACAGGAAGTGACGTTTAGCCCAGGCAATGAAGGTGGCAGACTATGAGGGACCCCCTAGCAACAGGCATTTAGAGGTGAGTAAAAAAATTTTTTTTTTCCAACTAATTTTTTTTTTTTTTTTTTTATGATTTTTAAGCCACTTTTTTTTTTGCCCGCAACTCCACTTTAAAATGTAGGAATGGGATACATAATGTTTATTGTTATACTTGTTAACATCTTTTCTTTTTAATATATCTATAATAAAATAAAGAATATATAACAAACTAAAGCCCACGTGTACAAGGTTTTATGGGTTGAGTACTAGTTAAGACTGAAGTTTGGGTTCAGCATTAATTCTAGTGGTTAGGGCTACTTTGTTACATTGAGGTTAAGGGCCAGTGAAGGACCATTACTTTTTGATGTACAATACACTTGTGTTCGAGTCCGATAAGTGTGCATTCATTTTAGTCCTAACCCCTCCACATTTAAAAAAGAAAAAATTAAATAAATACATTTTTTAAATTCAGGCCTAAGGCCCCTTTCACACTTGTGCGACTTCAAAGTCACGCGATTTCAAGGAATGCCTGTTTAAGTGGCATCAAAAATCGGACCAAAGTAGTGCAGGGACTACTTTGAAGTCGGAATGACTTGAAGTTGTACTAATATGAATGGCTGTCATTGGAAATCATGGGGGAACGACTTGTCATGCTACTTTGCAGTCCCAAATCGTGGGACAAGTCGTATAAGTGTGAAAGGGGACTTAAGGCTGGTTCACACCAGAAAAACGCACTCCAGATCCATTCCAGATGCGTTTCTGCATGTGCGTTTTGGGATGCATTCCAGATGTAATTTTTCTTCTATTTTCCAGGTTTTTTTTCCCCCACTGCGCTGGGGTCTGGTGTGCTTTTGATGCGTTCCAGGGCATTCCAGTGCGTTGATGCGTTTTACAGTGTTCCAGTACAGTCCAGTGCAGGAAAAATGCAACATGTTCTACTTTTTTTTGCCTGGAACTGGAAATCCCTGGAACTGATTGCACTGGTGTGAACTTTGCCATTGGAAACCATATAACCTACTATCCAGGTGTTTTTTATTTTTTTTGTTTGTTTTTTGCATCTTCTGCATCAAAAAAATAAAAATAAAATAAAACACACTGTACTGCATGTGGTGTGAACTGGCCCTTACTGAATAGATAGATATCCACACAGATATACAAGTATTTGCAGAAGAGTGGCTTAAGTGACACGTAAGGGATTAACAGTGTGAACAAAGTCTGTAGCATAGCACCATCTTGTGGTCACAGCAATTATTTTTGATAATGTACAGTAGTCCACCATAGACAATCAAAGCCAGTCTTTGTCAAGCAGCCAGAGGTTGCTAGGGGTTCTTTAGGCCATGAGCAATTTCTGTCTCTCAGATGTGTAACTGCTGATAACTATGATCTTTTTAGCTAACTGTAAGGAGGCCATACGTCCCAGGGACCACAACTGTAAGGAGGCCATACGTCCCAGGGACCACAACTGTAAGGAGGCCATACGTCCCAGGGACCACAACTGTAAGGAGGCCATACGTCCCAGGGACCACAACTGTAAGGAGGCCATACGTCCCAGGGACCACAACTGTAAGGAGGCCATACGTCCCAGGGACCACAACTGTAAGGAGGCCATACGTCCCAGGGACCACAACTGTAAGGAGCCATACGTCCCAGGGACCACAACTGTAAGGAGCCATACGTCCCAGGGACCACAACTGTAAAGGGCCATACATCCCAGGGACCACAAAAAATGTAAGGAGCCATACGTCCCAGGGACCATCACACTAATGAACTGTGAGCTGTATAGTACATATCGTATTTATCAGCAGGGGTTCCCAAAGACTGGAAAGTTATTTCAAGGGTTCCTCTATGTTAAAAAGTCTGAGGAAGGCGGAAGCTATCTGTATATGGTAGTTACTATTGCGGACTTAGGATAGCCATGCACATACAAAATTTCTCTTAATCTGCCTGCAGGCTGAACAAGGAAAATCAAATAGATTATACAAAAGTAGTCCTAAAACCAAGACGTTATTTTTACCTTAACACATTCCCTGCATACATTTAAAAAAAGTCATTAGCTCTTGCCAAATAAATCCTCTGAACAGAGCATGGAGGTGGGGCCAAGCCGGGCTGTGTGTGTCTATGGATGCACACAGCCCAGCTCAGGAGTGAGCCTGCACATCTGCCCCATAGCAAGCAGCTTGCTATGGTGGAAGACACTGAAGTGGAACCGAGAGTGCTGGCAGGGGACCCCAGCAAAAAAAAAAAAAAAAAAAAAAAAAAAGATTTCGGGCCGCTATAGGCAATTCCACTGCACACAGCAGGCAAGTTTAACATGTTTGTTATTTTTAGAAAAAAGAAAAAAAAAAAAAAAAAAAGCATTTATAACCGCTTGAAGCAATCTTCCCTACCAGCCACTGTATTCAGCAGCTGGTATAGCATTCTGCAGCAGCTGAATACCCCAACAGTGACTGCATTTAACTGGATGCAGTCAATGTTCATCCAATTTTCCATCCAGCTCCTTGAAATATTGAGAAGGTAAGAGCCAGGTGATGCTGACAGGACCACCCACAGAGCAAATT
This sequence comes from Lithobates sylvaticus, assembly GCA_028564925.1. Taxonomy (NCBI): domain Eukaryota; kingdom Metazoa; phylum Chordata; class Amphibia; order Anura; family Ranidae; genus Lithobates; species Lithobates sylvaticus. The sequence continues at coordinate 156,347,190 of CM053037.1, forward strand.
TCCTGGCCAAAATTTGAGCAATGTATGGCCAGCTTTACTTTCCAAGGTACAGATCTGCCATCTTGGTCCTGGTTTTACTACTTGGCGAGTTGCCAGAGAAGAAACATGTACTTACTTGGTGTTCAGACACTCACTATGCACATGCTTCGTATGCCTCAGTAATGTACGAAGTATTTGTGAAAGAATTACGATGATAGAAGTGGAGCATGCGCCATCAAAAACTAAAATAAGTCTTTTAAAGCAGCTCTGATATTTTAAAACTTATTCAATTGCACAATAGCCAGGCACCTCAGTGGTTAAGGCTTTCCTTCCTTGTTCTCCCTAATCACTCCATTCATTAGCCAACATCCTGTGAAACAATTGCTATTTCTAGGTATGGGGGAGCAGATCCTACCCCTCAGGACTCTTTTTTTCCTCCAATGCTGTTTTCGGTGCATGGGTAAGTGGCCAGACCTCACTTTTGTGTTCGTTGGGTGGTAAATGTAGTCCTGCATCAGATCCGGCAGAGACAATTTGCATTGGCAGGTTAAAGTAATTGCAAAGCTTTGCGTTTTTTTTTTTTTTTTTCAAAAGAATAAAGAGGTTATACTTACCTGCTCTGTGCAATAGTTTTACACAGAGCAGCCACGATCCTCCCTTTCTGGGATCCCCCTGCCAGTGCTTCTGGCTACTCGTTGAGTACCCCCACAGGAAGTGGCTATCTATGGTGGGCACCCATGCGGGCTCGGTTCTGGGCTGCCCTGTCTGCGCCAGTAGACACACACAGCGTGGCTTGGCCCTGCCCCCTTGTCACAGAATTTGATCAACAGCTGCAGGAACCAATGACTCCCAGTGCTATGACTCTGCCCTCGGAGAGGAGAGGGAGAACAGAAGGTTTTTTACATTAATGCAGAGAATGCATTAACATAAAAAACATATTCAGGGCGTAACAGGTTACAGATGCACCCATTCGGACAGGTAGTAGGGGGGGGGGGGGGGATCTACCAGTCACAATCTGCACCAGCCGTGCGGGGCTCCAGCCACGTCATCCAGTCACAGTGTTCTGTCTGCCTTTGTGGCTGTTGGCTTGTAGTTCTCAATGAACTACCACGGTGCTGTTGAGCGCCATAGTAGTTCATTAAAGTTGAGTACCACCCAAAAATGGAACTTCCACTTTTTGGAATCCCCCCCTCTGGTGTCACATTTGGCACCTTTCAGGGGGGAGGAGGAAGCAGATACCTGTCTAATACAGGCATTTGCTCCTACTTCCTGGCATAGATCACTGCAGTGACCTACGCTACGTCCAGCGCCTACTCTTTCCTCCTCCGCTGTCTTCTGGGAGACACACAGGTCCCAGAACACAGCAGGGACCAGTGAGGAAGCGCAGCGCAACTCGTGCAAGCGCAGTAGGGAACCAGGAAGTAAAGAAGCACGTCTTCACTTCCTGATTCCCTTACACAGGATGGCGGCGGCAGCAGCAGCCGAGAGCCGACGGACAGATCGGCTTCGGCTGCCGTTATCACGGGCTCCCTGGACAGGCAAGTGTCCATATAATAAGTCAGCAGCTGCAGTATTTGTAGCTGCTGGCTTTTAATATATATATTTTTTTCGGCGGACCTACGCTTTAAGTCTTCCTGTCACAGTGCAACTGCCTGGCCGTATCAGAGGTACGGCCAGACAGATAAACAATCTGCAGGACCGTGGTATTACACCCTGTTGTAGAATCTCATATTAGCCAATGTATTTCATATTATTCATATTGATAATTATATTATTATATAGTAGTGGTCTTATCAATATTATTCAATATGTAAAGCAACAATTATTCTATAACAATGTATACTATGTTTTCCATAGATTTAGAAAGATTTCATTTTAAATGTTGAAATTTAAATGACCTCTCTGCTTCTTTCTCATACTTTTTATAAAGATAGTTTACTGGGTGAAAGTTCATTGTTTTAGTGTTTAAGCAAGTGCTAATTAAAAAAGAAAACACTTGACAGCACATAAATTATAAGAGAGAAGATAAGAACATCTTATACATTGCATTTACAAATACTTAGGTGGAATATGGGAAAGTATGTACAGAACATTAAATTAAATTTAACAGGGTCAAACAAAGGTCTAAATACATACATATAGTGAGACATACAACACATCTGGTGGGGTTATTCAAAGTTTATTCTCTCAAGGTCATAAATCTGTAATTTTTGAACTTAGTTAAATCTTATAAAGATAAGGAGGGTTTGATAACACAGCTGGGTGCCAGACGGTCTCTAAACCAGTGTTTCTAATTGGACAAAAGCAGTTATAAATCACTTTAATGAACATATAGGAATTCTGGGAATAATTACGTTTATCCGGTTGTAGAACAGGTGTCAGATTTATGGATAGTTACATTGACGTAAATCTTAGCGACCAATCATATCCAAGAGAGATGACTGAGATAAGGCTTGTAAAGGGTATATAAATGCAAGCTCTACAATTGTAAGACAGACAAGTCATATAGGCGTTTATCAGGCTGACTGTTTGTCTATGCAGCCCTATTGCAAGGGTGGCAGACGGTCAGAACCAATAGGCAAATATCTGTCCGAAACTTGTCTCCTGGTATGAGTCAGAGAAGACTTCTTAAACTTGTTCCAGAGTGTGGTCTCAGGTGAATTTCCCTCACGAACTTGGTCGAGCTGGAACCCAAAACTCTGCGAGGGGACCAGACCACTGGTCGATAAGACTGGTCCCTATCAGGTGATGGGTTCCCAAAAATTGGCAGAAAATACCTATTCTGGTTCAAGGTGAGAACAATTCACAATTGTTTCAATTCGGTTAGAGGATAAGAATACCTATATCCAATATGCTTGCATTGTAAGAAACTGTATAAATTAGACCTGTATGTTTTAATACTTTGAACATAAACCTGTATGTTATCAGCTGTTAATAAACCTGCATTGCTGAAATTCTGCCTGGTTCGATACTTTACTATTCTACTTCAACCCATGGTCTGCTGATCATGGGTGCAATTGCTTTACAGGTCCCTGACAAATAATAATAATCACATATTTTTTGTAAAGGTAATCTTTTCCTTAAAGGGGTTCTAAAGCCTTAAACAGGCAACAGGGATGATCAAGGAAAACAAGTATCAGTAGAACAGGTGGGCATGCTTACTTTAGAACCGTGACAATTTGCAGTCTGAGGACAGTTTGCCAGCTTCTCTGGAATGCCATTACATTCAATAAAGTTACTGGTTGAAGTTCAACCCCACCCCGATGTTACAATCACAGGTTGGCTGTCAGTTGCTCTAACATTAAAAGTTCAACTAAAGGCAAAACTTTTTTTTTTTTTTTTTAAGTTTTGAACAGGGTGCAGAGAAGGATTAGAATGCTTGTCAGTTTTTTTTATTGCTGTCTGTGCCCCCGTTAAGGAGATTCACCCTCTCTATTGGTCTGTTTACCATTATCATTGAAGGTGAAAGTAAAAGAAAATTTCAAAATTTTGGGCTGTCCCCAGAACAGTAATAGGAGGAGAAATCTCCCAAAGGGGACACTGGTTCTGGTGACGGGGCCCCCAAGGAATTCCCTTAATTTGCATGGGGTTTCCTCTCACTTCCTGTTTGGCTATGGGACAGGAAGTGAAGGGAAATCTCCACAAGGAGACACAGATTGCAAAAAAAAAAAATAAAAAAATCTAAACGGGGGTTATAACCCTCCCTAAGGCTAGATACACACTACACAACTTTCTTTAGATTTTTTTTCCTTTAGATTTACCAAAACCATATAATATTAAGTCAAACCTAAACGCTTTGAATTTGTATACAACCAGGCAGGCCCTACATAGTTGAAGGTAAATCTAACAACAAAAGTTGTATAGTGTGTATCCAGCTTTACTCCAAAATGGAAAAAAAGGTTTTACCTATAATTATCATAGTTCAGCTTTGGGGACACACACACACACACACACACACACACACACAGCCTTTTAGGTTTCTTAGGTCATGGATGATTACAAGCTCAATTTCAGTGTCAGAGTGAGCTCCCTCTCAGTATCATACAATGAAGAAGCCCAGCTTGTAAATATTTAACTCTCTTAGGCCCCTTTCACACTGGTGCGGGCGTCAGCGGTAAAGTGGCGCCATTTTTAGCACCGCTTCACAGTCTTTTTAGCAGCGCTATTCGGCCACTAGCAGGGCCATATTTCTCTTGTGGGTCACAGGAACACATTTACTTTTGCTCTCCAGAGTCTAATGCCGCGTACACGCGATCGGACATTTCGACAACAAAACCGTGGATTTTTTCCTAAGAAAGTTGGTTTAAACTTGTCTTGCATACACACGGTCACACAAATGTTGTTGGAAATTCCGAACGTGAGAACACTGACATACAAGACGTACAACGAGCCAAGAAAAAGGAAGTTCAATAGCCAGTGCGACACCTTCTGCTTGATTCCGAGCATGCTTGAGCATCTTGTGCGACGGACATGTGTACACACGATCGGACTTTCCGACAACAAGTGAAGTTGGCGGAAAATGTGAGAACCTGCTATCAAACATTTGTGGCCGGAAATTCAGACAGCAAATGTCCGATGGAGCATACACACGGTCGGATTTTCCGACAACAAGGTCACATTGAACATTTCCCATTGGAAAGTCTGACCGTGTGAGCGCGGCATAAGAGCAGGCTGTTGCTTCTGCCCCCTAAAGCTCCAATGAGTCCTAAAGGAGCAATGCTAAGAACGGTGACCAACAGTGCCGCTCACCTTACCCAGCAGACCAAGAATTGAGCGATCAGAGGTCATGTGATCACTCGGTTCTCGATGTTACAGCTTCACACCAATGATACAGCATGGAGAAGAGTATGTTTTTTTTTTTTTCTTCTTCAAATCTCACACTACTCCTTTAATAATAGAAAACTGCTCCGCAGACCCCACATAAAAACAAAAAATATTTATTTAGTGCAGGAGTTTCCAGAAAAGAGCATAAAAAAGGCAAGGTGCAATTGTTTTTAAGGTTATGCTATGTGAATAACATGTAATAAATATGAAGTAGGTATTCTCCCAGTTTGGCTGCAAAAGTGGAAATACACGTTAAGACAAACAGGCTCAATTTGCAAAGCTATAGAGGTTGAACTATTCTGACCCCTCCTGTAATTTACAGTCATAAACAACACTTACCAGCAGTTACCATGATGGTGCATGTGACCAGCTATGACACCAGCCACTTGAGGTGGGCTTAGGTCCACTTTAACACAAGAATAAACCTCACTAAATGAGCAATGCAAGTATAATTTTCAAACCTCAATGGACCTAGCTGAAAACAACTGTCATTTCTTAAAAAAAAAAAAAAAAAAAGTTTTTAATATTATGGTGTAATAATTTTGTTAAAAAAATCTTGTACAACTGTCTGAACAGTCACACAGAGACCCATTTAGAGTCAAGTTCTTATACTGTACCTGACACTTTTTGGTGCAGATCTGTTAATGAATGGTTGCTTAGAATGCTTTTTAAGTGCAAGTTCACTTTTTACAAAAATTCAAGTGTACACACCTTACACCCGCCTCACCCCCATCCCCCCTCCAGTAAGTCGCTGCACTTACCGCCATGGGTGATTAGCTGTCACTGCCAATGCAGCTGGTGCAGTGATCTGGGGATTTGAAAGCCCTGCTTTTTGTCCCAGTCTTTCCTTAGGGCTTACAAAAAAAAAAAAAAAAAAAATCAGATTGATTCCAATTGGTCAAAATGGTGACATGCCAGCAAATACCAATAACTCTGATCCATCCTGGAAGTCATACAAAAAATAAAAATAAAAAATAAATTTAAAAAAAAAGTGATGTAGAAAGAGGAGCAGGGCATTTAAATCCACAGACTGTTGCACCTCACATGGGCAGCGACAGCTAATCACCCACAGAGGTAAGGACACGATCCTGAGCCCCTTAATGACTCCTATAGTGATGAAACACGTAGGGCGGTGCTTCATCATGTCCGCTCGATGAGTGATTGAGTTCAGCTGTTCATTGTCTTATATGCGAGTACCTTTCTGTTTTAATAAACCAGTTTACAATTTATACTGCTCTATGTAGTTACTCTACTTTTATTCCCCATATGGATTATCCCCTGGCTTAATTTGTACAGAGTCTGGATGAGCTTTGATGTTGGCTGTATTACCCCTAGATAACCTTGGTGCAATTGAGCTTTTTAAGACCTCCTAGCAACTGGGGTCTTGATCTTTGGGTAAGGTGTGATTGGCGGTGTTGCACAGAGGCTGTGATACTGAAGACGCATACAGATTTGCGGAGATAGCCATTAGAGTTTTGATATTCTTCACTTGCGTCTTGTTTGCACTTCAGTACTTATTTTTAGATTTTCGGTGACGTTAGTGTGTACTGGCACTTTACATCACATTGTTTTAAAGCGGCAGTGCAACACACTTTGATGAGAGCCTTGGCAGGCTGGTTTTATGGACTAAAAAAAAAATATGTTTCAAACATCTTTTCTAATATATTTCCGGATTGTTTTTGTAAATATACTGCTGTGTATTTTTTTGTTTTACTTTGCAGAATTTCAAGAAATAGAGTATAACCAGAGGTCTGAAGGCTCATTGTCAAATACAGAACACAACAACGACACATACCAAAAATAGGGCAAACGACGTCATGAATCCCTCCTTTGTTAGCTCCCAGGTCCCTCCATACTCTTCTTCGTCTACATGTTGGAAGCTGCTAAAATATAGGTACAGTACTCCGGCGTTTATTAGGCAGAAACTATAAGAAAAGAAGGTATTTGGATTAAACCCAAGAAACTGTACACATCCTTAATTCATAAAAAATCATTTTATATTGAAGAGGGTCTTTCCTATTGATGCATAAAAATATCCTTAAAGAGGAAGTAAAGCCTCTTTAAAAAAAAAAAAACCTGCAAGGCAAAAGGCATAATGAGCTAGTATGCATAGCATCATTTTTTTTTTAAATATCTCCTAAACCATGTAGGTTTAAACCATTTATTGGACCTACAGGTAAGCCTTAATCTAGGCTTACCTGTAGGCCAAAGTGCTTTGGAAGGGTTTACTTCCACTTTAACCACTTTAGCTTTAGGCCTTATCTGTCATATTTTTTTTAAAGAAAAGGCCCTAGAGAATAAATTGGTGGGTGTTGCAATTTTATGTTGCATGGTATTTGCACAGTGGTTTTCCAAAAGCAATTTGGAAAAAACAAAAAAAAAAAAAAACTTAAAAAAAAAAAAAAAAAAATGTAATGCAAAAAACACAATACATAACCCAATTTTTTTGTAAAATATAAAAGATGTTACGCTGAGTAAATAGATACCAAACATGTCACTCTTTAAAAATGCGCACACGGCCGTGCAAAGGCGACAAACTACGTAGATTTTACCATCTATAGGTGACGCTTTAAAAGCCTTTACAGGTTACCTCTTTAGGCTGGGTTTACACCATTGCGAATTGGATGCATGTTCTGCGCATCCAATTCGCAATAGCAGGAAATTTTGACCGGTTCTCTATGGAGCAGGTCTGAGTCTTTTGGTCTGTTTCAGGTCCGAATTTAGCTCAAAATTTGGTCTGAAATCGGACATGAAACGGTGAACCAACCAGGACACACCGGACCCTTGCTGTGAGCCACATGCGGCTCATATGTCTTAGATATACTCATACTCAGCCTTAGATATACAGAGGAGGTCTGGCCATGATCTGACTTTTGCGGTGATACCTCACATGTGTGGGATGATCGCTGTTGGCGTGCGTGCAGGACTGACATGTGCGTTCGCCATTGGTCCATTTTTATTTTTATTTTTTTAACACCGTTACTTTACATTTTTTTTGGTGATCACTTTTATTGAATGTAAACATCTATAAGACCCCAAAATCCCTCCTCTAACCCTGAACACCAAGATGGGCGTTTTCAAATGCTTTTGATCTTTTAAAAATGGCACAGTTGAAATCCGGATAAACCAGAAGTGATGTTAGGTCATCGCTTCCAGGTTACCATAGCTGTGAGCCGATCAAAACTGATCCCAGCTTTGTTTGGCTTTCCGACCAGTCGGCTGGTCACTTGGGCCTCTCGGTGGGACGGGAGAGCCTGAGCAAACCACGGAGGGTGGCGACACACAATCCAGTGGCTAGTTCGCCACTAGGATTGCTTTTTACAAGAAAGCCGAGTGCAGGCTCTTAAAAAAAAATAAAAAAACAGTACCGGGGGGTCACCCTGGTATAACCATCCCAAGTCCAGCGGTGTACAGTTTAAAGTGGTTGTAAACCCTTACAAACCACTTTGACCTACAGGTAAGCCTAGATTAAGGCTTACCTGTAGGTCCAATAAATATCTCCTAAACCTACATGGTTTAGAAGATATTTAGAAAAGAAAAAAGGCACCGCAGGCGCACTGAGGATGCGGAGATCATGGCGATAAGCCGATCTCGTGCGCATGCGCGGGAGTGACGCCATCGCCGCTCCAGCGAATGACAGCGATGGAGCGGCGAGACCCGGAAGTCACTCCGGGTTTGATGGCGGCGCAGAAGATCATGGATGAGGGACGCTTCGGGGGGGGGGTTCGTTCTCAGGTAAGTCATTCATAATGAGCTAGTATGCTATGCATACTAGCTCATTATGCCTTTGCCTTGCAGGTTCCGTTTTTTTTTTTTTTTTTTTTAAAAGAGGTTTTACTTCCTCTTTAAGCCTTGTACACACGCTTAGATTTTCGGATGACTGAGCGTCCGTTTTTTTGTGACATGCTGGTCTCATGTCGAAAGTGAAGAGGTTACTTCACAATACGAAGATTTTTATACGACAGAATACAACGTCAGAAGTGATGTAATGTGTTGAATAGTTTTGTACGTATTCTTTCATTTCTGAGCATGCATAGTCTTGCTCTTACAATTTTTTTCATACGAAAATCATACTACTGAAACGAAAAATCGGACATTGTGTTCACATCTAACAAAAATGTTATAGTCTGCATATTCAGCTTTTGTCAGACGAAAAAGTGGCATTAGCTGTCGAAAAGCACCGTACTAACGATCAGAAAATCGTCAGACAGCTCGTCGTACAAATTTTTCGTATCGTGTGTACAGGCCTCAAAGTGGTTGTAAAGGTTTGTTTCTTTTTTTAAATAACAAACATGTCATACTTACCTCCGCTGTGCAGTTGGTTTTGCACAGAGTGGCCCAGATCCTCCTCTTCTGTGGTCCCTCCGCGGTGCTCCTGGCTCCTCCTCCACATCGAGTGCCCCGTTGGAGAAGCGCTCTCCTTCGTGGACACCTGTGCGAGCACGCTCCCATGTCCTGCTGCTGCGTCCATAGACAGCAGGACTTTGCTCCGCCCCTCGGCGGCCGCATCATTGGTTTGATTGACAGCAGAGGGAGCCAATGGCTGCGCTGCTATCCAACCAGGATCACAAGATCTGTCTTCTCTTGTCACAGGACAGTGATCTGCCTTGTTTACATAGGCAGACTGCCGTTCTATCTGCCTTGGAAATGATCATGGATCCTGGCAGACCCGCTGGATTGGCCACCACTGTGTCCAATCACAGTGGAAGCGGAACGCCGGCGGCACACGTGCACACCCCAGACACAGAAGTTCTTTTTTTTTTTTTTAAAACAACAAATCTGTCATACTTCTGTTCTCTGTGCGAGGGTTTTGCACAGAGTGGCCCTGATACTCCTCTTCTGGGGTACCCTAGCGGCGCTCCTGGCTCCTCCCCTCATCGAGTGCCCCCATGGAGAGCTGCATTCCATGAGGGGCACTCGTACAGGCGCGCACCCTAGTCTTGCTGCTGCGTCCATTGACAAAGAAAGCAGGACTCGGCCCCCGCCCCCCGGTGTCACTGGATTTGATTGACCCCAGCGAGAGCCAAAGGCTATTAATCTATCCAATAAGGACCTGAGACAGCGGCTTGGGCTGGTGTGCTCGTTCCCATCGCTGGAAAGACCGGGTTCAGGTAAGTAAAAAAGGGGGCTCTGGGGGGCAGCTGCACTACAGGTTTTTCACCTTCCTGCATAGAATGCAGGAAGGTGAAAAACCTTGAGGGTTTACAACCCCTTTAAGGGTCGCCATATAAGTATGTGGGGCGGCCCTTTAAGCGGTTAATAAAGTGATAGGTTTTTGATTTTAAAATAACGTTGGAACAGAGACAAGGTTGGAACCCAGTCAAGACACAGCACCAAATAAAACCTGACAGAGGCCCCCCCATCCCTTCACTACATATAATATATTCACCCTCTGTTTGTCTTGCGACTTCCCCATGCAACCCCTTCCCCAGTCATCCAATCCAGTGAGACTAGAGGAGTAGGGTGGGGTGCAGGGACTCTGTACTCTGCTGCCAACAGACCCACAGCTGACTAATCAATGGTCTTAGAGGCGGCATGGGACAGCTGCAGCATTCGCCCAAATTAAAAGCATAAAGAGTATGTATGTTTATTTTTATTATCCCCATTAATATACAACGGGTGCTTTTAACCACTTCAGCTCTGGAAGATTTTACCCCCTTCATAACCAGGCCATTTTTTGCTATTTAGCACTGCGCTACTTTAACTGGCGGTTTTCTCATGTCAAGCAACACTGTACCCAAATAAAACGTGTATCTTTTTCCCCCCACAAAATAGCTTTCTTTTGGTGGTATTTGATCACCACTGGGTTTTTTTATTTTTTGCAATATAAATAAAAAAAATAAAAATAAAAAAACACCACAACAATATTTTTTACTTTCTGCTACGAAACATATCTAATCCTTCCCAGCTGGGAAGGAGGATTCCCTGGAGATACACCCATGGCTCCTCTATTAATTGGAGCAGATAGAGCGTCGTTTTACTTCATCATTTTATTTCTTGGTTCCAACATCCCTTGACTGTGTGATGGGGCTAGAGTTGGTCTAAGGTGATAAGAACTTCTTTGTCTACTAAGCTCATGTACTAGCAGATGCTGTTGATATATGAAATCCTTTAATATATACTGTATGTTGCTCATCTTTCAAAAATCTTAATAAAATATTTTTGGGAAAAAAAAAAATACAAAATAAATCTAATAAAACATTTAAAAAAAATAAAATCTAATTTCTTCATAAATTCATAATTTTTTTTTTAAATCCCAATAAGTGTATATTCATTGGTTTGCATGAAAGTTATTGCATCTACAAGCGATGGTTATATATCTATATCATTCTTAGATTGTAAGCTCTAATGAGCAGGGTCCTCTGATTGCTACTTTTTTAAGGTGTATTTGTACTTGTAACGAGCCCCTGCTCGCTCGGTTCCACTCTCCCGACATTCCTATGTCTCCCGACAGATCGCAACATCTGATGGTTCGGTCATGCGATGCTCCGGGATTCAAACTACAGCTATGTGCTGTTCGAATCCAGTTGTGATGGCTCTGAACAAACACCAGGCAGGCTGTATGTAAGTTCAAACAGGAATAATCTTTATTGGATCAACAACACTCTTTTATACACATCAGTTTGAACACCCCGCCCTCAACAACCACTTTCCTATTGGTCAATTGTAAAGTAGACTGTAGCTTTCAATTAGGTCCTCTTCCATGCAAATTAGGACTTGAAACAGGGTCAGCAGGGATTGGTCCGATAGCTTGAATAGGAGGACTGATAAGGTGTAATGACACAGAGAAGCCCCAGGAGGTAATTAAAGTACATAAACAAACGGTCAGACACAGAACAATGCATTCCTTCCAGACCACAGAGACGTCTGGAGGGGGTTAGCCTTAAGACATTGCAAGAGACCCCCCACTGTGTAATAGAATCAAGGGAGAAATACATCAGTGTTTCAAGGTTCATGACAATTCTCCCTCCTGGGAAACAGTCCAACAGCCACAGTGGGACCCTGAACGGGTCAACTCGAGGATGTTGGAAAAGAGAAGTAGTCTTAAGGTTCCAGGTCCGTCTGTCGAGATAACCCATCCGCATTCCCGTTTTGGGGCCCTGGCCGATATTGTATGGTGAAATTGTACGGTTGCAAAGCCAGGCTCCACCTTAGTAATCGGCCGTTCTCTCCCGCCACCCGGTTAAGCCATATCAATGGATTGTGGTCTGTCATGACGGTAAAAGAGCGTCCATACACGTAGGGCTGCAATTTCTTTAAAGCCCAGACTAAGGCCAGACACTCTTTTTCCACAGCAGCATATCCAACTTCACGGGGTAACAACTTGCGGCTGAGATACGCCACCGGGTGCTCTTTCCCGTCATCGCCAATTTGACTTAGTACTGCTCCCAGTCCGAACATGGAAGCGTCTGTATGAATGACAAAGCGTTTGTTAGGATCGGGTGCCGCCAGTATGGGAGCTTGCGTTAGGGCGGTTTTTAACTGATGAAACGCTGTCTCGCACTCCGGGGACCACAGGACCTGTCTAGGGAGAGTCTTTTTGGTCAGGTCCGTCAGGGGTTTGGCAATGTCACTATAGTGGGGTACAAACTTCCTGTAGTACCCTGCTGTCCCTAAAAATGCAAGTACCTGGGTTTTGGTTCTGGGAACCGGCCAGTTTAGGACGGCCTCGATTTTTGCAGGTTCTGGCCTCTGCTTCCCACATCCCACTCTATGTCCCAGATATTGCACCTCAGACATCCCGATATTACATTTGCCTGGCTTCAGGGTCAGGCCAGCGGCTCGGATCCTATCTAGCACTATTCCCAGGTGTCTAAGATGTTCCTCCCATGTCTGGCTATAGATTGCGATGTCGTCAAGATATGCGCATGCAAAATCTTGCAGACCATCGAGGAGTTCATCTATCATCCGCTGGAAGGTAGCTGGAGCATTCTTCATCCCGAATGGCATTACCAGAAACTGGTAAAGGCCGAACGGGGTGATGAAGGCCGACTTTGGAATTGCTTCTGCTTCCAAGGGAATCTGCCAGTAGCCCTTACACAAGTCAATAGTCGTCAGATAATGTCCCTGAGCTATTTTGTCCAGCAATTCGTCCACTCGGGGCATAGGGTAGGCATCTGTCACAGTACAGTCATTCAGTCGCCTATAGTCCACACAAAATCGTGTCGTGCCATCCCGTTTTGGGACTAATACTACAGGGGAAGCCCAGGGGCTTGCTGATGATTCGATCACCCCTAACTCGAGCATCTCCCTAATCTCCGCTCTCATCCCTTCTTGCACTGCTCCGGGAATCCTATAGGCTGGTTGTCTCAGGGGCTTCTGCCCGGGGGTCTCTACCTTGTGCACAGCTATGCGAGTGTACCCAGGGAGTGCCGAAAACATCTCCTGCCGGTCCTGGAGTAATTCTCTGGCTTGTTCTCGTTCTTTGGATCCTAGTCTATCTCCTAGCCTTATATCTTCCACACCCCCGGAACAGTTACTGATTTCGGGAAGCTCCAGCATCGGTAGATATTCAGAGTCCCCGGTGGCAGGAGCACATATGGCGGCTACTGCCTCAGTCCTCTCATGATAGGCCTTCATCATATTAATGTGGAATGTCCTCTTAATATTTGTGTCTGCACAGCTGGCAACCACGTAGGTGGTATCGCACAGCTGTTTTACCACCTGATAGGGGCCCTGCCAGGAGGCCTGTAATTTATTTTGCTTCAGGGGTTTTAGTATCAGGACTTTCTGTCCAATATAAAAGGTGCGATTTCGCGCAGACCGATCATACCAAACCTTCTGCTGACTCTGGGCCGATTGCATATTCTCATGGACTAGATCGGTAAGTTCCCGCAGTCGCTCCCTGAGTTCCAAGACATAACTAAGGATGGGGAGGCCTTCCGGATCCTCTACCCCCTCCCACTGGGCCCTCACTAAGTCTAAGGGTCCCCTAACCCTTCGCCCATATAACAGCTCAAATGGGGAAAACCCAGTGGACTCTTGGGGTACCTCTCTATAGGCGAACAGTAGATGGGGAAGATATTTCTCCCAATCCTTCCTACTTTCCACGAAGGCCCGAAGCAGCTGCTTCAGGGTCCCGTTAAATCTCTCACACAGCCCGTTAGTCTGAGGGTGGTAGGGGGCGCTCTGGAGGGGTTTAATCCCACAGAGACGCCAAAGCTGCTGCGTCAGCTCGGCTGTGAACTGGGTACCCTGATCGGACAATATCTCCTGGGGGAACCCTACCCTAGTGAATACCCGCAGTAAGGCATCTGCTACTGTATCAGCCTGGATATTGGATAAGGGAATGGCCTCCGGGTAGCGGGTGGCGTAATCCACCACCGTAAGAATATACTTCTTCCCAGTGGCACTGGGGCGGGCCAGTGGGCCTATAATATCTACCGCTATGCGGCTAAAGGGTTCTCTAATGATCGGCAGGGGTTGCAGTGAGGCTTTTGGGTGATCCCCTGTCTTCCCTACTTTCTGACAAGTCTCACAGGTCCGGCAGTATTCTCGCACCTCAGCATGTAACCTGGGCCAGAAGAAAGCATGAGACAACCGACTCCGGGTCTTGGCTATCCCTAAATGTCCGGACAAGGGGATGTCGTGAGCCAGTCGCAATAGCTCCCATCTGTATTTCTGGGGTACAACTAGCTGTTTGTGGGGACCCTGTCGCTTCCCAGTGCCCATTCCCTCAGTGTAACGATAAAGAAACCCCCCCTCCCACTCTATTCTGTCTTCCCCCAACCCCCCTGGATCCTTGCCCACCCTGTCCCGATAACCAGCTAAAGTTGGGTCACTCTGAGTCTCTTGTCTAATGTCAGAGGGAGAATCCCAGGACACAGGGTTGTCAAGTTGGGGTAACGTAGGCGGATTTGGTCTTACCTGGGTCCCCATAGGAGTGGAGTTGCCTTGAAGTTGGCTCTGACGTCGGGTGGTCACAGCCATGGCAGCCTCTGGGGCATATGAGGAAGTTAAATGCCCCAAATCGTTCCCCAAAAGTACTTCCGCAGGTAACTCGCGTAGTAATCCCACTCGCACTTGTCGCTCCCCTGAGCCCCAATTCAAGAGAACTTGGGCGGTGGATAAACGTAGCACCTTGCCCCCTGCTACCCTGACTGCAACAGTATAACCGGTCCGGGCCGACTGGGGAATCATGTGAGGCTGGATGAGGGTAATCGTAGCCCCGGAATCGCGGAGTCCCTGGGCCGGCTGCCCATTAACCCATACTGCCTGACGATGGTGCTGTCGATTATCTCCGGCAGCAGCTTGGACGGGATCAGCCTCGAAAAGTTCACCGCACTCTTCCTGAACATCTCGATGGTTGGGCTCATTCTGGAAGCAATGAACCGCTGGTCTGGATGGATGAGCATTCTCTCGGTACCTCGTGGATCGGGTAGGGCAATATCGCTGCAGATGACCGGTTTGGTTACAGATATAGCACTTAGGTCCGGTAGGAGGGTTGGGTCGGGCTGGGGGTCTAGAGGCAGACCACTGAGGTACTGAAGCTGGGTTAGAGGATGGTAAACTTGGCCGAGATAGTGGATAGCGCTCGCTTTCACCTGACCTTCGAGAGTCCAGATATTCATCAGCCAAAGTAGCCGCTTGCTGTACAGTCCGTGGTTGCTTATCTCGCACCCAATCCCGTACTACCAGAGGGGTGTGGTTAAAGAATTGTTCTAAGAGTACTAGCTGGGTGATGTCCTCTATGGTATAAGCATGGCTTCCCTGGAACCAGCCCTTAAGGTTCCGCTGCAGACGATGTGCCCACTCCACGTATGTTATGTTGGTTTGTTTCCGGGATTCTCTAAACTTAATTCGGGTGTAATGGCAAATCGGGCTAGCAGAGCTTCTTTTACCCGGTCATAATCTTTAGCGTCCTGGTCCTCCAGGGCCCGATACGCATCCGCCGCTCGGCCAGTTAAATTACTCGCCAGTAAGGCGACCCAATCTTGGGACAGTACTTCATGTATCTGGCATAGTCTCTCAAAGTCCTGCAGGAACGCTTCAATTTCCTCCTCTCCTTCCTTAAATAGTTTGAATGCCCGAAAGGGCAACTTACGGAAAGGCGCTGTATCTTTGGGTGTTGTCCCCGATTGCCGTATTTCCGCCATTCTCCGCTCATGTTGCCGCTCTAGTTCTCTCTCTTGTCGCTCATCCTGCTGCTGGATGTCTCTAATGGCATTCTGTATGGCGGTCTCTGATGGGTTAGCACCATATAATGCCAACCGCTCTCGAACTCGTTGCTGAAACAAGTCTTCAACTGACCGGGGTCCCGCATCACCATCCCTCTGATCCATCTTGGCTAGCTCACTGATCAGGGTGGCCTTGTTCTTTGTCCCACCGTTTCCTCCACGGCTCTCAAGTAAGTCTTTCAGCGTGGCTCTCCTGCAGGCTGCATAGCTGGTCATTCACTGTGGTGGTTTGGAGTGTCCCAGTAACTGGAGAGCAAATCCCACCGCTGCCAACCAATGTAACGAGCCCCTGCTCGCTCGGTTCCACTCTCCCGACATTCCTATGTCTCCCGACAGATCGCAACATCTGATGGTTCGGTCATGCGATGCTCCGGGATTCAAACTACAGCTATGTGCTGTTCGAATCCAGTTGTGATGGCTCTGAACAAACACCAGGCAGGCTGTATGTAAGTTCAAACAGGAATAATCTTTATTGGATCAACAACACTCTTTTATACACATCAGTTTGAACACCCCGCCCTCAACAACCACTTTCCTATTGGTCAATTGTAAAGTAGACTGTAGCTTTCAATTAGGTCCTCTTCCATGCAAATTAGGACTTGAAACAGGGTCAGCAGGGATTGGTCCGATAGCTTGAATAGGAGGACTGATAAGGTGTAATGACACAGAGAAGCCCCAGGAGGTAATTAAAGTACATAAACAAACGGTCAGACACAGAACAATGCATTCCTTCCAGACCACAGAGACGTCTGGAGGGGGTTAGCCTTAAGACATTGCAAGAGACCCCCCACTGTGTAATAGAATCAAGGGAGAAATACATCAGTGTTTCAAGGTTCATGACAGTACTGTCTACCCTCAAGTTGTAAAACACTGCGTAAACTGTTGACGCTGTATAATTTTTATACATATAAAAAAAAAAAAATTATTTTAATACTACTGATGACGGCAATCAGCGACTGCGGCGGGCAATCCAACACTAACTGACTTTGGGAGGAAACTGATTAACTGCCACTGACAACACTAATACAGTGATCAGTGCTAATACTTTACACCAGGGATATGCAATTAGCGGCCCTCCAGGTGTTGCAAAACTACAAGTCCCATCATGCCTCTGTCTCTGGGTGTCATGCTTGTGGCTGTCAGTCAGTCTTGCTTTGCCTCATGGAACCTGCAGTTCTGCAACAGCTGGAGGACCACTAATTGCATATCCATGCTATACACTGTCGCTGTGCTAATGACACTGGTTAAATGCGTGCATTACGCGCTGCTTTTTTTTTTTTTTTTTTTTTTTACTACTGATCTCTACTGATGTTTCTTATTGCTGCAAAGCAGAGATCGTACCCTCTGTACAGAGGCCTGTGTTGATGGTCAATCACAGCGGGTGCCGGGGTGGGGATACGCATGCAGGCACCCTAAACCCAGAAGCAGGCAGGGATGTACAGAGCTGCCCGTCCGCAGCACATTTAGTGCGATCCTCAACTATTTACCAGGTTTTTGAGGCATTCCTGACAGTGACCAAAACTAAAGAATAAAAAAAAAAAACCACAACAAAAGAGAACACATTTTGGCTCCAATATGAAGTATTTTCTTTGCTCAAAGCAGATGAATGGGGCAGCATGAGAGTGAAGGAAAGGCGAGTATATGCTGCTGGGCAATCAGGCTTTAGGGCTCATGCACACGGTAGCTAAAAAAAAAAAAAATCTAAAACATTTTTTTTTTTTTTTACAGGCGTTTGAACTTTTATTTCTGCCTATAACATCTTGAAGAAGCTTGTTCTTTTTTGTGCTCTCTTCTGACATTTGTATTGAGCTCTTTCAAGCTTTGAGCAAAAGTGTTTTTTTTTTTTTTTTCCCCACAAACTCTCCTAGATAGTATTTTCTTAACCACTTTCAGACCGGACCAATTTGCAGCCAAAGGACCAGGCCCCTTTTTGCGATTCGGCACTGTGTCGCTTTAACTGACAATTGGGCAGTCGTGCAACGTGGCTCCCAAACAAAATTGGCGTTCTTTTTTTCCCCACAACTAGAGCTTTCTTTTGGTGGTATTTGATCGCCCCTGCGGTTTTTATTTTTTGCGCTATAAACAAAAAAGAGCGTCAATTTTGAAAAAAAACGCATTATTTTTTGCTATAATAAATATCCCCCAAAAATATATTAAAAAAAATTTTTTTCCCTCAGTTTAGGCCGATACGTATTCTTCTACATATTGTTGGTAAAAAAAAAAAAAAAAAAAAAAAAAATCGCAATAAGTGATTATTGATTGGTTTGCGCAGAAGTTATAGCGTTTACAAGATAGGGGACAGTTTTATAGCAATTTTATTAATAATGTCTTTTTTTTTATTAGTAATGGCGGCGATCAGCGATTGTGACTGCGACATTATGGCGGACACATCGGACATTTTTGGGACCATTGTCATTTATACAGCAATCAATGCTATTTAAATGCATTGATTGCTGTATAAATTACACTGGCAGTGAAGGGGTTAACCACAAGGGGGCAGTGTAGGGGTTAAGTATGCCTAGGGGTGTGTTTCTTACTGTGGGGGGCGTGGCTGTCAGCCAGTGAATGCTGATCTCTGCTCCAATCACAGGAAGCAGAGATCGGCGTCACTAGTTGCTAGGCAGAACGGGGAGATGCTGTCTATTTCCGCATCTCCCTGTGAGACGATCGCGGGTGTCCCCGCGGCGATCGAGTCCGCGGGACCCGCGACCGGCCTCACAGGGGTCCCGACTGCCGCGGGAGCGCTCCGCTCCCGACGCACTCCCGATGGCACGGACGGCATTAAGGAGGGACTTATATATACGCCCTCCTGCCTGTCCGTGCCATTCTGCCGATGTATATCGTCGTGCGCCGGTCGGGAACCGGTTAACCACTGTATAAACTAAAAACAAACACCTGGAACTAGCATGTTTTTTTTTTAGCTCTTTTGAGTTCTTTGGGGCACTAGATCCTCTCAAAAAACGCGCCTTGTTCTGCCTGTAGGAGCTTATGCCTGAAAAAGCCCTAGCGTGCATGGACACATTGGCTTACATGGAGGAGAGTTTCTAGGCAGAAACAATAAAAGCTCAAAAGCCTTTAGGAGCCGCTTCTTTGAGCTGCAGTGTGCATGAGCTCTTAAAGTTAACCTGTCACTTGGCTTTAGCTATGCAAACAGTTGCTCACAGTCTGTAGACTGTCATACATTCATCGGATTGTCAGCCCACAGTCTGAAAAATACTTACATAGCTATTCCCACAAATCCCTTCAGAGGAGCAATCCCCCATATCACCCCCAATATAATGGCCAGGATCTGCCGCATCCAGTAGATGACATCGAGGAATTCATCCTGCAAGGGAGAGAAAAGAAAAGGAAGTTAATATATGGCATGAAAGGTTTGTCCATTTGTGTGATCGGTTGTGTAAAACACAGTTGTCACGGCTTGGTGTAATTCTGGTGCAACAGCTGCAGGTTAGACATGCTGAGTCAGCGCCTCTGTCAGTAATCCCCATTGTGTACATATAATCCTATTTATGGGATGCACAAGTCCAATGAACTCAAATCTTACTGAAGAAATGTTCAATTACTTCTCAAAATGCAAAGAATCCCCCCCCCCCTCTCCACGTTATTTACTAATGGGGCGTTATTGTAGAGCAGTAAATATAAAAATGACACTCGCCAACCATTCATCACAGATATAGCTTACAAAGGTTTTAAAGCGGTTCTAAAGGCAGAAGGATTGTTATCTCCTCCCGCCCGCGATATAACCGAATGACGGCTACAGAGCAGGCGTACAATGGCAGGAAGGCGTCTATAGACGTCCCCCCATGCATGAGCTGTCAAAGGGACACCGGTCCCGAAGAGGATGAGACACCACTGCATCATCTGTGCCCACCAGTGCATATCTGTGCCGCCAATCAGTGCCCACCAGTACCACCTATCAATGCCCAGAGAAGCCAATCAGTGCCACCTATAAGTGTCACCTATCAGTGCCACCTGTAACTGTGATTTTGACGTTTTGAATACTTTGAAGTGCAGAGGAGGGGGTTTAGGGTCTTGTAGATCCCCAATCTCGCATAAAGAGTACCTCTCACATGCCTATTACTGTCACAAGGGATGTTTATATTCCTTGTGACAGCAATAAATTTGATTAAAAAAAAAATTAAGAAAAAAAAAAAAAAATGTAAAACGACAGTGGTGGGCGAAATATCGGTATTGTATCGGCACTGAAAAAAAACGATATCGGTTGATCCCAAACATCACTTTCGCCATTCAATGTTATGGAGCGGGGGGGGGGCCCCCCATCTTTCCCT
The DNA here is from genome assembly GCA_028564925.1 of Lithobates sylvaticus. NCBI lineage: Eukaryota > Metazoa > Chordata > Amphibia > Anura > Ranidae > Lithobates > Lithobates sylvaticus. Next base: position 156,367,459 of record CM053037.1, read on the forward strand.
CACTCGGCTCCATGCCTGTCAGGGGGGAAAGACGCAATCGTCTCCGCCGCTACCGACGTTCCGGTAAACGACAGAGATCGCGGAACCCCCGATAAAAGTGATCTCACAGGGAATCCGCCACAGAGTCCACTTATCTGAAAGCCAGCAGCTCGCCGTTGTTGAAAATACTGGGGTTATGGCAGCTAGCTGCTGCCATAACAACGGTATTTAGCGCCAAAGTACTGACGTAGAATGACGGCGATTTGCGCTAAGGGTGCTTTCACACTGGGGCGTTTTTTCAGGAGCTACAGCGCTAAAAATAGCGCCTGTGTAGCTCCTGAAAAAAGCGGGTCCCTTCACTCCAGTGTGAAAGCCGGTTGGCTTTCACACTGGAGCGGTGCACTAGCAGGACGGTAAAAAAAGTCCTGCTAGCAGCATATTTGGAGCGGTGTATTCACTGCTCCTACCCATTGAAATCAATGGGACACCGCGGGGATACCGCCGGCAAAGCGCCACTGCTTCGGCCACTAGGGGGTGTTCAAACCACCCCGCTATCGGCCGCATACCGCGGCTCAAACGATGGTAAAGCAGCGCTAAATATAGCGCTGCTTTACCGTCGCCGCCCGCACCGTCCCAGTGTGAAGCCGGCCTAAGTGGTTAAAGCAACCTTGTCAAGTGGGGAAAAAAATATATCTTTGGGGGCTTTTATTCAATTGTTTCTCCGTTTAACCCCTTATTAACCCTTAAAGCGGAGTTCCACTCAAAAATGGAACTTCCGCTTTAACCACTCCTCACCCCCTTACATGCCACATTTGGCATGTAATGTTTTTGGGGGGGGGGGGGGGGGGGGGAGTGGGGGCTTCATTAGGAGGGGGACTTCTTGTCCTACTTCCTCCTTCCGCCCAGGAACCGCCTAGGCGACTCCTCCCTCTAGGCGATCTCCTGGGACATGTGACAGGTCCCAGGAGATCGCCTATCCACTCCGGGAACGCAGCGCGGCTCGCGCATGTGCCGTGCGTGCCCGGCCGTGAAAAGGAAAGCTGTCACGGCCGGGTGCCCTTAGTGGAAATTGCGGCGCCGGCGAAGAGGAGGGGGAGAGGAGCGACACCCCGTTCGGCCGCATCGCTGGACCGTGGAACAGGTAAGTGTCTTTTTTTTTTTTTAAAAGTCAGCAACTACACTTTTTGTAGCTGCTGATTTTTAAAATGCCTGGAACTCCCCTTTAATTTACTCTAGTCAGCCTTATTAACTTCTCCTCCTCCGTTTAATTGTTTTCCTGATGATTTTTTTATTTTTATTTTTTTTTATAAACTATTAATAATTAACACACTTTTGTTTGCTTTGTTCATTAATATTTTTACACCTTTAACATATATTTACACGTTTCACATTGAAAAAAAAAATAAAAATTTGTAAAATAACTTTTCAATGCTTTGTACCATTGCTGACAGCTGAAGTGTAAACAAAAAAGTTGTGGTATTGGTATCAACGAGTACTAAAAAAATAAAAATAAAAAAGGAAGGAAGGACCCTAATATAAAACTTAATGGTAATTTTTTTTTTTTTTTATTTCTTCACAAATTAAAATTAATTTTTCATTACATTTCTTTAACCACTTCAATAAAGGGCATTCCACCCCCTTCCTGCCCAGGCCAATTTGCAGCGCTGTAACATTTTGAATGACAATTGCGGTCATGCAACACTGTACCCACATTTTTATAACTTTTTTCCCCCACAAAGAGCTTTCTTTTGGTGGTATTTGATCACCTCTGCGGTTTTTATTTTTTGCGCTATAAAAAAAAAAAACACTATATAAATTTTTTTGCTATAATAAATTGCCCAATTTAAAAAAATAATAATGATTTCCTCAGTTTAGGCCGATATGTATAATGCCCGGTACACACGATCCGATTATCGGACGATTGATCGTCCGTTTACTTTTGCATGCTAATCTCACGTCGAATCCGAGTTTACTAAAGTCACGAAAATTATCTTACGACTAAAAAAAGTAAAAATAAATTGTAAGTGATGTCATGTGTTGTAATGCATTTTCGAACGACAGCTGTACTGATTAAAGAAAATCGCCTGAAAAATTTCCATGCATGTCCAATAGAATAATAAATCGGATGAACTGTCCTGATCGGCTCTAGAAAGCTCTGTACTAACGATCCGATTATCGTACGATCGATTCGAAAAGCGAATTTTTTCGTACGATTTTCGGATCGTGTGTACGAGGATTTAGGCTTATTGTACACGGGACGTTTTTACAACCTCTCCTGAACGATTTAACTTGACATATAGTAACCCACGTTCCGTTTTTGCCGCGTTTACAAAACAAATTATTTATTTTCTTCCCCAAAATAGCCAAAAATTTTAAACGAAACGCTGCTAAACGCGAGTAACCATGCTTAGAAGTGTTTGGCGCTTGAAATGCCTCTAAAAACACAGCTTCTGAACGCATTTTTTGTTTAAAAATAAAAAAAAAAAAAGCCTCTAAATGCAGCTGCCTAGAAACGACCCGATGTACCGATTAGATAACAGAGGAGAGTTCAGGAGCAGTTGAAAAAAAAAATGCCCAACCGCTCCTAAACGTCCGTTTAGCAGCAGCAGTGTACATGAGGCCCAATACATATTTTTGGTAAAACAAAAAAATATTGCAATAAGCGTATATTGATTGGTTTGCGCAAAAGTTATAGCGCCTACAAAATAGGGGATTTATGGCATTTTTTTTTACTAGTAATGGTGATGATCTGTGATTTTTATCATGACTGACATTGCGGCGGACATATCGGACCCTCTTGACACTATTTTGGGACCATTGGCATTTATATAGCGATCAGTGCTATAAATATGCACTGATTACTGTATAAATGTCACTGGCAGGGAAGGAGTTAACACTAGGGGCGATCAAGGTGTTAAATGTGTTACCTAGGTAGTGATTCTAACTGTAAGTGGGGAGGGGACTGACTAGGGGAGACCGATTGGTGTTCATACTTAGTATGAACACATGATCTGTCTCCTCTCCCCTGACAGGACATGGATCTGTGCGTTTACACACACACACACACACACACACACACACAGATCCACGGTCCTGCTCTATAACGAACGATCGGAATCGTGGCTGCCGGGCATGCATATCGGCTCCACGGAGACGTGGCGGCATGCGTCCCCCTATACCGCTGGGAAGCCGAGGACATCATATGATGCCCGCCCAGGATGGGAGATCCCACGTGCGGACGTCATATGACAACGGGCGGGTAGGGAAGTGGTTAAATTTGATTGAAGCAAATAGTATGTCTTATTTTATTGTCATCTTGTCCTTTGTGCCGATTCCTTTGTTAGTGGTTGTCTATGCACCATGCCCCCAACCCCATACAAGAAGATGCCCCCTGCCCGCTGTCACAATGGGGGGGGGGGTCGGGTTTGGGTGTGGACAGGTGCTTTAGTAATATATGAATATGGGTGTAACATAGAACAGGTTACTAAAGGTGAACGTATCCTATACCGCAATGGGCACGTTAATGAGATTCACACATCTAAATAAACCCTCGGGGCTCGTTTACAAGAACACTTGACAGGTGGCAAGGAGGCATTATGTCACCTCCTCATTGCATGACTTAAATTGGACCTTCACCCTACATGAAGTCTTGTGCTGGCTTGTCTCCTCCCCCTCTTTCTCTTACAAACTTTTTTTTCCCCCAATAGACTTTATTCACGTTGCTAAGCAGCTTTCAAAACCTTCCATGTCTTTGAATGTGCGTGGAGAACTGCGCGTGCGTAGATGACCTGGCATCTGCACAAGCACAGTAATGGCAGTGCCAGAGAAAGGGGGGGGGGGTGGTTTGAAGCCTGGCTAGAGAGGGACTGGATTTCTTCTCTATCCCTACAAATGCGGTGAAGCTCCCATAGGTCTGCGCAAGTCGTGTTCAGTTGCGGCAACGGCCACCGAAAGAGACATCGCGGTGGAATTTTGCTGGGATTGCCGCATTGGGAACCGCAGGAAAAATTTGTATGTAAAATAGCACCCGGCTCAGGGCTATAATTTGGTCCTTCAGCTTCTTTGGAAGAACAAAACGCACATAGGGCCGACCATTCGAGTGTGTGCAATACGCATTTCCGCACATTTTAACCCCTTCAGATCTGTGCTATACCCAAAAGACGGCTAAAGCGTGGCTCTCTCGTACTGGGAGGGTTTCCATGAACATCCTCCCAGAACTGTGCACATCCTTCGGACACAGCTGACCACCGATCGAGGTAAAGGGCCAATCACAGCTGACAACTTGCCCATTATCGGCATTCCTTTCCTCACGCGCTGTCACAGGGTGAGGACAGCAGGGCTCCAGCAAGTGTGACAGGGGACATGTACACAGATAATTAGTGCCACCACATCAGTGCCCATCAGTGCAGATGGCTCATTAGTGCCGCCGCCTTCGTTTCCATCAGCGCAGCCACCCTCATCAGTGCCACTGCCTCCATTCCCATCAGTGCCACCTATCAGTGCAGCCGCCACCTCAGTGCCGCCACCCATCAGTGCCGCCACCCTCCGTTCCCATCAGTGCCGCCACCCTCCGTTCCCATCAGTGCCGCCACCCTCCGTTCCCATCAGTGCCGCCACCCTCCGTTCCCATCAGTGCCACCTCCTATCAGTGCCGCCACCCTCCGTTCCCATCAGTGCCACCACCCTCCGTTCCCATCAGTGCCACCACCCTCCGTTCCCATCAGTGCCACCTCCTATCAGTGCCGCCACCCTCCGTTCCCATCAGTGCCACCTATCAGTGCAGCCGCCACCTCAGTGCCCATCAGTGCAGCCATCTCCGTTCCCATCAGTGCCACCTATCAGTGCAGCCACCACATCAGTGCAGCGGCCTCATAAGGGCAGCCACCTCATCAGTGACCATCAATGCAGCCGCCTATCATGCCTATCAGTGCAGCCGCCTCAGTGAAGCTGCATCATTAGTGCCGCCTATCAGTGCAGCCACCTATCAGCGCCCATCAGCGAAGGAGAATTACTTACTTGCAAAATTTTATAACAGAAACTAAAGAAAACCTTTTATTTATTTTTTCTTATCATTTTTTCGTTTGTTTTGCAAAAAAATAAAAAAACCCAGCAGTGATTATATACCACCAAAAGAAAGCTCTAGGTGTTTTTTTTTTTTTTTTTTTTATAAAAATTCACACGGGTACAGTGTTGCATGACTGCACAATTGTCATTCAATGTGCGACAGCGCTGAAAGTTGGCTTGGGCAGAAAGGGAGTAAAGTGGCCGGTATTGAAGTGGTTAAATCGCTAGTGTGAACGGGCCTTAAATGTTATAGTTGTTGGTAGATCTGAAGGAGATTGTACAATCAGATTGTATAGTCGCACTGATTGTAATGTATATGGTGGCCATCCTCTAGCAGGCACAGACCATGCAGCAGAGTCGTTCTATCCCTGCTCCAAGCATTCTGTATAGAGAATGTAATAAGGACCAGTGACCCCGCAGTGACCCCAGACAATGCCTCCTATGGATCAGGACATCACCCCATTGGCTGTGTGCAGTCAGCAGTGTGATCCTGTGTCCTCTCATACACAGAGCCCAGGCAGTGTATGGCCGGTGACATTCTCCATGTGTGTGGCTGAGTACCTTGTCCTCCCAGGCGGCGTCTCCTCGCAGGGCTTTGCTCCAGGGGGACACTTTCACCTTCACCCCTCCATTGGACACGGCCGGCTCCTCTTTCCGTTTGGCTTGGCTCATTCTCCGGGCACTGACGGGGGAGCCCCGTGCTGGAAGATCCTAGGAGCTCAGGTCTACTAGGATGACGAGCCCGTCCTCAGACCTGCCCCGGAAGTGACGCCCATGTCCGGATATGGCTCTCCAGGCTGCACTCTGTGGAATATGTCTGCACCAAGGACGCCATTTTTGTGAAGACCAAAAAGAAGTCTATGGGGAGGGTGCAAAGAGGTGATAGTGTGTAGAGCAAAGGTCTCCAAACTTTCTAAACAAAGGGCCAGTTTACTGTCATTCAGACTTTTGGGGGACCGAACTATGGCCATTGGGAGTAGAAAAGGTTCCAACATCAGTGGGAAAAACAATGCCCCATCTTTGGTGTCATTGGGAGGATTTGTGTTCTATCATTGGTGTCATTGGGAGGAATTGTGTCCTATCGGTGTCATTGGGACGATTTGTGTCCTATCGTTGGTGTCAGTGGGAGGATTTGTGTCCTATCATTGGTGTCAGTGGGAGGATTTGTGTCCGATCGTTGCTGTCAGTGGGAAGATTTGTGTCCGATCGTTGCTGTCAGTGGGAAGATTTGTGTCCTATCGTTGGTGTTATTGGGAAGATTTGTGTCCTATCGTTGGTGTCATTGGTGGGAATTGTGTCCTATCGTTGGTGTCAGTGGGAGGAATTGTGTCCTATCGTAGGTGTCATTGGGAGGATTTGTGTCCTTTCATTGGTGTCATTGGGAGGAATTGTGTCCTATCGTTTGTGTCATTAGGAGGATTTGTGTCCCATCGTTGGTGTCATTGGGAGGAATTGTGTCCTATCATTGGTTTCATTGGTAGGATTTGTGTCCCATCATTGGTGTCATTGGGAGGAATTGTGTCCCATCATTGGTGTCATTGGGAGGAATTGTGTCCTATCGTTTGTGTCATTGGGAGGATTTGTGTCCTATCGTTGGTGTCATTGGGAGGAATTGTGTCCTAACGTTGGTGTCATTGGGAGGAATTGTGTCCTAACGTGGGTGTCATTGGGATGAATTGTGTCCTATCGTTGGTGTCATTGGGAGGAATTGTGTCCTATCGTTGGTGTCATTGGGAGGAATTGTGTCCTATTGTTGGTGTCATTGGGATGAATTGTGTCCTAACGTTGGTGTCAGTGGGGTGAACTGTGTCCTATCGTTGGTGTCAGTGGGGTGAATTGTGTCCTATCGTTGGTGTCAGTGGGGTGAATTGTGTCCTATCGTTGGTGTCATTGGGAGGATTTGTGTCCTATTGTTGGTGTCATGGGGGCCTGATTGTTGGTGTAATTGGGAGAAAGTGTGCCCCATTGTTGGTGTCATTAGGAGAAATCGTGCTGCTTCATTAGGGTCGGGGGAGGGGGGGGTCTTGGAATATGCCCCAAGGGCCATATCATTGGATGAAATAGTGCCCCAGGGGCTGGATAAAAGTAAGCAAAGGGCCACATCTGGCCCCTGGGCCGCAGTTTGGATACCACTGGTGTTGAGAAATGGCGGGGGCTATCACAGCGGTAGATATAGAACCTGCAATGTTTTTTGGAAAATTATTTTTGTGCACTTTTATGTGACAAAAGACTGAAATAAAGAAAATAAATAAATAAAAAATTAAAGTAGAACTAAAGGCAAAACTTATTTGTTCATTTTGGATACAATGATGGAGGTTTTTTTTTTTGTTGTTTTATTTTTTTTTGCTAGCTGTGTCACAGTGGAGAAATTTTACTCTACTTCCTATCCCATAGCCAAAACAGGAAGTGACAGGAAACCCCTCTAAAGTGAGGGAAAATCCCCGGTTGTCAAGAACTAGTTTCCCCTTTGGAAGATTTTCCTTCTATTACTGTTCTGGGGGGCAACCCAAAATGTGGGATTTTCTTTTAACTTCACTTTTTGGTGATGTCCATGGTCCCCTCCATGACCAAAGGTTCCACCTTCACCCTGGCATCTTCTGCATTCATAATCTTCATTCATCTTGATTGGCCTGATCCAGATTGACATTACAGTGGAACCTCGGATTACGAGCATAATCCGTTCCAGGAGAACGCTCGTAATCCAAAGTACTCGCATATCAAAGCGAGTTTCCCCATTGAAGTCAATAATTTGTTCAACATTGACTTCAATGGCATGCAATACCGCATGCGGCCAGAGGCGGGGGGGGCGCCGGAGAGCCTCAGAAACGGCCGAAAAGGCCCAAGCACACCTCAGCTGACCTTGGCAAACCTTGGAAAGACTTTGTTCCCGAGATTTGCCAAGGTCAGCCGAGCTGTCCTCGGGCCTTTCCGTGCATTTCCGATTGGCGCCGATCGGCGACTTCGGCTCTACTCGGCTCCAGCGCCCCCCCCCCCCCCCACCTCAGGCCAAATGCGGTACTACACACCGCTTTGGCCTGAATCGTGCTAGTTTTGCCAGACAACACTCGCAAACCGAGTTACGATTTTTTAAAAATACAGTGCTCGTACTGCAAAGCGCTCGTTAACCGCGTTACTCGCAATCCGAGGTTCCACTGTACTTCCAAACACCAGAGTTTTTTAGGCCGGCCATGCACAGAGCACATTTCTTTCCTGCAACCATGGGTTGCAGGAAAAAAAAAATCGCTAGATTTCCCCTTCAACACAGACAGTGTTAATGCAGGAATTCCTCCTGCTGGGCCATGGTCTTTTCCCAGCGGGGTAAGACGTCCTTGCCATGCCATGCCATGAGAAGATAGTGATTACTATAGCAGGCACGCTGATTGTACCCGATTTGATCGCTCAATCAACTTGGTATATTCAGCCTGCCCATACATGATTCGAATCGTTCAAAATCGAACCGTGTATGGCCTGCCTTTGTCCTGGCACAGGTCCATCCAGTGTTGCCAACCTATCAGATTGAAATTTACTGACACGACACCCAAAATTTACTGGCACAGCCAAGTTTTTACTGGCATTTCCAAAAGTTAAAAAAATTACTGTTTTAAATGCAAATTTAAGTATTTAGGCTACAAACAAGTACAAAATGCAATTAGCAATGTGATTGAAGGTAGATAATAAGGCAAAAAAAAACATATTTATTTTATTTTAGATATAGTAAGTAAGTAGCTCAAGGACAGGAGGGCAAAAATTAGAATGGGTCAGGCGCACATGAAATTTTACTCTCAAAGTGACACTGACAGCTGTGTGCAGCAGCATAGATGATGATGACACTTCACTGACACATGTCCCCTCCTGAGTCACAGTGACAGTCTTTCTCCAAGCCAGGTGGCCCCTTCAGTCCACTCCAGTCTAAACAGCACTGACAGTCCACACACGAGGCTCTGGCTGCTCTGTTTGGCTCCCTTGCACTATGACATCACACGACATGCTCGGGCACCGCCTCCACCGCCTCCACCCGAACTGTAGCAGGCACTCGGATGGTCTCGGCCGGCTCCAGACCGAGCCTAGTGTCATAGTGTCACAGTTATATTTTTTACTGGCAACTTTTTTCTTTTACTGGCATTTACTGACAGGAGAAATTTGCCTCTTTTTTACTGGCTGCCAGTAAAAATACTGACGGTTGGCAACACTGGGTCCATCCAGAGATACTATAATGTATGGTCAGAAAAAAATGCTGACACCCCTGCCAGGACTTGCTTAGTAACTTCCTGTAACAGGATGGAAAAGCTGTGCTTCTGTGTTGTCTCCCAGCCATATAGGCTTCTGATGGAGACTACAAGAAGCATGATCCACTATTGTCACCCTCAGGAAACCCATACCTCCCAACTTTTTGAAATGGGAATGAGGGACACCTATCAGCAAAAGTATGCAGGCATAGGACACACCCCTGCCACGCCCCCTTAAAGGAGAATTGTACAAAAAAACAAGATTGGTTAAACCCACAAGTGCTTTTTTTACCACTACTATTCATTTATATTGGCTTTTGAAATCCACAAATGCAGCAATTTAGGAATCAGATGAAAGGTTTAGCACTGGAAAACACTTTTCGATAGATAAAAAGTGCATTTTATATACCTCTATCTAGATCAGACCAAAATGAGGGACAAATGAGGAGGAATGAGGGACAGAGGGACATTGCTCCAAATCAGGGACAGTCCCTCGAAATCAGGGACAGTTGGGAGCTATGGGAAACCTGCCCTGAGAAATGCCATACAGCCGATGCTGGGGTACCTATAGTATAGACCTGCAGGAGATTAGCTGCACTGAGACTGAACAAAGGATGAAAAATGTGGAAATAAGTTTAATATTTAAATAAAAATGGCTGAGACACATTACTTTATTAATCTAAAATTGTCTGCAACACTTCCCTTAACTTCCTGTTGGGGAGCAGGGCTTTCCTAATGCATGGGCACCCCTGGGCACTGCCCAGGGGCCCCCAGGTGCATGGGGACCTCATGATAATCTTGCATTACATCATACTTGCCAACTGTCCCAGATTTGCTGGGATAGTCATGCTTTTTACTAAGCTGTCCCAGGATCCTGCACTGTGCCCTCCTGACATGTACTGTGTCTCTCTGCTGCCCCCGACTGTGCCCTTTGTGTTGATTAGCCTTTAGATTAGTTGATTTTCTTATTGTTTAAAATTGATTTTATTGAACATACTAATAAAATAAAAATGTTTAATTCTATCAACTATTTATACTTTAATTCTTGAGAGTAGGTGCGTAAATTGGGGCAGGCTGGTAGGGGCACCATTGTATTACTTTGCCCAGGGGACCATGATGCTGTTAAGATGGCCCTGTTGGGGAGCGCACACCCATGTTGTCATCACAAGTCATATAATTCCTTCCCCTTAATACTACATGTCCCAACGCTGTGCCGTTTCAAGCTGGGGTCATGCCATGACTAGGGTTGCCACCTGTCCGGGATTCACCCGGACAGTTCGGGTTTGGAATCATGTGTCCGGGTTTCAGACTGCCTGAAACCCGGACACATTATTCAGACTGGACTATGGCTTCAGAGCAGATTTTCTGGCTGCAGTTGGCTAAGTTGAGAGTTTCTGTTACACTCTCTTTCACACTGCCCAAAGCCAGCACTAACAATACTAACAATTTCCCCACCCCCCAGACAGACGGGAGAGGAAAGAGGTCTTGATCTGCACCTCTTTATCCCGCCCCTACCCGTCTGTATCTGCCCACATTTCAATCCCCAGCGCTGTGCCTCAGAAAAGAATAGTTGGGGCTGGAAATATGAAATCCAGCAGCCTCAGCGACATCTGAATGAGAGCTGCTGACTGCCGAGGGGTGAGTGAGCTCACCATCCATCCCTGTCTATGACTGAAGTCTCCCCTCTTCTCTCTCCCGCCTCTGAGTGAGTACACTAAGGTAAATCAGGGTTCTCAGAGCACCCCTTACATCAGAGTTCCCCTTTACACCAGAGGCCACAGTGTTCCCCCTTACATCAGAGTCCTCTCCGTACATCAGAATTCTCAGTGTTCCCCCTTCAATCAGGGTTCCCAGAGCATCCCTTATGTTAGAGTCCCCAGAATTCTCCCTTACATCAGAGTCTGCAGAGTCTCCCCTTACAGTGAAAGGGAACTCTGTGGATTCACATGTAAAAGGTGAACTGTGTGGACTCTGATGTAAAGGGGGACTCTTCTCTCATCTGATTCGAAATGTTATTTAAATGCAAAATATATGTATAGTTTATACTGTAAAAAAAAAGAAATTGCTGTGTGCTGCTAAAGTGTTTGGGTTTTAATTTGAAGAAAGGGTGGCAACCTTAGCTGTGACTGGTGGCTCCTGCGTGACTCCGGCCAGTCACAGAGCCGGAGTTTGCGGCCCCGGAAGGAAGAGGGGTGAAGAATGGACACTTCCTGCCAGTGAGAAAATCGGGGACATCGCAGGTTTCGGTTTCAGGTAAGTGACACATAATTGGCTACTACTATGTGATGCATAGTAGTCCATCATGCTTTACCTTTGCAGGGAAACAAGGAGTAAGTAAAACCCATCAGGTTTTGAAGCGCTTTCCATTCATTTCAATAGAGAAGGGCGTTTGCACTGCCCCAGTGTGAAAGCATTCATTGATTTTAATGGAAATAGGTTTTTGTAAGCTTTTCAGTCGATTTTTTGAGCGTGAAAACGCCTGAAAAGCACCTCAGTGTGAAAGGGGTCTTAAGTAGACAACTTGTTTGATTGATATGCCATATGTGGGGGATTGAATTTGGATCATTTAGACCCCTTTCACACTGAGGTGATTTTCATGGGCTTTTGGAAGCTTTCACACTGGGGCGGTGCAAAAAGTCCTGCAAGCAGCATCTTTGGGGCATGTTTGGAGCGCTTTTAGGATACTTTCACACTGGAGCGTCGCAGGCGTTGGCGGTAAAGCGGCGCTATATTTAGCAGCGCTTTACCGTAGTTTTAAGCGGCACTATTCGGCAGCTAGCGGGGGCGGTTTTAACCCCCGCTAGCGCCCGAAAAAGGGTTAAAACCGCCCGCAAATCGCTGCAGCAGCGCTTTTCTGGCGGGTTTGCAGCGCTGCCCCATTGTTTTCAATGGGAAGGGGCGCTTTAGGAGCGGTAAAGATGTGGCTTGCAGGACTTTTTTGACCGTCCTGCAAGCGCACCGCTCCAGTGTGAAAGCCCTCGGGCTTTCACATTGGAGACACAGCAGCGGCTGTTTCAGGGCGCTTTGCAGGCGATATTTTTAGCGCTGTAGCGCCTGCAAATCGCCCCAGTGTGAAAGGGGCCTATGGCTACTTTCACACTGGGGCGGGCGCCGGCGGTAAAACGTTTTAGTGGCGCTATTCGGCCGCTAGCAGGGCGGTTTTAACCCCTGCTAGTGGCCGAAAAAGGGTTAAAACCGCCCGATTTGTCGGCGATGCCCCATTGTTTTCAATGGGCAGGGGCACATTAGGAGTGGTGTATACACCGCTCCTATAGCACTGCAAAGATGCAGCTTGCAGGACTTTTTTTAAGGTCCTGTAAGCGCACCGCTCCAGTGTGAAAGCCCTCAGGAGAGGCTCTTTACAGGTGCTATTTTTAGCGATGTAGCGCCTGTAAAGTGCCTCAGTGTCAAAGTAGCCTAAAAAGCGCTTCAAAAATGCCTGTGTCCATTGAAAAGCACCCCTGTTTTATGGGCAATTTTTGAGCGCCTTAGTGTGAAAGGGGTCTTAGATAAGTTGCTTAAGTTAGGCTCCATTCACACTTTGTGTTCCCGCTCGCAATTTCGTGTGGGCGATTTTCATGCGATTCCGTGTCACGCATTCACTTCGAAGGGCTGCCTTATGCACATTTGTCGCCCAAAAGAAGCTCATGCTCCTTTTTTGGGGACAAGCTTCATGCGATTTTAAAAGTTGCGTTTTGTCGTGATTGCAGTTGCGACGATCGCGGTCCAGATCACACCACGTTTGGGGGGGGGGGTGCCATTTAGAATGAACAGCACCCAAACGCGTGTTGCTGTCCTTTACACCGATTGTTACACCATTTGGAATTGCAGGCGGAATCGCTGTGAATCCACCCACGATTCCAAATCGCCAAGTATAAGTGGGGCCTTATGGATCCCATCTCTGTTTCCACCATGTCATTTACAAACCTAATAGGTCAAAATACGATCGTCTTCATCTCGGTGCTGCCGATTGATTTAAAACAATCAATCATTTTGGCCGATCAACTCAGCTTGACCGAATCCGATCTAAATCGAGCCTGAAGCGATCGGAAGTCATGGATATTCGATGGTTTGCGGATTCGATTGTTTTGATCAAACCGCACAGGTAATTAAATAATGGGAAGCAAAGAGGCCGGGAGGGTGCGGGGTGTCATTTATTTATTTTTTCTGAAAAGGTGAACTTACACTTTAATGGTGGCCGTACATGGAATAATTTTATAAGCGTTTATATTTGTGATTTACTATCCAATTGGAAGACTGATTGTTCATTACAGCATACACTTAAAATATAGGCCTGTGTATGGTGCCTATTGGAAATATGGATAAGGGAATTATGTATGCAAAAGTTGGTTGCCCATAGCAACAGTTCAGCATTTGTGTTCCCTTCTCCCACCACTCACTACTGTAACAACTAAACTGGTTGTCTATTTTTGGGCCAATGATACACTTTTCATTCAGCACTTCCACAGCTCTTTACGCCCCTCCCACTTCCCCTCCATGACGGTCACGTGCTGGTGTTTCACTGGCGGCGGTTGGCGCTGGTTTGAGTTCGTCCCGCCCAGGCAAAAGGTTGTCACGTGGCGCGCAGCGGGCCAATCGGAGCTCCGCGTTGGTTTCTCAGAGCCAGAGCGTCGCCGTCTGCTCCCGGGCCCTGAAAAGTGTGGAGCGCGGGGACTGAGACGAAGGAGGCCCGGCCTCGGTGTGTGGCGGTAAGTGACGGCATGGACACGGGGCTGGCCGGTCAGGGAGGTGGGGGGCTTACTTATGTCTGAGGGGGGAGTCCTCCATGGGTGATATGGGGGGGAAGTGTGTATGGAGGGGGGTGGTGGAGAGGAATGGGGGTGACCTGGGGCCTCAGTGCTGGGTGTATGGGGGGGATAGGCAGACCTGGAGAGCCCTCACATGGGAGGACATGCGCACTCAAGGACTGGGGTGTACGAGCATGTGCCCAGTGAAGTCATAACACCTTCCAGTATGAATAACTTCCAGAAGGATTGAAGTAGATGGGAAAACGAACTCTTAATGACTCAGTGGTGATTCTCAGCGTCTTCTCTCTCATTTCTGTGTTTTTAAAACAAACAATTGCTGTTAAAATGCTGAATTTCTGCCTCTTTTTGTGGTTACGTGACCTCTGACCCCCACAGCTTTTCTCAGTGAGTGCCGGGGGCGGAGATCTCACAATGATGAAGTGATGTCACCAGGTCTGGGCGTAGATGAGCGCAACGGGACGAGGTGGATGGAGATCCCGCGGTTTGCGCCTCTGCGCAGCTTCCAGCGATCCACCATTTTAATAGAAGCTGATCAAGCACCCCCCCCGATACTTTTGGTCAAGTACTCGCCTATACAGAGAAGTCATACCTTTTTTTGCGGTGTGATTTGCGCCTGTGCAAAATTAATGGGCTCACATCGCAGTGCAAAGAATTGCACGGAACGTGAACAGGGAGTCCTGTCTGAATCGCATGCGGTTTCCCCACACCGCTGCTGCGTGAACCTGGGCCCGTCCTAGTGATTCACACAGGAGCGGTGCCGGAAAAAAAGCATGTGATGCAGACAGGAATCGCACCACATTCCTGTTCACACCGCATGCGATTCCTTGCAGTGTGATTTGAGCAGGGGCGCCCCGTCCATTAAGGTCGCCGCCCCCCTATCCATGCGTCCAGCCCCTTTCAGGGTGCATTAAGGTGAAAAAACACCTGGCAGTGACACCTGGCAGTGACTGCGTACTTACCTGAGCCCTGGAACTTCCCACAGCGGAGATGCGCGGCCCCTCCCGCTGCTGTCAATCAAATCCAAAGACACTGGCCGAGTCCCACATTCAGCATCTATGGACGCCGAATGATGGACTCGGGAGCCCCCCCCCCCCCAAGGCAACCCCCGGGAGAGCACTTCTACTAGGGGGTTATATGATACGGGGAGGCTTTACAATCGCTTTAACCATTTCAGCCCCAGAAGATTTTACCTCCTAACTGACCAGAGCACTTGTTACAATTTGGCACTGCGTCGCTTTAACTGACAATTAAATGGTCGTTCGTCGCTGTACCCAAACTAAATTTTGCCGTCCTCCTCCCCCCCCCCCCCCCCCCCCCACCCACAAAGAGAGCTTTCTTTTGGTGGAATTTGATCACCTCTGCGCTTTTTATTTTTTCCGCTATACACAAAAAGAGCGACAATTTTGAAAAGAAAAAAAATATTTTTTGCTATAATAAATATCCCCCAAATTAAAAAAAATATTTCTTCATCAGTTTAGGACAATATATATTCTAATACATTTTTTTTTGTAAAAATCGCAATAAGAGTATGTTGATTGTTTTGCGCAAAAGTTATAGCGTCTGCAAACTTTGGGAAAGATTTATGCCATTTTTAATTATTTTTTTAACTAGTAATGACGGCGATCTGTGATTTTTAGCGGTATTGCGATGGACAGATCAGAGACTTTTGACACTTTTTGTGGGACCTTTGACATTTATACAGCTATCAGTGCTATAAAAATGCACTGATTACTGTGTAAATGTCACTGGCAGGGAAGGGGTTAACACTAAGGGGCGATCAAGGGGTTAATTGTGTGTTCTAACTGTATGGGGGATAGGATTGACTAGGAGAGGGGAAACCTAGCGTTTTTACCTACTTCGGAAGAAACAATATGGCTCCTCTCCTGTGGCGGCACAGGGATTTGTGTTTGCGCACATAAATACCTGCGCTGGCGCTCGTGATAGTGGGAACACGCCCTCTGGTGGCGGAAAAAAAGGATAGGACATACCCGTACGGGTCATTAACTTTGACACCCCCAGCAGTTCACAGATCTTAGTGTGAACCAGTGTGCGATTCAGGTGCGATGCAGGAAGTGGCACTGAATCGCAGGGTTTCCCACATTGCACCAGTGTGAACTCAGCCTAAGTGTATGGCGGTGTTTCCCACACTGGAAGAACACCAGTTGCCACTAGGACACACAGAGAACAATTGTTTTCTGTGTCCTGTTCACTCTGCAACCCGGAGCTGTGCTTCAGTGATCTGCAATTAAATTGCAGACATGCTGCATTTTATCGCTGCACGCTGGACATGATTGTATGTCGCTGTACAGCAGTGCAGCACTGTGAATAATGTGTCTCTTTTGTGCACTTCAAATAAAGTTGAATGGAGGTTAAGGGAAAAAGGAGTTGTGTGATGTGCGGAAACGTGCATCATGCCGCCTCCATTACACTGCAGCTGGAACAAATACATGCCACGCAATAAACAAATGCGGTTTAATGTGCAGCAGCTGTCCGTTTGTGTGAATGGGCCATAAAATGTAAGTTCACCTTTTCAGAAAAAATTAGCTAACCTCACCCCCTACCAGTCCCTCCTATACTTACCTCTATGGGTGATTGGGTGCCATTGCCTACACAGCTGGTATGTCGGTCCAGGAATTTAAAAGCCGCAGTCTTCTTTCCTTGGGGATGTCAGGGTGGATCAGGGTGATTCTGATTTGTGACAAGCTGGCTCATGACCACTTAGACCATTCAGTATTGCTGTGGTCTGTGCCGGAAGAAGACCATGGCTTGCAATTCCCTGGAACTTTGCCCAACTATGTGTGCAGTGACAGCTGATTATCTACAGAGGTAGGGCAGCGAGAACCAGGTGGGTGTGGAGTTTTCACTTTTTTTTTTTTTTGCAATCTTTGTCCCGTTGGGGAGATTTTCCTTTGCTTCCTGTGCCTTAGCCAAACAGGAAAAGGGTGGAAATTCATTCAAAGTAAGGAAGTCTGTAGTTGTCACCAGATCTAGGATCCCCATTGGAAGATTTCCTATCTTACTGTTTTGGGTACAACCCCAAATTATTATTTTTTTTTATTCCACTTTCAATGATGATGTTAAACAGGACAAATAGAGAGGTTAAACCTCTCTAACAGGGGCTCAGATACCAATAAATACCCTGATGGGTGCTCTAATCCCCCTCCACTCTATCCAAAACTAAAGAAAAGTTTTGACTTTAGTTATACTTCAACCTCCCTGATAATTTTCCAGAGTGTGGCGCCGGGTTAAATTTCAGTGCCATTGGCGGTAACCCCGAGCCACTCTCGGGATCCTGGTGCAGTGTACTTACCTTGTCCCCCTTGTTCCCTGCAAGCAGCAAATAAACAAAATAAATTCATAACACATACACTGTAATCTTACAGATTATATTACTGTATGAAATCATTTTACATCCATTTTGTCCCTAGTGCTTTATCCAATTTTAGTGAAATTTAATTTTATTATTATTTTTTTATAGTTATTTATGATTTTTTTGTTTCAAACTTTTATCATACTTGGGATGTCTACTAGACTCTTATTTGGACAGATTTAGGTGAGTTATTACTTAGAATTACAGGCCTACAATATAAAACAATTGTACTGCTTTGACACTCAAAAATCATACCTCCTTATTTTTTTTTTTATTTTAGAGCTCTTGTCTGTATTTAATTTTTCTGTCAGGGACCTAATAGGGGAGATTTCTCTTCACTACTTGTCGAGGCACCTGAAAGTAAGAGAAAATCTTCCAAAATGAGAGCCACCCCCCTTTTTTAAAGTGGTTGTAAACCCTTGCAAACCACTTTGACCTACAGGTAAGCCTAGATTAAGGTCTAGGTCCAAGAAATATCTCCTAAACCTACACGGTTTAGGAGATATTTGGCAAAAGACAGGCACCGCTGTCTATGGCGCATGCGCCGTAGACAGAGGCACACTGAGCGCGCGGCTATCAACGGCGATATGCCGCGAGTGGCGGCTCCCGAGCCGCAAGACCCACCAAGAAGATGAAGGCTCCGTACACAAGGGGACAGCGGTGACTTCGCTGGCTCCTGTGTCAGGTAAGTGGCACATAATGTACTACTATGCAATGCATACATTATGTAAAGTGATTTTAAATGAATAAAACAGTAGCGCTAATAATCACAGTGTCTGTGAATAAACTAAATATTTAACCTGTGTAAACAATACTGAAAAATATGTATAAACAGTGCTAAAAAAAAAAAAAAAAACACAACAACACAATCACCTATATACATAAAGTGAAAAATTTAAGTGAAGTGTGATTATATATTTTTTGCAGGTGTCCAAAAAAGGAAAACAAATCCAAACAAAAGTCCATAAACTGTTACTTGTAGTGATAATGTTTCAAAAAGTGACAAAAAAGTGAATGAAAAATCCTAAAGCAAATAAATTTTTGAAGTGTCTTTAAACAAAATTCTTGAAGTGACTTGAAAAAATATACCTTCCCCACACCACCTGTGTTCAGTGCTACCGCACCCTAAGGAAACGCACTCACCAGCAGTGTATGCCTTGCACTCTCATGCTTGGCCAACTCGCTTAATAGCTCCACATGGGTCACAGATGGATCCAGACAGAATGTTAGATAATTGCACTCCACATATAAGGAAAAAAGAGATGCTTCCAATAGTGAAGTAGAGTAAACCATTTATTTCAACAGCATACAAAATTCCTCAACCATTGTACTCACATCCTTCATATAAAAATAAGGCACTTCAGCATAATCTTTTCAACAGGAAACAAGGACCCAGCAGTGGTGACCCGATATATTATGGTCTCGGCGGACCCGGCGTTAATACCAATATGTCTCACCCTCCACACTGTCTCCTTTCTCTTTCACTTCACACGGCACAGCACACCCAGTAACTGGAACGTTGAATGTTAAATGCTCCTCACAGTTGCCATGTAACCATACCCAGATATGTTTCACCGAAGTGGCTGAACCCCAATGATTAAGCCACTTCGGTGAAACATGTCTGGGTATGGTTACATGGCAACTGTGAGGAGCATTTAACATTCAACGTTCCAGTTACTGGGTGTGCTGTGCCGTGTGAAGTGAAAGAGAAAGGAGACAGTGTGGAGGGTGAGACATATTGGTATTAACGCCGGGTCCGCCGAGACCATAATATATCGGGTCACCACTGCTGGGTCCTTGTTTCCTGTTGAAAAGATTATGCTGAAGTGCCTTATTTTTATATGAAGGATGTGAGTACAATGGTTGAGGAATTTTGTATGCTGTTGAAATAAATGGTTTACTCTACTTAACTATTGGAAGCATCTCTTTTTTCCTTATATGTGGAGTGCAATTATCTAACATTCTGTCTGGATCCATCTGTGACCCATGTGGAGCTATTAAGCGAGTTGGCCAAGCATGAGAGTGCAAGGCATACACTGCTGGTGAGTGCGTTTCCTTAGGGTGCGGTAGCACTGAACACAGGTGGTGTGGTGGAAGTTATATTTTTTCAAGTCACTTCAAGAATTTTGTTTAACCACTTGCCGACCGCCCCCTGTATATATACGTCGGCAGAATGGCACGTACAGGCAGAATCACGTACCTGTACGTGACATTCTTCCGGCGGTTGGGGGGTCCGATCGGACCCCCCTCCGCCGGCGGGGACGGTCGGGATCGCTTCAGGAGCGATCCGGGACGAGGGGACGGCCAGTGGTTTCTGGCCACCCCCTCGCGATCGCTCCTGGCCAATGAGAAACTTCCCCTTCCTGTCTATTGTATAGACAGGAAGGCGGAAGTGATGTCACGCTCGGTGCGCCGGTCTATGTGACCGGAGACGCCGAGCGGCGAACATGTTAAGGTTAGTGCACAACACTACACTGACACCAGTACAGTTAGGCACATATTCCACCCCCCCCCAGTCACAGTGTCACTAATTGCAGTGATCATTTTTTTACTGATCACTGCATTTAGTGTCAGTGTGACTGTAATAACTGTCAGGGCAGTTAGTTTTAGGTCCAAGGTAGCCCCCTACCCCCCCCTAATAAAGGTTTAACCCCTTGATTGCCCCCCAGGTAACCCTTTCACCCCCTTTTGCCAGTGTCACTAAGCGATCGTTTTTCTGATCGCTGTATTAGTGTCACTGCTGTCGCTAGGTAACCATTTTTTTTTTTTAGGTAACCGCCATGTTTATATAGGTTCATAAATAGTTTTATAGGTCAGGTACCCCCATATTACAACCTAAATAAAAGTTTTAACCCCTTGATTGCCCCTAGAGTTAACCCTTTCACCAGTGATCACTGTATAACTGTCACTGGTGACGCTGGTTAGCCAGTTAGTTATTTCGTTATTTAGGTTCCCCGTCAGGTTTTTATATAGCGTCAGGTACCCCCATATATTACCTAATAAAGGTTTAACCCCCTGATTGCCCCTAGTTAACCCTTTCACCCCCTTTTGCCAGTGTCACTAAGCGATCGTTTTTCTGATCGCTGCATTAGTGTCGATAGGTAACCAGTTTTTTTTTTTGTATTACTGTTACGGGTGACGCTGGTTAGTTAGCTTGTTTTTTATACTGTCAGGGCACCCGCCATTTATTACCCAATAACGGTTTAACCCCCTGATCGCCCGGCGGGTGATATCAATTAGGTTTTAGGGTCAAATAAGGTCTGCGTCGCCCCAGGTTAGTGCCAGTACCGCAAACACCCACGCACAAAGCATACACCTCCCTTAGTGGCACAGTATCTGAACAGATCAATATCTGATCTGATCAGATCTATACTAGCGTCCCAGCAGTTTAGGGTTCCAAAAAAAAACGCATTGTTAGCGGGATCAGCCCAGATACCTGCTAGCACCTGCGTTTTCCCCCTCCGCCCAGCCCAGCCCACCCAAGTGCAGTATCGATCGATCACTGTCACTTACAAAACACTAAGCACACATAACTGCAGCGTTCGCAGAGTCAGGCCTGATCCCTGCGATCGCTAACAGTTTTTTTGTGGTAGCGTTTTGATTCAGTCGCTTCAGTCAGGAGCTTTTTTACCTGTGAATCTCAAAAAAATAAAAAAAAATAAAATAGTTGTCGTTTTATTGTTCTCTCTCTCTCACTCTATTCTCTCTCTATTGTTGCTCTTTTTTTACTCCATTCTATTCTGCAATGTTTTATTATGTTTTATCATGCTTGCTTTTCAGGTATGTAATTTTGTTTACTGTGTTTTAGTGTTAAGCATTTTTTTGTTTTCAGGTGCGCCATTCAGTTGCAACGCGGATTTATTTATCTTGACAGCAACAGCGTTTGCTCCCACGATACATAAAGACGCGACTCCAACACTGTAGGAGGTGATTTCACCACCACAGTTAAAAAAAAGAGCATATATGCCGAAGCATGGGGGCCGCCGGGGGGGGAGGAGCGATTGGCTCCTAATGCCACGTACATACGGTCGAAATTCCGACCGTGTGTACACGGCATAACTTTTGCGGGAGGATGCCCCCATGCATCGGCATATATAAATGGTGCATGTATGCCCATCATTAGAAGTGGGTGGATGAAGGGAGGTATTCTAATGGTGGGCATACCCACCAATCAATCTCTTTTTTTCGTTCAGCCAAGAGGCTGCATGAAAAAAAAAAGATTACAATATATGTCCAGTATGTTGCTGGACTTTGAATGGTTATACCAGAATGATGCCTGCAGGTTTAGGTATCATCTTGGTATCATTCTTTTCAGCCAGTGATCGGCTTTCATGTAAAAGCAATTCTAGCGGGTAATTAGCCTCTAGACTGCTTTTACAAGCAGTGGGAGGGAATGTCCCCCCTCCCGGATATAAACCGCGCCATTGGGAAATTGGGAAAGCATTTTATCACACCAATCTTGGTGTGGTCAGATGCTTTGAGGGCAGAGGAAAGATCTAGGGTCTAATAGACCCCAATTTTTTCAAAAAAAGAGTACCTGTCACTGCCTATTGCTATCATAGGGGATATTTACATTCCCTGAGATAACAATAAAAATCATAACAAAGAAAAAAAATGGAAGGAACAGTTTAAAAAATAAAATAAAAAAGCTAAATAAATAAAAAAAAAACCAAAAAAAAAAAAAAAGCACCCCTGCCCCCCCTTCTCTTGCGCAAAGGCGTACACAAGCGTTGGTCTGGCGTCATATGTAAACAGCAATTGCACCATGCATGTGAGGTATCACCGCGAAGGTCAGATCGAGGGCAGTAATTTTAGCAGTAGACCTCCTCCGTGAATCTAATGTGGTATCATGTAAAGGCTTTTAAAGGCTTTTAAAAATGTATGTAGTTTATCTCCACTGCGTGTTTGTGCGCAATTTTAAAGCATGTCGTGTTTGGTATCCATGTACTCGGCCTAAGATCATATTTTTTATTTCATCAAAAATTTGAGCAATATAGTGTGTTTTAGTGCATTAAAATAAAAAAAAGTGTATTTTTTCCACAAAAAATGCGTTTGAAAAATCGCTGCGCAAATACTGTGTGGAAAAAAAAATGCAACACCCACCATTTTAATCTGTAGGGCCTTTGCTTTAACATTATATATAGTGTTTGGGGGTTCAACGTAATTTTCTTGCAAAAAAAAAATATGTTTTCATGTAAACAAAAAGTGTCAGAAAGGGCTTTGTCTACAAGTGGTTAGAAGAGTGGGTGACGTGTGACATAGGCTTCTAAATGTTGTGCATAAAATGCCAGGACAGTTCAAACCCCCCCCCCCAAATGACCCCATTTTGGAAAGTAGACACCCCAAGCTATTTGATGAGAGCAATGTTGAGCCCATTAAATATTTTTTTTTTTTTGTCCCAAGAGATTGAATAATGAAAAAAAAAAAATATATATATTTTTTTTACAAAAAGTTGTCACTAAATGATATATTGCTCAAACATGTCATGGGCATATGTAGAAATACACCCCAAAATACATTCTGTTGCTTCTCCTGAGTACGGGGATACCACATGTGTGGGACTTTTTGGGAGCCTAGCTGCGTACGGAACCCCAAAAACCAATCACCGCCTTCAGGCTTTCTAAGGGTGTAATTTTTTTATTTCACTTCTCACTGCCAATCACAGTTTCGGAGGCCATGGAATGCCCAGATGGCATAAAACCCCCCAAAATGACCCCATTTTGGAAAGTAGACACCCCAAGCTATTTGCTGAGAGGTATTGTGAGTATTTTGCAGATGTCGCTTTTTGTCACAAAGTTTTGAAAATTGAAAAAAGAAAAAAAAATTTTTTTTTTCTTTACTTTCTTCATTTTCAAAAACAAATGAGAGCTGTAAAATACTCACCATGCCTCTCAACAAATAGCTTGGGGTGTCTACTTTCCAAAATGGGGTCATTTGGGGGGGGTTTTGTGCTATTTTGGCATTTTATGGCCTTCGAAACTGTGATAGGTAGTGAGGAGTGAAATCAAAAATTTGCACCCTTAGAAATCCTGAAGGCGGTGCTTGGGTTTCGGGGCCCCGTACGCGGCTAGGCTCCCAAAAAGTCCCACACATGTGGTATCCCCATACTCAGGAGAAGCAGCAAAATGTATTTTGGGGTGCAATTCCACATATAACTATGGCATGTGTGAGCAATATATCATTTAGTGACAACTTTTTGAAAAAAAAAAAAAATCTTTTTTATTTTTGTCTTTATTCAATCACTTGGGACTAAAAAAAAAATATTCAATGGGCTCAACATGCCTCTCAGCAAATAGCTTGGGGTGTCTACTTTCCAAAATGGGGTCATTTGGGGGGGTTTTGTACTTCTCTGCCATTTTAGCACCTCAAGAAATGAAATAGGCAGTCATAAATTAAAAGCGGTGTAAATTCCAGAAAATGTACTCTAGTTTGTAGACGCTATAACTTTTGCGCAAACCAATAAATATACGCTTATTGGCATTTTTTTTTACTAAAGACATGTGGCTGAATACATTTTGGCCCAAATGTTTGACTAAAATTGAGTTTATTAGATTTTTTTTATAACAAAAAGTAGAAAATCTCTTTTTTTTTTCAAAATTTTCGCTCTTTTTCCGTTTATATCGCAAAAAATAAAAATCACAGAGGCAATCAAATACCATCAAAAGAAAGCTCTATTTGTGGGAAGAAAAGGACGCAAATTTCGTTTGGTTACAAAATTGCATGACCGCGCAATTACCAGTTAAAGTAGTGCAGTGCGAAATTGAAAAAAGACCTCTGGTCCTTTGGCTGCCAAATGGTCCGGGGCTGAAGTGGTTAAAGACACTTCAAAACTTTATTTGCTTTAGGATTTTTTCATTCACTTTTTTGTCACTTTTTGAAACATTATCACTACAAGTAACAGTTTATGGACTTTTGTTTGGATTTGTTTTCCTTTTTTGGACACAAAAAAATACTGACTGCAAAAAATATATAATCACACTTCACTTTAATTTTTCACTTTATGTATATAGGTGATTAATTGTGTTGTGTTTTTTTATTTATTTTTTTAGCACTGTTTATACATATTTTTCAGTATTGTTTACACAGGTTAAATATTTAGTTTATTCACAGACACTGTGATTATTAGCGCTACTGTTTTATTCATTTAAAATCACTTTACATTATTTATCTATTTAAGTAGCTGCTTAGTTTATTTTTATACACATAGGTGTTTAACTAATTTTTCTTTGTGCGCAGTGGTGGTGTGGAATAGTAGGAGGGCGAGCGATTTTTCATACCAGTTTATTTTGAATGCATACATTATGCTTTACCTTTGCAGGGAAACAAAGAGGAAGTAAACTCATCGGGGTTTACTTCCTCTTTAATTGTCATTGAAACAGGTGTCCCTTTTGGAAGATTTCACCTCAATCCCAGCTCTGGCGACCAATATATATTTTTTTGCATTGTTTAGATTGCTTTTTTTAATTTGATTTTTTGTAGTCCTTTTTTTAAGGATATAAAGGTAAGAACTTTTTTTTAACATTTTAGAAGGGGTAAATCCAGTGGCCTGCATATGCTCTGTATGTATGTACATACGTGTGTATGTTCTTTCTTCAAAATGTTTGATTTTTTTTCATTACTTTCTGCTCAATGACAGTCACCAGGACCAATAGGTGAGAGGGTGAATCTATCCATCAGGGAAATACGGGAAATAAGTTATTGGGGTTGTATTCCTTCCTTTGTCTATCCCAGCCATTCCCAACCAGGGTTCCTCCAGAGGTGGCTAGGGGTTCCTTGAGCTGTGGCTTATTTACTTCTTGTTTGATGGTGCCTACATAGTTCTGAGCCAATGTCACTTGAAGGAGCCAGTGGTATGACACCAATGTTCTTTATAGCCCTCTGTAAAGGGGCAATTCTTACACTGACCACCAAAGTAAGTGGGATTGTTCCCACTGACCCCCAATGAATGGGTTTTATCAGGGGTTCCCAGAGACCTGAAGAAAATAATTTTAAGGGTTTCCCTGGGCTAAAACGGTTGAGAAAGGCTGGTCTACCCAAAAGAGGAAATATGAAAAAGTACATAAGCTTTTAGTAAAGCTGCCCATACATGATGGATCATTGGTCAGGAGAGGCCAGTGATGATTCAGTAAAGCAAGTGATGTGATAGTCTTCACCATTGTTCATAAGAGACAGCCAGGCTTTGTAGAGTTGTTGAAAATATTTGCGCTAAAAATATTAAAGTGGTTCTAAAAGCAGAAGGCTTTCAACCGTAATGCATTCTATGTAAACTGGGTGCAGCTCCTTCCCAGCCCCCCATACTTACCCGAGCCCTATCTTTATCCAGCTATAACCTCTAGCGGTAATCACGGTCTTCTTCTGGCTGGCTTTCTCCACCGGGAGAAGAGAAAATAAATTTGCACCATGTATGGTCGGCCTAAGACTGGAAGTGTTGCTGACCAGATCACCAGGAGAAAATACAGAAAGGAATCCTAAAGCTTTCCCTTCACTTCCTTTTACAGACAAAACTGGAAGTGTAAATCTCTATAAAATGAGGCTAATTCTTTTGTCGCTGAAACAAGTATATCTGTTGGAAAATTCCCCCTTAAACCCTGTTCTAGTGACAAGTGTAAAATGTTTCATTTCCTGTAACTGTTTGTCTTTGATACATAGAGAGGGTGACTCTACCTAGTGGGGACACATGGCAATTCAATGACTGGGGTTCTTATCCTTCATATTCTCTACAAAGTACACAATAGGGTGTTCTGTCATGATCCAGTTGAAGTAAGGGATAGGACAGTTTCACATATTTTTGACATTGAGGCAAACAGTTAACAGAATTTTTTGTGCTGAAGTGTTATTGAACCAAACGCTGTTTTCTTTTGCTGTCTGTATCCTTTGGGGAGATTTCGCTTCACTTTCTGTTCCATAGACACAAGAGCTGAAAGGAAATCTAATGTCTATCAATTAACTTCTTCTTGGGTCTGGTTCACACCGATGCAGTTTGCATATTTCAGGTGCAGATTGCATTTTTCAATACACATTCTTAATCCCATTGAAGTCTATGGAACCAGAAAAAAAGTCCAAAAAAACAAAGGTAAATGGACTGTAATGTGCTTCTGCAAAACTAAAAACTTACTAAAAAATGCATAGGTGTGAACCAGGCCTAAACAGTTGTCTTCTGAACAGTGTTCAGAATAGAAGATTCCCCTCTATCCTTTCTTGTGACGATTGTAAAATGTTAAGGTTTCTCATCACTTTGTCATGTTGTTGACGTATGTTGTTGATGTATGTTGACTAAGGACAAATAGAGGGGCTGAGTTTACCTAGTGTGAATGCGGACAACAGTTCACATCTGACAGGTTCTACTTCTTCCCTCCATTCCAAACAGGAAACAGTTTAGGCTAGAGATGTACTTTAATGATACTTCCCCCTGAGACTGAAAATCATCAATCCTGAAAATGGTATTAAAACCAAAACCCTAAAAAGTAACACATCAAAGCTTACCAATCATTAGGTGTGGTGGCTACATCATTTTTATTTATTATTTTTTTTACTAGCTCATTATGTATTACTTACCGCAGATCGAAGCCCCCACAGCGGTCCACATTCCCCCTCCGGCTGCCGACATGTCGTCCTGGAGTTACTTCCGGGTATCGCGGCTCCGGCGCTGTGATTGGCCAGAGCCGCAATGACGTCACTGCATGTGCGCAGGAGCTGCCGGTAACGGCACGCAGACTGAAGCAACGGCACATAGGTGCCATCGCTTCAGTTTGCCCCAGTGCGCATGTGCCTATGACATCGGCACATATAGGGGATATCTAGGTTTAGGAGATATCCTGGGTAGCTACAGGTAGGTCTTAATATATGCTTACCTGTAGCATAAAGTTGTAAAAAAGGTTTACAACCACTTTAAATGTGTAATAGATACTGGCGCTAGTATTTAAATCAAGAGATTCTTCATTTCTGTGCAGCTTGCCAACGTGTGTGTGTGTGTGTGTGTGTGTGTGTGTGTGTGTTTCTATATTAATATATCGCATATCTGACAGCCTTGTCTGTTCAGTTTTTTTTTTTTTTTTTTTTCCTACCATCTTGTGGTGGAGGAAAAAATGACCCATGTAATCCCTGTGGCTTGCTGGATGTCAGCAGACGTGCATCCGCCTATATCTGCCCACTTCCGATTTAAAATCTGCAAAAGCGGACATGGATGCAAACTTTTTCCCTTCGACTTGACAAACCTAGACTGACCCAGCTATAGGCGGACACAAACATACATGCAACATAATGGCACTGCAGCTCAATTATGCAATCGGGGCCGGCAAGAGCTCTGTGTCCAATCGCCGTGGCACAAGAGTCCTTCCATGTAGGTAAAGTCGGCAACCAGGTGAGAATGAATAAAATGTCTCCTTCTTTTTTTTTGTTTTGTTCAAGGAGTATACATATTCCAAACGGCTAACTAGTGGTTGACGACTTTATCTATCTACAGACAGAATGCTCATGTGAAAGGTGCCTTACTGTCATAACTCTCATAATACATGGCTGCTGAGTCTGTAATATGTTGTTTTATTGTCTTCAAGCCCTAATAAAGGAGGTGAAGTTGCAGCCTCTGAAACACAATTAACCTCTTGCTGACCGCATCACAAGGATGTACGGCGGCAACGCAGCGCTCTTCTGTGCTGGATTACGTACCTTGTATGTGATCTAGCGCTTCTCTCAGGTTGGGAGCATACTGTGATTTGTCACAGCAGAAGCTGATCAGCGGGTGCTGGCGAATAGCTGTCATCCGGCACCCGTTGATCATCGGGAAACCGCCAACAACGTAGCTCTGCTTGTGTAAACAGAGCTTCGTTCTGATGGGGGAAGGGGTGGATTTTCTTTTCCTGCATCACTTCCCTTTAGTGAAAGCACCAAACATAGTGCACACAGTTAGCCCTTTGATCGCCCTAGCTGTTTAACCCCTTCCCAGCCAGTGTCATTAGTACAGTGACCGTGCATATTTTTAGCACTTGGTGTCACTGGTCCCCAAAAAGTGTCAGTATGTTTGCTGCAATATCAGTCCCACTGTAAGTCGCTGATTGCCGCCGTTAATAGTATAGAAAAAAAAATTCCACTATACATATACCATAGTTTTGTAGACTAACTTTTTCTGTGCTGTGGTTTTTTTTTTTTTTTTCTCCTTTATTTTATAGTGCAAAAAAAAATGCAGTGGTGATCAAATACCACCTAAAGAAAGCTCTATTTGTGGGTAAAAATGATAAACTTTTATTTGTCTAATTAGTTAGACCGCACAAGTGTCAGTTAAAGTAACGCAGTGCCGTATAGCAAAAAAATTGTCTTGTCATTTAATGGGGTAAATCTTCCAAGTCAAATGCTTTAAGGAGGAGGTCCACCTGAAAAAAAAGTAAGTCAGCAGCTAAAAATACGGCAGCTGCTGACTTTTAATAAATGGACACTTACCTGTTCCAGGTTCCAGCGATGTCGGCAGAAGATGACGAGCGATCGCTTGTCTCTCGGCTGCCCCGCCGCCATCCTCTGTCAGGGAATCAGGAAGTGAAGCTTGCGGCTTCACTGCCCGGTTCCCTACTGCGCGTCTTTATTGGTCCCGTTGTGTCCTGGGAACTGTTTCCCAAGACACAACGGGGCATCTTCGGATATGGGCGGGCCAGCTTCGGCTAGCTAGTCCCGGAAGTGGGTGCAGATACCTGTATTATACAGGTATCTGCACCCCCCGAAAGGTGCCAATTGTGGCACCGGAGGGGGGGAGGAATCCGATAAGCGGAAGTTCAACTTTAGGTTGGAGCTCCGCTTTAATAAACATTTTTGTTATTGTAGTAAACTTGCATCTGGACTTGACTATTATGGCATGGTACTTCATTTCTAGATGCCCAATTTACTGATCCTGTCCCTAACCTGCAACAGGATTGCTAAAGTGACACCTGCTTATTACTCGTTCTTGCTGACCCAAACCCTATAAAATCTTATTTGCCAGTGAGGGAGCAGAGATATGGCATAGGAGCAGGTGAGTGTTGTTGGTGCCCTTTCACCCCACAGTGCAGTGTTTCAGCATGTTACATTACACAGCCCATATTAATGCGAGGTGATGCAGGCTGCTTTGGACACTGCACTGTCATTGCATTGTAGTGCACATGTGTTGTGGAGGTATGTGGCATGCTTTTTACAATGAATGACACTACAGCGCACCTTATGTGCGATAATGTTCTCGTTGCTGCATATGATGTCAATGGGCCGTTTGAAAATTCCCACTGATGGCTGGTTTGCTTGTGTGACATGGCCTTAATACTTCAAGTAGTTGCAAAGACAGGGTTTTAAAAAAAAAAAAATATATTTTACCATTTGGATAGAGTAGGGAAGAGCTGGAGCCTATCCCAAGTTGTACTGCTTTTTCCTCTGAGTAGTTTAACCCTCTTTCTCCTGGTGACCACTGTGATTGAAAATGGGGGAAAAATGTATTTGTGTGTGTGTGTGTGTGTGTGTGTGTGTGTGTTATATATATATATATATATATATATATATATATATATATATATATATATATATATATATATATATATATATGTGTGTTATATATATATATATATATATATATATATATATATATATATATATATATATATATATATATATATATATAATTCTGGACGCTGTAATACAATGCAGCATCTTGTGCTGCATATAGTAAGCTGTACTGTTTTCCTTCTGCATCTGGAAAGACAGTCGGTAGTTCGGGATCTCAGCCATTCAGAAACAGACGTGTGTGTTTTTTTTATTTATTTATTTATTTTTTTTAAGCAATGAATAGAAGACGTTTCTCTGATTGGCCAAGGTGAAGATGCGGGCAAATTGTCACGTCCTGCACCTCAGCCAATCGGAGAATGCCTTGTACAACCTCCATAGCGGGTGGATTGATCTGTAACACTAAGCATTCATTTGAACTGAGCTGCCCCAATAGCTTTTTTTTTTTTTTTTTTATTTTTTTTTAAATGAAGGGAACCATGGAGTTCTAGATTACAATCTCTTTAAAAATAATAATGCAACCAGCCCCGGTGTAAGATGATGGCAAAGTTCTAATAGAATGTTTCTATGCAGAAATAACATCTGGCTCCTAAGTTTTCATTCTTGGCAGCTTGTATTCTCTAAAATGTTGTCCTGTGTAGTTTGCTATGTTTTTCGCAGTGGCATGTGTCCAGCAGCTGGGCGTGTGACTGTAAGCTAGTGCATTGCTAATTTCAGAGCTTTACAGTTTGTCTAAAGGTTTTAAAGTGGAGCCTGAGTTCTTGTTTTGATGAATGGATTATGGAAGTATTGCCTATAAAGGTTGTTTGCTGGGTGAGCAGTACTTCTTTTTTATAAGTGTAGTTGCCCAATATTAACTGGAGATTTTTTTTTTTTTAAAGTGTCAGTGCTGCAGAAGTGCACGTGTGATTCCCTCTGTTTGTGGAACATGAAAACTGGGCCTCCAAGAGCACAAACGCTCGATGGCCGCCAGCCCCCAATCTGTTCTGCTTCACTCTTTTCTTTTGCCTGCCAGGCTGATTGTGGGTCAGATGTTATTCACGCTTCAGTACTTGCCGGTCTCCTGCTGCCGTCTGATCATGCGCTTTGTAATATATTTTTTTTTATATACTGTGGGAGTTGCAGGCAAAGAATGGAAAAACACAACCTGCACTCCTAACCCCATGAGTATAGCAACAGTTTAGGTCGGGACATGCTGCACTCATGGGATTATCTACATCTCTATAACATTGCCGGCTGAAAAGAGGTCTTAAACGCTTAGTACTTCTCCTAAATGGATTTTAATAAAATGGCATCATGTCCATAGTATGCTTGTTTGTTTTTAATGGTCCATTCAGTGCCTTTTTAGGTGGCCAGAGATTTCCAGGGTGTTGCAAAGTACCGTAATCTTTAATTATGTGTGTTCTTTTTTTTTTTTTTTTTTTTTTATATTATTATTTTGACATGTTTACATTTTAAAAAAAATCTACTACAGGGGGTCCCCGGGTTACAAACAAGACGGACTGTAGGTTTGTTTTTAAGTTGAATCGGTTTGTAAGTCGGAACAGGTACGTTTTTTAAGTGTAGCTCCAGCCAAAAAATCTATTTTTAAGTTTTTTTAAATAACATAGAGAAGGGTTATCACCCCTTTATATCATTTGTTTTGCTGTCTGTGCCCCTGTTCAGAAGATTTCACCTCACCTTCTGTCCCAATGACAATTGGATTTTGAAAATTTTGGGTTGTTAGGGAAACATGGACTGGTGATTAAAGCATCAGTGGAGACACCTTTTTCCCATATTAACTCTTACAGGAGTGAATTTCCCTTCCTAGGGGTGGATTTCTTCTCACTTCCTGTTGTCTCCCTCTGTTTGTAAGTCGGATGTTTAAGTAGGGGACCCCCTGTATATTATACATGATTTAAAAAAGTAAAGGGATACAATACACTTTCAGAACAATTCCAAAACCGTTCAAGACAAGAGAGTTGGAGTGGAGTGCCCTGCTCACAAGAGCTTACACTCTAAGGCCTGATTCACACCTATGGCATTTTTAGTGCTTTTTGAATTTTGCAGATTTGCACTACAGAACGTGTTCCATAGGAAACCATGTTAAATGGACTGTAGTGCAAATCTGCAAAATGGAAAAAGCACTAAAAATGCATAGGTGTGAATCAGGCCTAAAAGGGAGGGGGCAAGTGATGCTAAAGTTAGTAACTGTGTTTGAGAAGGTAAAAATTTCACTTGTTTGTCCGGATAGGCTTCCTTGAAGAGATGAGTTTTCAGAGATTGCCAAAAGGCAGACAGAATAGGAAAGCTATACAGGTAGGGGTAGGGAGTTTGAGGAGGGGAGAGGCTCTGGAGAAGTCTTCAATTTGAGCATGGGAGTAGGGGATGAGGGCGCTAGAGAGCAGAAGGTGTTTAAAGGGGATGTAATCCCACTCTTATCAGAATTTAATGGGAATCTGCAAATATTAAATATATAGGCTGCTATTGCTGTTGTCCTGCTGAAATGATTGGCTTCCTGGCTTTCTCTGGTTCCAATAAAACTGTTGGGGGACCTAAGGAAACAAAAAACCTGCTGCGTTGTATTATGTTGCATCAGACATGTGGATCATTGGACTGCATAATTTTGTGTGCTGGACGTAAACACGGGATTGTTTACTGTAAGTTGCCTACCAGTGATTGCCAGTGTGTTCTGATGCAACTGCGTTCAGTTAAATGCTATCTATATGTACTGGGAAAGAGATCGCTCGGACAGTGCTTCTTTCTGCACAGTATTTTTCCACTGACTAAACCAGGCAAATTCTGCAGATGGCAGAACACACTGTTCTGGTGTTACTTGGCTCAATGTCAGGCTCTTCCCAGTTTGGTAAAAGGAAGCTTGGTGTTTTTGAAGATTGCATACAAATGAACATTGGGACATATATTTGTTTTTGACTGAGTGGAGCAGTTTTCCTAATTTGTACTACAAATAAGGAAACGTATGTGTTTAGAGTGCTAGATCGCATTGTATCACAAACGATTGTAATTTGTAATTTTTTTTTTTTTTTTTTTTTTCTTCCCTCCTTTCATTTTTTGTTGCATTTCAGGGCTCTTGATTTCTTGCAGTTTATTTGCAACCAGTTTTTATCTACAGTATATGTGTCAAACACAAGTCCTGTGGGTCGACTCTTGCCCTCCAGGCAATTTCATGTGGCCTTTCCTGCAGCTGTGGCACCCCCCTTCATCTCCGCCTCCCCCACCTTGTCTCAGCAGCAGACAGGATGGCAGAACTCCTCTGCCAGATCCTGCGCTTCTCTGTGCAGCCACAACACCCCCTTGTCTCCTCCTCCCTTGTTCTCGGCATTTAGCAGACTCTGGCAGCTGACTCCAGCCCTCCTCCAGATCCTGCACTTTCTGCATCCTACCTCTGTCCACAGGTTCTTCCCAGCAGCTGCACAAGGTGGAAGGGTGGTGGAGAACTCTTGATTTGTGATGGTGAGGAGGCTCTTGACATCTAATGTTGGGGGTGCTCTGGACAACTGCTTATAATACAGTTCTGTGCCAGTTGAAAAGGAGGGTCACACACCGCTTGAATCAACCGCAAGAAACTTTACAGTGGGGAAAATATTTATTTGATCCCATGCAGATTTTCTAAGTTTGCCCACTTACAAACAAATTGATATTCCCATCGCACTCGTTCCTGGTATTTATGGCCCATAAAGAAATGGCGGGTGCTGCAGCGATTACCAGTTGGGTCCTGGAAGCATCAAACAAATGTACATATATTGGCCAGCACACCATGGATCGACAAATCTTCATCCAACAGTTTTTTTAATGAAAAAAATCGCATCACAAATATAAGGTGCAACGTTTCTGAGCCGCGCAGGACCCCTTCGTCAGGCATGTGATAATCTGCCTGACAAAAGGGGTCCTGCGTGGCTCCGAAACGTTGTACCTTATTTTTGTGATGTGATTTTTATTTAATTTTTTTTTCATTAAAAACCCTTTTTGGATGAAGATTTGTCGATCCATGGTGTGCTGGCGAATATGAACATTTGCCCACTTACAAAGACAAAAAGGGTCTATCATTTTTATCATAGGAGTATTTTAAATGATAGAGGCATTATATCAACCAAAAATACAGAAAAAACACATGATACAAATGTTATAAATTGAGTTGCAGTTCAGTGAGTAAAATAAGTATTTGATCCCCTAGCAAAACATTACTTGTTGACAAACGCAGAGATAAGACATTTCTTGTATTTGAATACCAGGTTTGCACTCCTCTCAGGAGGGATTTTGGTCCACTCTTCTTTACAGATCTTCTCTAAATCCTTAAAGTGGAAGTCCATGCTAAAACTAAAATCTCTGCATCTATAACCACCAACATTCTAACACTAACTTATCTAGCTCTGTAAAGGGAAAATAAGTATACTTACCTTTTCTGAAGCTGACCCGATCTCCAGCGGCGGGGTACACGTCCGACAACGGCTGTGAAATGAATGGGGAGTGACGTCACCCATAGGGTTACTATGGGGGCTTGTGTTGGATGTGTCCTTTGCACCCGCCTAAACAGCGAAGCTGTGGCTGACGGCTCAGCGTGGGATCAGAGCTTCTGCGGCTGGAGATCGGGTCGGATCGCCTGCAGAAAATGTATACTGATATTTTATTTTATTTTTTTCAGGGCTAGATAGGTTAGTGTTAGAATGTTGGTGGCTATAGATGCAGGGAGTATAGTTTTAACATGGACTTCCACTTTAAGGTTTCTTGGCTGTCTCTTGGCAACTGTTTCCGCTCCCTCCATACATTTTCTATAGGATTAAGGTCTGGAGACTGTCTAGGCTACTCCATGACCTTAGTGTGCTTCTTGCACTACTCCTTTGTTGCCTTGGTGGTATGTTTTTGCTCATTGTCATGCTGGAAGACCCATCCATGACCAATCTTCAGTGTTCTGGCTGAGGGAAGAAGGTTCTCATTCAAGATTTTACAATACATGGCCCCGTCCAATCGCTCCCCTCAATGTGGCAAAGTCAGCCTGTACCTTTAGCAGAGAAACAGCCCCAAAGCATAATGTTTCTACCTCCGTGCTTGACTGTAGGGATGGTGTTCTTAGTGTCATAGTCAGCATTTTTCTTCCTCCAAAGAGCTCAATTTTGGTCTTATCTGGCCACAGCACTTTCTCCAAATCCTCTCTGAATCATTTAGATGTTCATTGGCACTCTTTCAGATGGGCCTGTACATGTGCCTTCTGGAACTTGCGGGCGCTGCAGGATTTCAATCCATGGTGGCTTATTGTGTTACCAATGGTTTGTTTGGTGACTGTGGTCCCAACTGCTTTGAGATCATTCACAAGCTCCTCCCCCCCCGTGTAGTTCTGAGCTGATTCCCTCACTTTTCTCATGATCATCCTTGCCCCATGAGGCGAAGCCTTGCATGGAGCTCCAGACCGAGGTTGATAGATTTTGTATTTCTTCCTTTTGCATATAAAGTCTCCTTCTCACAAAGCTTCTTGCTGATGGTCTTGTAGCCCATTCCAGCCTTGTGCAGGTCTACAATCTTGTCCCTGACAGCCTTTTGAAGTTCTTTTTTTTTAACAAGAAAGACCTTTGACGTTCTTTGCCCATGATGTTGAGGTTTGAATGAAAGAGAGAGATTATGTGGACAGATGTCTTTTATAACAAGTTGACGTTGGAAGCGCCTTCTTAAATGGACAGGACTAACCTGTCTGTGGAAGGCAGAATTATTGTTGGGTTGTAGGTGATCAAATACCTAGCTGAAACTCAATTTATAACATTTTTATTGTTTGTTCTGGATTTTTGGTTGATATTCGGTCTCTATCATTTAAAATATGATTAAGATTTAAAGACCCTTAATTTCTTTGAAGGCGGGCAAATTTACAAAATCTGCAGTGGACCAAATAATTTTCCCCACTGTATACAAAATGCTGAACAAGAAGTCTTCATGTCGAATCTTTTCTCTGTCGAATAATCTTTGACTAATAGGTTAGGCACAATTCAACCTTTTTTCCTATTGTCTCTACTGTGTCGAATCTTTTCTCTCTGTGTCGAATCTTTTCTCTCTGTGTCGAATCTTTTCTCTCTGTGTCGAATCTTTTCTCTCTGTGTCGAATCTTTTCTCTCTGTGTCGAATCTTTTCTCTCTGTGTCGAATCTTTTCTCTCTGTGTCGAATCTTTTCTCTCTGTGTCGAATCTTTTCTCTCTGTGTCGAATCTTTTCTCTCTGTGTCGAATCTTTTCTCTCTGTGTCGAATCTTTTCTCTCTGTGTCGAATCTTTTCTCTCTGTGTCGAATCTTTTCTCTCTGTGTCGAATCTTTTCTCTCTGTGTCGAATCTTTTCTCTCTGTGTCGAATCTTTTCTCTCTGTGTCGAATCTTTTCTCTCTGTGTCGAATCTTTTCTCTCTGTGTCGAATCATCTTGAACTAATGGAGCTAAGGTTAGGCCCATTAGACCACGAGTTCGATGGACACATCACTATTGTCAGCGTCATGTCGAATCTCCTATCTATAGCGAACTGTTGCAACGAAAATGAATAAAGCATTTGTTTATGTCTGATCTTTCGGTTTTCGGATTCTGCACATTCACATTCGGACTAAAACAAATGCACATGTCTAGTGTATACTAGCCTTTACCCTGTGAAATCTAAGGCTCAGCACTCTGACATATTAACAGATCTAGATAATTGTGAAGCTTTTTATCTTCTTTTTTGTAAATTGGAACTGAAAAACAATTCACTTAATGCTACAAGTGTTGCTGATTGTTGGGCATTAGTCTGCCCTGCTGCGGTTGAACTTTAAACCTTGTTCTTTGAGGCCGTTTCTCTATGGAAAATAGGCTGTGATCAGAGTGAAGATCATTGTTTGGTGCTATGCCCAGAAGTATTTAATTATTCTCTTTCAATAAGTTTTTATTAAATTTGCACAAAAAAATACATAACTCGGGTATACAGAGAAATTCACTCATTGTCGTACATGTCACGATAGTCAGAAAAGTCAAAACGAGCCAAACTGATCTTGAGATACATTAACTAGCATATAACTGAGAATCAGGTGAGACGAGGTGTCAAAGGGAGGGGTGATTTACTGAACCCCTAATAGGAGATTTGCTTCTAGCATAGAAACCTCTAAAGATTGTTCTCACATTGAATGGAAAGGGCTGGCCCAGGGCACCCCAATTGGGATCAAACTGTGCCCTGGGCCATCTCCCCTGAATTTCATCTCTAGTGGTAAATAGGGATTCAGAACTGGAAGAAAGTGGGGCGAGTGACCCGTCTCAACGGGTGAGGGTCTCTCTGTGAGGAAAATGACGACAACTGTCACCTGTGTATTAAAACAGTTTCCTCAATTAAACTTAGAAAGTAGCTGGTGCTAACCTGTCTATCGTAAAAACTATATAAAAATAAATAATAATAAATAAGAGGAAGGGAAAGATAAAAGAAGGATGAGGGGGAATAAGGGTGGTTGTGCCTAAAATTAGTTGGGATTCAGAGAATTATCCGAGAGGATCCCTGGAATTATTCAACCCATAATCACAACTTCCACTGCCTGAACATTTTTCCTGCGTACGTAAATATGTGAGCCCGGGATCTCCATTTACATTGATGGGGGGGGGGGGGTTTATATTTTCATAATTTTTTTTTTTTGTAGGTTTTGAAACCTTTTTGCTGCATTTCAATGTATAATTCCTCCTCCCTTCGCGTTTTTTCACCTTAATGCATCCTATGCATTAAGGTGAAAAAACACCTTGCAGTTACTGGCCCTCTGTTTACACTTGCCTGAGCCCCGTATTTCTGTCGGTGGAGATGCACTCTCCCTCTCTCCAAAGGTTCCCGGGTCTTAAAGTGGTTGTAAACTCTTATAACACACTTTTTGCTACAGGTAAGCCTATAATAAGGCTTACCTGTAGCTATCCTGGACATTTGCTAAACCTGAACGGTTTAGGAAATATCCCCTGTATTTGCATGTGCCGACGTCATCGGTACATGCGCACTTAAGCAATGGCCCGTACATCGCGGCTCCGGCCAATCACAGCGCCAAAGCCCGCAATACCCGTAAGTAACTATTTTTTTCAATCCTACATTGATGGTTCAACTGCTGAACCATATATGTCGCTGTAGCTAGTGGTACAGCTCTGCAGTCAAGTGGCATCTGCCATATGATTATTGAAATGTCCTCTTCCCCCAGGAATAATCACTTATGACAGGTTCCCTTTATTTGCTGGATAGGATGGTAGTCTGTGGTAGCCCACAGTTCTGCAACAGCTGGGAGGGTCCCAGGTTGCCTACCCCTGCTTTAAAGACTAAGTCCCATTATGCCTCTGGGAGTAATTGTAACTGCCAGCCTTGCAATTTCTGGAGGGATATGTAGTTCCACAACAGCTGGAGGGCCCCAGGTTGCCTACGCCTGCTTTAAAGTGATGTATATTTTTCTGAGCTGCTACCTTGTAAATCTAGAACAACTGTCACTGTATAAGGATTGTTAAACTGAAACATGTAATATGTTGCACTTTAAAGTTAGGTTTGCGGCCCAAACATTTTGGGGAAGGATTTGAACCTTGGCCACAATATTACTGCTTTCTGTTGCACAAATCTTCACCTTTACTTTCTGTCCCAGTGACCACTTCTACTGCAGGAAGTAATAACGTGTGAGCATCATTCACTCCTGGAGTAGGGCAAGCTCAACTTGTGTGATGACTGCAGGCTGGGCTCACAGGAAGTGGGCAGAATGATATGAGTGATAGTCTGGCCTGAGCAGGGCCTCCAGCGCTGGACTGAGCAGGGGAGTTAAACTTGACAAATGGTGTCCTACATTTTTGGCTTGAGTTCCACTCTTTTCTTGTGCTGCTACTACATTTTTATTACAGTTCAAATTTTATGTTTTTAATATTCTTCTTGTCTCACTTGTAATTTAAAGGCTTTGTTGTGTTTTCTATTTCTAAAACCCTGAACAGCATATTTGTTCACAAAATAATCTGATTTTTATTTTTCTCTTTTTAGATCTGTGCCGAGTCAAGCTGAAGTCTTGTAGATCAACATGCTCGAAGAGTAATGCCTTATCGGTGGTCGTTCTGAATTAAGACAAACGCACACCACTTCCTTCCTTCTGTGGGAAGAAGAAAAACAGAAATCATGGCAAGCAAACGGAAGTCTACAACGCCTTGCATGATACCACTCAAGGTTCTAGCCCTCGATGGTGGCACAGACATTGCAGAAGATGACAAGGACCAAAGTTCTACAGAGGAGCACCAAGATGTACTACCAGCTGCAGACCTTATGAGTGACAGTCATGACCTGCTCTCTAATGGACATGAAAATGTAGAAGGTCTGAGTTTTTTTTGTAAATATTGTAATTTTGGTTCTCAGGAAACGAGCCCTTTTGTGGAACACATGAATACGAAACACCTTGACTTTAGAGACGATCCCTCGTATGTTTGCATCGCATGTAGCTTCTTAGTGAAAGATCCTAAGGAACTAGAAGCTCACAATGCAGATTCTCATCCTGGAGATCCAGATCTCTCCTGGACTGTGGCCAAGCATGAGAGCTACACTGTTGTGGAACAGAGTGTTGGTGGCCAAGGCATTGACCATGATGAACCTGTACGCCATGGTGACGAACTTGTCAATGACTACTCAGAAGTGGCTATTACTAAAACCCCTATAATGAAGAATTTTAAAAATAAGGTGGAAACAAAAAAAATGATTAACATAAAGGATAATGGTAACAGCGTAGGTGAGGAGCATGATAGAAGAGGACGTCCAATCACCAGGAGCGGAACAGCACTCGTAAGCAAAGTAACCAACAACATTGTCAATTCTTCAATCGTAAATGGCCCCATAATAGGAACAGTACCTGTCTTGCAAACTGGGGTTACCCAGTTGGTATCTATAAACTCATCTCAGCCTGTATTACAGCCAAAGATTCTAACGCCAGTGCTGCCCAAACAGTCTGCGCAAAGGTCTCATAGTCACCAGCTTCCCAATGAAAAGTCTCTCCCTAAAGTAATGATTCCGTTGAGCAGCATTCCGACATATAATTTGTCAATGGATTCCAATTGTTTTTTGAAAAATTCTTTCAATAAATTCCCTTACCCCACAAAGGCTGAACTTTGCTATCTGACAGTTGTGACAAAATACCCTGAAGAGCAAATTAAAATATGGTTTACTGCTCAAAGACTTAAACAGGGAATCAGCTGGTCACCAGAGGAGATTGAGGACTCTAGAAAGAAGATGTTTAATACGATAATCCAGTCCATCCCCCAACCCATGCGGCAGCCTACTATAACTGTTTTGAATGCTCCTCTTGTAACCAATGCAAATAATGTTCAGCATCTCATCCATGCAACCCTTCCTAGTCAGATTGTCAATCAACCTCAAGGGACCGGTGGCTTAATAGTAACTCAGCCTATTCTTACCAATGGAATTCAAGGAGCTGTTACTTCATTGTCTTTAGGAGTAGCACCACTTTCCACTAGTCATTCAAATGAGTTTGGTCAAGAGTCCTATACAGCTGATGGAAACTCCCCTCCATTATCAAGTCTTTATGAAAGCATTCGAATTAAAAAGTCAAGACAGCAGCTGAGCGCCCTAAAAAACAGTTTTGGCAAAAGTCAGTTTCCTTCCCATGGGGAAGTTGCGAGGCTGACCAGAATTACAGGCCTCGCAACAAGGGAGGTTAGAAAATGGTTTAGTGATAAACGGTATCACTTCCGCAACAAACCAACCACTTTATTAGACCCCAACGATCAGCTACTTGATTTCCATTCAGATTTGGTGTTTTCTGTGGGAAAAGAGCATGATACAGATTTTGCACTTCCAGCTAGCAGCCATACACCATCGCACACACCTTCACATACGCCATCCCATACCCCTAGGAGGCAGTCATGGCATCAGGCTCCAGACTTCACAACCACAAGATATAAGGAGAGGGCTCCAGAGCAGCTGAGAGCTCTGGAAAGTAGTTTTGCAAAAAATGACACTCCTTCAGATGACGAAGTGACCAGGCTGCGAAGCGAGACCAAGATGACAAGGCGTGAAATTGACAGCTGGTTCTCAGAGAAACGCAAAAGGGTTGCTGAAGAACTCAAGAGAGAAAAAGCTTGGCATGAAGAAATGGAGAACTCTGAGATCAAGACTGCTGAAGACGTGAAGGCTCCTAGTTCTCCAGTCATGGAGCGAAAAGTAAACCCAATAAAGATTAATCTAAAGGCTCTTCGGGTGACAGATACAGGCAACAACAGCTTTAGGGATGATCACAATAATCACAGCGATGGTGGTGGTAGGCCCTGTACTCCTCAGAAAACAACTAAATCTGTTAAAAAGACTGCCCAGCAACGGGATCATTTAAGACAATTGTTTGTGAAGACACAGTGGCCATCCCAGGAACAGTACGATTACCTGGTAGATCAGACAGGACTGCCACGCCCAGAAATTGTGCGCTGGTTTGGGGACGCCAGGTACTCTTTTAAAATTGGCAATTTAAGATGGTATGAGGGCTACAAGAAAACTTATTCGGAATCTAAACCTGTGACTCTGCAGCCTCTCTTGGACTATTATGACGAGCATCAAAAACTTTGTAAAAGTGACATTAATGATCTGTGTGATCAGACTGGTATGTCCTCGGATGAAATCCAGAGCTGGTTTTCACAACAGCCGGTGGAAGTCAAGCAAGGCGAAGTTGAGGAGGGCAGCGATGACACCCATTGCGACTATGGTGACACGGCTGAAAACCAGAATATAGCGCAAGATTCATTATCGAAGGTATCTGAAAACGGTGAATCCTGTGAGCCGATGACGCATGAGTGCAGCACTGGTTCACCGCCAGAACAGCCGCCATTGGTTATACCACTTGGTAAGAAATATTACTGTAAAGTTATCTGTGCTAATTGTGATAAAAGCCTGTCTGCACTAGATTTTTCTGATTTGTATGCATGTTTTTGCTCTTTCTAGACCAGTGTTTCTCAACTCCAGTCCTCGAGGCGCCCCAACAGGTTTTGTTTTCAGGCTTTCCATTGTTTTGCACAGGTGATTTGATCAGTTTCACTGCCTTAGTAATTACCACAGTCGTTTCATCTGAGGGAAATCCTGAAAACATGACCTGTTGGGGCGCCTTGAGGACTGGAGTTGAGAAACACTGTTCTAGACTATATTATACTACAGGGGTGTCCAACATTAACTTTCCTGGGCCACAGTGGAAGAGGAGAAATTGTCTTGAGCAGCACATAAAATACACTAACAATAAGGAGAGCTAATGAGTAGAAAGGCAGATCACACCTTAACAATCACTGACATAGATAATGAACCTATAAGTAATAAAACCACTTTTTTTTTTTTTTTTTGGTAATTTTTTATTATAAAAGTAAAAAAGGGCATCATATTGGTGCAATATTTGACACTGTTTTTGATGAACTAATGCAGGGGTCTCCAAACTGTCTCAGCAAAGTTTTCTATGCTTTCTGTCCTTCAAGCTTTTGGGGGGCCAGCCTGTGGCCAGTGCGAGTAGAAAATTACCCCGGCATTAGTGCCTCATCGTTGGTTTTAATAAGAGGAATAGTGCCCCATAGTTAACAATAAGAATTGTGCTCCATCATTGGTGTCAGTTGGTTGAATTGTGCCCCAATGGCCAGATAAAGGTAAGCAAAGGGCCACATCCGCCCCCCCTAAAAATTCTCTTGCACCCAATAGGATACTCACAATAAACAAACACAAATTTACATTATCAACTATGCTCAATAAATGTTCACTTTGTGTGAACAGTTATTATAATTATTATTTTTTTCTCTCAATACAAATGTGAAAAAATGCTAATAGCACTAACTGCTTGCAGCACATGAAAATAGAAAATACTTGTATGCCATATTTAATTTAGGCTGTGCTTGCGCACAGTGTAGTGACATGTTTTGCTACGCTAGAATGCATGTCACCGCTTGGACACAGAACTTCTGTGTTCTTTTCACAGTGCAGCACACCCGGAGATGTAGTGAACTGCAATAAAAAAGACATGCTGCTGTACAGTGACATGAATGAAGTGTCACTTTTGTGCACTTCAGAGTTCCTACAGAAAAAGGGAGGTATGTAATGCGCACCACACCTCCCCCCCCCCCCCTTTTTTGCGTTTTTGCTACTATTGCAGTTGTATTTGGGATTGTGATTCTGCCTGAGATCCCAAACGCCACTTGTGAACGGGGCCTTAAAGTGGAACTTCACTCTGCAGCCTTCTGGGACACATCACCGGTCCCAGAAGACTGTGGGGCCATTTACAAAGCGCACCATGCATGCGCAATAGGAAGCTGGCTATGAAGCTACAAGGCTTTACAATCACTTTAAGGGAAAGCGGTTGTGAAGTATCGTAAAAAAAAAAAAAGTTCTATTTTTTTTTTTATTGCACAAAGCAGCCCAGATCCTCCTTCTCGGGTCCCTCTTTGCTGCTCCTTGCCCCTCCCTCCTATTGAGTGCCCCCACAGTCAGCAGCTACCTAATAGGGGCACTGGAGCCGAGTCACAGCCACCCCAGCACAGGGGGTGCTGGGGTGGCTGCTACACACAAGATGTTGACGTGTGGACCTGGAGCTGATTGAAGAATCAGTTAGGGTGAGGACATTGCTGGATCCCTTTACAGGTAGGTAAGTGTGCTTATATTAAGCCAGCAGCTACAGTCTGGAGCTCCCCTTTAACCACTGTGCTGTGTGAACTGGCCCTTATCTGACTAAAAAGAAAATGTTTACCTACAATTCGTTCCCTTTAGCAATGTGTATATAAATTCTAACAATGAACTTCTTATTTGCTACCTTTTTTGGTTTTATTACATGGAAAAATAAACGAGTTTTGTTATTTCTATTCAAGTGCAAAATTATATCTGTTGATCATGTGACAAATTCAGAGCTGTCCTGTGCACTCGGCCTATGTTATCTGAAGGAGTCTTAATTCGTTATTTTGGGACTACAGATTGATTAGTGTCTTTTGTGGAGATGGGAGAGTGGGTGGGTATGCGTAGTTTAGCAAAAGACCATTGGGCAGGGTCAGGGGCGGACTGACAACTTATGGGGCCCCCGGGCAATAAGAGATCATGGGGCCCCCGGTTTCCCTGTCTACACGCAAGCCACAAAAAACACCACCTACTTATTGCACTGCGCCCACATTACATACGTTCGTCCCTTCCCCCTTTAGCTACAGTGGCTGCAGCTAAGGATGTACACATGCTGCAGCAGGAATTCTACCTCCTGTTGCTTTTGGTGGGTGATTGTGACCCATTCAAGTAAATAGGGCCACTCTGCAAACACCCTGCAACTTTGTGCAATGCACAAAGTTGCAACATGATAGTGTGGGATCCAAGGGGTTAAAGCAGGTGATGAGGAGGCAATATAAAGCTTAACCCTTTTTTTCGCTGTACTGCACAAGGTTGCACAGCCTTTTGCACAGCAGCCCCATTCACTTGAATGGGTTGCGCTTGGCAGGCACTACACCTGCCAAGCGTGACAGGGTGTATAATTCCTGCTGCAGCTGCAACGTGTAAACCCCTGGCCACTACAGTTAAAGGGGTGTGGTTGGGGGTGAGAAAAAACAGGGCTCAACTTTGAGGTCCCCCCCCCCCCAAACTGTGGATGTAGACAAGCCCTAACTGTTCTGTGCCCCCTATCAGAGTTGGTGTTTAGGGGACACCTGGGATGAGGACAGAGAGGGACTCCTGAGATGGGCCCTTGGGACAAGGGGCAGTGTAACAGGATATGTGCTGCAGGATACTTTTGGATCAGGATTGGGTAAAGGGGACACCTTGCAGCACAAGTCCACTGCTCTCCAAAAGCAACCCCCACTATCACTTCTCAATGTGTGCATCCTATTTCCTGTTCAATTAAGCTTTGGCCAAAAAACCTGGAAGCTGATTGGTTTCTATGCAGAGCTGCACCAAATTTTGGCCTCTCCTGTTTTAGTAAATTTCCCCCACAGTATTTGTGTGGCTTGAGAGCATTTCGGGCACATTAACAGGTATCTGTACTTGCAGATCCCTTGTTAAAGGACTCAAACATGGGAGGATGTGCATGTTTATTTCTGTGTTTTTTTTATTTTGCCTGACAT
This sequence comes from Lithobates sylvaticus, assembly GCA_028564925.1. Lineage (NCBI taxonomy): Eukaryota > Metazoa > Chordata > Amphibia > Anura > Ranidae > Lithobates > Lithobates sylvaticus. Next base: position 156,412,418 of record CM053037.1, read on the forward strand.
ACACTTTAATATTTTTTTTTTATTTTTTTTTTTAGAAACGGACTGAGCACCAGCAAAATACAAGATGCTGTTAACCCAGAGGACTAAAGTACCCCCAGTCTCCTTCTTAGGGGTTCAGATGGCACTGGAGTGTCTTGTTTCTCCCTGCTAGGTGGCAGGAAGCCCTTATGGCCATCTTAGCACTACATAGAAAATAATGGGACCTTGTTGCCTTGATGCAATTTCTGGCCAATAGACGTTCTCTTTCCCTCATTGTATATACCATAATGCAGGTTTTCAACTTTTGCCCCTCCTCCCATTGACCCATCACCCCCTTTTTAGTGCTTTCCGACCCCATTCTGTCCTGTTCACTGTGTTTATTGGTACAGGCACTTATTTATATAATGTCAGAATAATAATATAACCATTTCGTATTCACAGACTGATTTAATACAAAACTTTCTAGTTGGAAACCTGCTTGGACTAACGCTTTGTAAATAAAGATTTGTTTGTTTTTTTTTTTTCTCCCCTTGTTCTTCGATACAGAAATGTGATCGTGTGCTATGCATATTTTGTATTTGGTAGGGGCACCAGGGATTTGGTATGTGAGCCCAAGGAGCTTTATTGTATGCCGAGCTTGGTAATCCCAGCCGACAGAGGGCTGTACTAGGACAGTGTGACTCTGATCTCCTGTACTCGCTGGGAAGATCTACTAGTGTATGCAGGCAGGTGTGCTTCTCGCTGGCCTTTTTTACTATTTCTCCATGTTGCACTGTGTTTGCTGAGTGACGCACATAGCAGAGCTTCTCAGGGAAATATAAAATACCTGCAAGTACTAATATGTCATATGAAGGCAAAACTTTTTTATTTTTTTTGTGTGTTTATTTCTCTGTCCGATCCTTTATTTTGTTGCCAGAGTTGTACAGCAAATAGTATTAGACCAGTTGAACACTATTCAATGACACGTTTGTTTAATATGCTTGGTACTGTTAATCAATCTATTCCAGTAGATTGATCAAAGGACTAATGTATCATGGGAATGAGAAAGTTGCAGTACTGCTTTGCCTACAGGGGAATATGGCACTGTGGTTGATGGTACTGGAGATTTTCTTTTTTTTTTTTTCCTGAATAATTATAGTTTTTAAGAGTTTACATAGTAACATAAGGGGTTATTTACGAAAGGCAAATCCACTTTGCACTTGAAAGTGCAGTCGCTGTAGATCTGAAATTAGGGTAATCGCTGCTGATTTTATCATCCAATCATGTGCAAGCTAAAATAAAAAAATTTTAATTTTCTTTTTTTTTTTTTTTTTTCCCCCCTTGCATGTCCCCCTCAGATCTACAGCAACTGCACTTCTAGTGCAAAATGGATTTGTCTTTTTTGTAAATAACCCCCATCGTCTGGTTATAAAAAGACACAAGTCCATCTCATTCTAGTTTAGAAATATTAGTTTTCTCTTTTAGGTTAACGCTAATCTCCACAGAGGAGCGAAGGAGGACAAACAGAATATTATTAATGAGGCAGGCAATCTATTTTAACTGCATCCCATCAGTGTCATTACTTTTTTGGGGAAATTGATAAACTGTTTGATTACAGCCGTAGTTTTATCCTTAAAAAGTTTAGAAACTGAGCTTCTATTTTCTTGTTAATGCATGAATAGGATTACAGCGGCCTTGCCTGTATGTATGTGTTGCACGGTTCACCTCCATCCTGTGTTGTTGACTCCTTTCCAAAAGTAAGGCAGTTTCCTTCTCTGGAAGGTGGTTATGGTGATTGGCTGGATCACAGTGACTAATGATCATCCCTTTTACAGACTCCTCCTTCAGAGCATCAAAGGATGTAAACACTATATGGACTAGGTAGTTGGGAGACTGGATTTATATGCAAAGAAGTTGTGTGTTATTTGGGACTGCATTGGATACTTGATACATTACGGACATTGATAAAAGCAAGCCTGTTTGCCATAATAAAGAATACAAGGTTACGTTGGCCTAGCTCTGACCAATGGAACTCTGTATAAACTGTGCCTGGAAGCTGAAAATCACTAAAGTAGATACCACTGCAGTGATTTCCCCTTGTGTCCAGTGCTGAGAGCCCCTTTTTCTTCTAATGCAAAGCGTTCTCTGAGGTGGAGAGCATGATGTCACTACCCTGCCTCACCACTTTGTCCAATCAGAGAATGCTTTGCACTCAGACAATGCACAGCGCTCCCGGAGAGGGGCTGACCTCTCCTGTGTTCACAGTGTAGGAGAGCAGCCACTCGATATGGGGCCCAGAAGTTGGAGTTCACTGGAGTAGTGGTGTCTGCTTCAGTGATTTCTAGCTTGGTAGGCATGGGATGTATACTACCTTTTATCTAACGGGGGGGGGGGGGGGGGGGGGGGTTGCTGCGTGAGGACTTAATATTTGTAGTGATACCACTTCTAAAAATCAAGAATTCAGACCCTGCTAAAAGAAAATTTTAGTTGGATGCACACAGGAGGAGGATTTCTAGTTGAAGGTAATTTTTTTTAGCCCATTGTCTATGCTTTTATGGCTGACAGGTTCACGTTACATCAGCATTTCTCTTTAAAAGTTCTGATCTATAACTGATCAAAGTAAAAGCCAAGTAAAGCTAGTTAGCTGAGTGGGAAACCTTGGGATTGAAAGAATAGCCACTTTAATATTTCTATTGATAATTGTCCAATTGTAGCTGGAATATTGAAAAGCAAACTCTGTATGAAGAACCCTGTGATGGCTTTTGGCATCAGTCATCACTTTGAGCCCTAAATGTATTTATTCTGTAATGTTTAATCACAGCAACCGTTCTTTATTTTCAGACAATAACTTTTCAAGAAATATATAGTTTATTTTTTTAATTTTTCTAAAGGTTGCTTCGTTAAGCGGCTTTATATCGGCTTGATCTGTATTCACATAATCTGCATAGCAGTCATCACAGTATATTTCCAAATGCTTGCTTAACCAGAATTGAATGTCGCCAGTCTAGTCCTATAACTACCAGACACTCCCAAGCAAACAAGTACTCTTTAAAGTAGTTGTAAAGGCAGAAGTTTTTTATTTTTTTTATTTTAACCTTACTATGTTCTATGCAGCAAGGTAAAAACCTTTCTGCATGCAGCCCCCAACACACATCCCCCCCCCCCCCCGCCCTTAGACTCGAGCCTGATCTCGATCCAGCGCAGTGCATGAGAGCAGAGGCTCTCCCTCCTCAGTGGCTCCTGCTGCTGTCAATCACAGCCGGAGAGGAGGATGCAAGCAAGCACAAGTGCCCTCATAACAAGCAGCTTGCTATAGGGGCACTGGAGTGGGGAAGAAGCTAGGGGCACCAGCAGGAAACCAGAGAAGAGGAGAATCAGGGCTGCTCTGTCCAAAATTTGTAGATATGGAGACTAGTGACCATTTCTGTAAATACAGCAGCAGTTAAAGGGTTCTAAAGATAGGTGTTTTTTTTTTTTTTTAAACTACCTTCATGCATTCTAAATAAAACCTTCAGTGTGCAGACCCCCTAATACTTGCCCCAGCCCAATCTAGCAATGTCAATGAGAGCCAAATCTCCCCCGGGGCTCTCTCTCCTCATTGACTGAAACAGCAGCGGGAGCCATTGGCTCCTGCCAGTGAGGAGGGAGCAGGGGGTGGGACTGAACGTCTGTGTGTCCTATTCTGGGGGAACTTGTCAAGGAGAAGGGGCCAGAAGCGCCAACAGGGGACCCAAGAAAGAAAGGAAGGATTAGGGCTGCTCTGTGTAAAACCACTACACGGAGCAGGGAATAATGATGTTTATTTTTTTTTATTATTATTTTCAAGAAAAAGCTGGTCGATCAATCCTGCCCATACGTGGTTTGAATCTCGGCTGGTCTCTGAACTGGCCAGGATTCGGATTCTCTATGGCTGGCTTAACAAGCTGTAAAAAGCTGACACTAGCTATTTAAAGTTTCAGGAAAACAAAGCAAATGCCCCACCAATTGTACAGTCCAGAAGTTGTCTGGTGTGGAATCGCATGCTAAAGAGCCACAATTAATGATAATGCACCTTTGTGCCATTCAGTGTGAATGGCACCCCAACATATTGTACAGTAGAGCACAGCAATGTGTATATTGTGCATTGTTTTGAATAAAGGGTTTCATCTTTTGTGGTGTGTTGGCATCTGCAATGCACACGGACAGATCGCTTTAGTGTATTAATCCTTAAGATGACTCGAGATACTAGATCAGTGCGCTTTGGGGTTGCAAAAGCACCCATCTTCAGCGGGGCATTTGAAGGTGCTGCTAAATAAGCCCCACATTTGTTTGATTATATAATCGTTAATTTTTGTTCTTTGCTTGTTTACTTTGTGATTTTGGCTTAAAATGCACTAGTTCAAATTCTATAATGTTGAGTAAGCGGGACCATGCATTTTATAACTTTCTTGTACAATTTTCATTTGGATTTACCAAAAATCATATCATGAGGTCAAACCTAAAAAAAAAAAAAACACACTTTGGATACAAACCATCTACTAAGCCCTTGCATTACATAGTGGAGGGTAAAGCTAAACGAAATTGTACAAGAAAATGTAATAATGTATCTAGCTTAAGGCACACACCCCGCCTCTCACTTGGGTGAAGAGTGAACATTTTGGAGATATATATTCTCTCGCATTTCAGCATGGAGAAAAATGTGCAGTGATTATGTATGTTCTGTTAATTCTATTAAGCCGTACATTAGCTTGAATTGTTCCTGTGCTGCATCAATGAGTCAAATGTTTCTGTGGCAACTACCTTGCTGCAAACATAGCCAGTTAAAAGAGAAAAGTTTTAGTTCTGGATGTTTGCTGATTCCTCTTCTGGGGCTCAAGAAATGAGACCTTCTGTCTTCCCTTTCACACTGGGTCGGCGGTAAAGCAGCGCTATATTTAGCGCTGCTTTACCATCGGGTTTAACCCCTGCGCTGATGGCCGAAAACGAGTTAAAACTGCCCGCAAAGCCCCGCTGGTATAGCCGTGCTGACCTATTGAAATCAATGGGTAGGAGTGGTGAATACACTGCTTCTTCACCGCTCCAAAGATGCTGCTAGCAGGACTTTTTTTTTTTTTTTAACCGTCCTGCTAGTGCACCGCTCCAGTGTGAAAGCCCTCACTTTTTTCAGGTGCTATTTTTAGCGATGTAGCGTCTGAAAAATGCCTCAGTGTGAAAGGGGCTTTAGAGTTCCCACAGAAATAGTGTTCTCGTGGCAGGGGGCGCAGGGAGCTATCCCTGCCGGGAGAACACAATGTTTATCGCTAGCAGCTGTAGCCACTGGCATTACTCTTATGCTAAAAATCCCACATGCTGGTTGCACCCAAATCAATCGATGGATCGACTTGGATACAATTAGCCTGCCCATAAATGGATCACACTAGCTGAGATTTGATCCATTCATCCATCTATGGCCAGCTTTAGTACATGTGTCAAGTGCATGAGTCGTGGCAGTTCTTGTGTGAAGATCTTCCCACCAAAACTGCCAGCGGATAGGAAAAGCTAAAGGGTGAAGGACAGTAACTGGTTTCCCTGATTGCCCATTCTTTGCACTGCTGACACCTTACCCACTCCGACCTACCCCTTCTCCACTCTGACCTACCCCTTCAGTGTCTCCATTGGAGATCTAAGGGAAATGGGTTTACATTTGGGGTTGTAGGTTACACAGGACTTCCTCTTGGCACCACAAGGCAGGAGTAAGAGAAGAAGGTGGCAGATGCTCTGCTGTATCTATAGGTACTGGGTGCTTGGAGGGAGTGCAGGGAAGGCGTCCGCGGTGGGGAGAGAGCTCATGGAAGGCGTCGGCTGTGGGGAGGGAGCTCGGGAAAGGCGTCGGCTGTGGGGAGGGAGCTCGGGAAAGGCGTCGGCTGTGGGGAGGGAGCTCGGGAAAGGCGTCGGCTGTGGGGAGGGAGCTCGGGAAAGGCGTCGGCTGTGGGGAGGGAGCTCGGGAAAGGCGTCGGCTGTGGGGAGGGAGCTCGGGAAAGGCGTCGGCTGTGGGGAGGGAGCTCGGGAAAGGCGTCGGCTGTGGGGAGGGAGCTCGGGAAAGGCGTCGGCTGTGGGGAGGGAGCTCGGGAAAGGCGTCGGCTGTGGGGAGGGAGCTCGGGAAAGGCGTCGGCTGTGGGGAGGGAGCTCGGGAAAGGCGTCGGCTGTGGGGAGGGAGCTCGGGAAAGGCGTCGGCTGTGGGGAGGGAGCTCGGGAAAGGCGTCGGCTGTGGGGAGGGAGCTCGGGAAAGGCGTCGGCTGTGGGGAGGGAGCTCGGGAAAGGCGTCGGCTGTGGGGAGGGAGCTCGGGAAAGGCGTCGGCTGTGGGGAGGGAGCTCGGGAAAGGCGTCGGCTGTGGGGAGGGAGCTCGGGAAAGGCGTCGGCTGTGGGGAGGGAGCTCGGGAAAGGCGTCGGCTGTGGGGAGGGAGCTATCACACGAACCTGTTACGTTACGACCTAAAAGTGCAAACAGGTTAGTTTGAATCGAAAGCTGCCCAGATTGACTAAAGTGGAAAGTAAATATGACGTTCAAAGGGCTCCAATTTCCCTGCAATTGATTCAATGTTTGAAGTGAACGTAGTCTTCTGTTTTGTTTGCTTTTAGTAAACCTGCCCCCCCCCCTTACAATTAGGCTCAAAAATTCCACTCTCCCTAATCTTGCCTGAAATGAAGATATACTGTTGCATGCCAAGTGTGTTGGTGCGATGCAGTGTCCTTCATAAGGAATGGCACCCTAATTCACATATCAACAGATGTACGTTTTAGTGTAGAGTAACGTGCATGTGGTGCGCTGCCAAGAAAATGATGCATGCACTACTTTATGACTACCCAGTAATGCAAATTTGTCGACAAGTGAGACTGTGTGTCATTCATAATGAATGGCAACGCATTGCACCAATTTTAACGTGTTACTGCTAATAAATACGGCTTACAGGCCCCAGCCTGTGGCTGACCTGAAATTCCTGCTTTATGCTGCCAGCGGCAATGCAGGTAAGGGGTTTACGTTAACATGGCTTGCACAATGATCGTACGCAGTTGAAAAGACAGCGAAGTATGAAATGCTACTGAATTGTAAAATATTATTTCAAGGGAACATGAGCACTTTTGAAAAAATATTTGTAAATAATTGTGCTGAAGTTTGTACTATTTTTTTTTTTGTTTTCAGTGAGAGAATGGCTTGTCATGTTTTTAGACAATTTTTGTATTGAATTTCTAGCCATCGTAATAAAAACTGGTTAGTATTTTGCAAGATAACATGCTGTAAAGTGTCGCAATGTTGTTTAGTGGTTGTATTCAACACTCTGTGGGCTCCTCCTATTATGTCAGGAACTATATTAGAGGTCACAGCAGTTATCGCTGGTTATGCTAAGATGGACTTCAATGTTTATTTATTTGGGCCACTTTGGAATGTCACACCACAGTGATCAAAGTGCCCTGGATTTGGGTATGTAAAAGGTGACTACAACAACTCGGGTGTTACTGCTTTGCCCCCCACCCCCGCCTTACTATTGGTATGTTACTGTGATGGACAGCCTTGGGGCCAGTGTTAATGGGCTTTTGCTCACAAGAGAACTGCTGTTTTTTCCCCCCATGCAAGTCAATGGGAATGCAAAAGCAGCTCAAAGACTTTCAAATGCACCTGTAATTCTGAATGGTTTTAAAATGGAGTTACACCCGTCTCTCCTCCAATGTCCCTTGCAAGACAATGCCTGTCTGTAATTAAATTTTTATTTTATTTTTTCCTTTTAATTTACCTTATTTTTCTCTCTGCGCTTCCTGTCCTGGCCACCTAGGTGATTCCCTAGGGCAGGGATTTGCAATTAGTGGATCTCCAGCTGTTACAGAACTACACGTCCCATGAGGCATAGCAAGACTGACAGCCACAAGCATGACACCCAGAGGCATGATGGGACTTGTAGTTTTGCAACAGCTGGAGGTCCACTAATTGCATATCCCTGCCCTCGGACATCAGCTATCCTAGGCATGCCTAATAGTGAAATCTTGTGATAATGTCTTGAACTAAGTTCTGTGTTGATTGACAGATTTCCATAACAGGGTGGGAAATGCTGCCATTGTTATGGCAACCTGTCAAAAACACAGTGCTCTGCGCAGTTATGGTGGCTTTTTAGGATAAAAGCATGTTGACAGCTTTTGGTTATAAAATTTTAAGGATGACCTTAAAGCCTACCTCCTAGGTAAGAGTTTTCCAATGTAGTTGGGCTGTGGCTCAGCTGGTAATTTTGTCTAGGGGTGAGGAAAAAGCTTATATTCACCCAATTCCCTCATTCCACCAAAACAAAGCATTTTTTTCTTGATAAATTTTGCCCAAACTTTATACTGCTACATATCTTTGGTAAAAATAAGTACAAATTGGGGTATATTATTTGGTCTTTGTGAAAGTTATAGAGTCCACAAGCTATGGTGCCAATATCTGAAAATTGATCACACCTGAAGTACTGACGGCCTGTCATTTCTTGAGTCCCTAACATGCCAGGAAAGTACAAATACCCCCTAAATTACCCCTTTTTGGAAAGAAAACATTCCAATGTATTTAGAAAGAGGCATGGTGAGTTTTTTGAAGTTGTCATTTTTTTCCCACAATTCAAGATTTTTTTTTTGTTTTTCATTTTTTCACAAAATTGTCATATTAGCATGTTATTTCTCACACACAGCATATGCATAGCACAAATTACACCCCAAAACCCATTCTGCTGTTACTCCAGAGTATGGCGATCCCACATGTGTGAGACTTTTACACAGCGTGGCCACATACAGAGGCCCAACATGCAGGGAGCACCATCAGGTGTTCTGGAGCACCCAGGACAATTCTGACATTTCTCTCCTACATGTAAAAAAAAAAAACATTTATTGGCTAGAAAATTACATAGAACCCCAAAACATCATATATGTTTTTTTAGCAAAGACCCTAGAAAATACAATGGCGGTTGTTGTAGTTGCTTTTTATTTAGCACGGCACTTGCGCAGCAATTTTTCGAATGTTTTTTTTTTTTTTTTGGAAAAAAAATGTTTTGTGCTTTACAAAAAACAAAACCGTAAATTTAGCCCAATGTTTTTGTATAATGTGAAAGATGAAGTTACGCCGAGTAAAATAGATACCTAACATGTCACGCTTCAAAATTGCACACGCTCGTGGAATGGCGCCAAACTTCGCTACTTAAAAATCCCAATAGGTGACGCTTTTACATTCTTTTACTGGTTACATGTTTTGAGTTACAGAGGAGGTCTAGGGCCAAAAGTATTGTTCTCGCTATAACGTTCGCAGTGATACCTCACGTGTGGTTTGAACACTGTTTTCATATGTGACTTATGTATGCGTTCGCTTCTGCATGCGAGCACACGGGGACAGGGACGCTTTAAATTTTTTTTTTTTTTTTACTTTATTTATTTTAGTTTGACACTTTTTTCCCCCAAAATTTTTTTTGATCACTTTAATTCCTAATACAAGGAATGTAAACATCCCTTGTAATAGAAATATTGCATGACAGGTCCTCTTCAATAAGACCCCACATGTCACCTCTAGGCTGGAAAGCCTGAAATAAAAAAAAAAAAAAAAAACCCTGCGATCGAAGCCAGGATCTATCGCAGAGTACTGCTGCTCAGCCATCATCCCTCCATGCTCAGCCAGCTATTGCTGTGTATTGCAGGGTATGGAGGGATGGGTGGTGATTGCAGTGCAGGCTGTGGGCACTACAGATCCCGCCCACAGCACTGCTGCCACCGATCCCTCCCCCTCCTCTCACACTGTACCGATTGGTACAGAGAGAGGAACCTTTCATAAAGCCGGTTTGCTTACATGTGATTGCGCCGTCCTTTGACGGAGCGATCACGTGGTAAATGGCCGTGATGAGCGCTGGACCCGGCGATCACGGATGTTCTCGAGTGTGTGTCCCAGGGGGCGCGCAAGAGGGGAATTCTGGGAGGACGTCACTGTACACCCTCCCAGAGTTAAGCAACCGCCCTGTAACCGTCTTTTGGCTATGGGCCGGTTGTAAAGTGGTTAAAGTGGTTGTAAACCCATTACAACCACTTTAACCTACAGGTAAGCCTAGATTAAGGCTTACCTGTAGGTGCAAGAAATATCTTTCAAACCTAAAAGGTTTAGGAGATATTTGTAGGAATAGCGGCACCAATATCTACAGTGCATGCGCCGTAGCACATCAGGTGCACTGAGCACGCCATTTTCAACCACGATCAGCGTGCATGTGTGGGAGTGACATCATCGCGGCTCCGGCCAATCATAGCGCTGGAGCCACGATACCTGGAAGGTACTCCGGCATAGATGTCGGAGGAGGCGAACGAGGGCTGATGTTGGGGCTTTGTTCTCAGGTAAGTAATTCATATGCATACTAGCTCATTATGCCTTTGCTTTGCAGGGTGTATTTTTTTTTTTTTTTTTAAAAAGATGCTTTACTTCCTCTTTAAACTCCTGCTGCAAATCGTCTCATATTTGCTTGGGTAGAATGCCACATCCCAGACATTAAAAACTTTGAAATGGACTTCCTCAGTTGTCAGAGTCTGGTCTCTTCACCCTAAGGTGTTTCCAAGGCATCTGGTGCAGGATGCTGGACATGGACCTCATGGCTCACAGGTTTGTAGCTTTGTCTCCCAAAACATCCACAAGCCTTCACAGTGGATGCTGGGGTCGCCCTGTGGAATGATTTTTAACTTGATCTATTCCTTTTCTCTGAAGAGATTTGTTCCACAGGATTGAGAGTTTTCTGTTGATTTTTCTTTTCCAATAATTTGTATTGAAAATTTGTATATATCAAATTCCACGGCAAATTATTGTTTACATAACACATTATTTTGTAAGGTACTTGAGGTATGAGCAAAATGGTATACCCTGACAAGGGTGCTTGTTGTATCTCTTATCTCTGTATACTACAACTTAATGGACTACAAGAAAAACCTGTAACAAAAAAAGGGAGGAAAGGATTAGCACATTCTTGGATCCCTGTCATTCATTTAGGCTTCACGAAGAGGAGGAATCCATACCATGTGGCCAATATCCGCTTACTGGTCTATCAAACAGGATGCAGGGGAAGAAAGAAAGGGGCACGATGAAGTGGGGGAGATGTGCACCCCTATCATTCTCAGCTTGACTGTACTGGTGTCTCATAAGCCTTCAGACAGGTATTTTATCCATGGTTCCCAGACTCTAACAAAGACTGGCTGTTTATCGAGTAATATTGCTGATAGGCGTTCATTGATCATGATCTACGACAACTTAGTTATCACCAAGGCGAAGGGGATGATGGGCGCCCTCCAAGATCTAGCTACCATTACCCTGGATGCAGTAAAGATGACCAATATAAGTTTCTTCCAGTGTCCTGGCACTCCCTCCACTGGGCATCCTAGTAGCGCCTGCTGTGGCGATTTGATTAAATTCACCTGGGTTAGTGAAAAGATAAAATTATAGATGTGAATCCAAAATCGCCTGACTTTAGGGCATGTCCACCATCTATGGTATACTGTGCCTTCTATGCCACAGCCCCTAAACCAGAGGGGAAGTGTCTGGGACCGATGTTGCCACTCTCACTGGTACCATCGCAGCAAAACTTTGTAATTCGCTTCAATCAATGAGATATTAATGTATGATTTTTGAGGCAAATTGTGCCATTTTAACTCATTTATTGATTTCCAAAATTACCTCTATATCCTGTTCCCATTTGTACATATAAAACAATTTTTCTGACTTGGAGGACAAGATGCTATATTTTTTCGAGATATGACAGATATTGTGGTGGAAGTTGTTAAATCATTTGAACGCTGAAGAGTCTTCAGATAATGCACATCTGGAAGTAATGGTACATTTCTGAGCAAGGCCCCTTTCACACGGACAGTCCGTTCAGGTCCACCTGTCAGTTTTTAGGCAGACGTGAACGGACACCCCATAGACCTCTATGGAGAGGCGGATGTCAGTGATGACATGTCTGCTGACATCGGACCCGCTCCGAAAAAGTGTGACGGAGGAAAAAGCTATTTTTCCATCCGTCTGCGGATCGGATGACGACAGACTCTACGGTCCGTCGTCACCCGATCCCCATGGGGGAGAGCGGCGCTCAGAGGTCCATTCCTGCGCAGTGTGCAGAGACGGACCTGTCATCTTCCTGCTCAGCAGAGAATCCCCGCTGAGCAATCGGATATCCACGGGGCGGATCAGCACCGATCCACCCCGTGTGAAAGAGGCCTTAGGCAGTTGGTATTTATCTAGTAGGGTTTGTTTCGATAAGATACCTTTATGGTCGCACATGTCAGCAATACGTATCAAGCCCTTGTTAGTCCACCATGCGAGCTCTTGAGAATTAAGACCGGGGGTGAAATCAGGATTACCAGTTAATGGAACATGAGACGATATGAATGCATGAGTCTTCATCAGTCTGTCCCATAGGCTTAGAGAAAAGGATAATGTGGGGCACATTATAGTTGGTTCTGTTGATTTTTATCACTTCAAACTGTCCCAGGTGGATGTGATAGTTGGAACTCATCAGGCTTTTGCTTGCCTCTCTGGACCCTCAGATTGACCAAATTTTCTGTGCCAAAGACTAGTTTACCTTAAAGAGGATGTAAACCCGATACATGAAATTAGACCTAGGTACATCTATCTGTAGCGTTTACTTATCTCTCTCCAAAGCCCTAAGTCCCATGTCTTGCTACTGCTCTATTCTTCTGTTATCAGCTCAACTTCTGCCAAGCTCTCTAACACAGGAGATAAAAGCAGCTGAAAATTTGTGTCAAGGTGGGTGCTATAAATAGAGGTGTGTGTGTGTGTGTGTGTTGTGTGTGTGTGTGTGTGTGTGTGTGTGTGTGTGTGTGTGTGTGTGTGTGTGTGTGTGTGTGTGTTGTGTGTGTGTGTGTGTGTGTGTGTGTGTGTCAGTCAGTCAGTCAGTCAGTCAGTCAATCAGTTGTCACACCGTATGCCCAGACTCCCCCTGCTGAAACAGGAAGAAATAATTTGAACACAACCTTCCCTTTTTAAAGACTATAGCAAGCTGAAGACAATATACATGTAAAACTTATGTAGGGAGATTTGTTTCATCTCTGTGTATCATCAAAGACCATGTCACTGGCTCTAGGTGAGGGTTTACAACCACTTAAAATTTTTCTTCCACTGACCTAATATAAAAAATGGACATGACAACCCCCCCCCCCCCCCCCTCATAGTGGGCAGAGTTGGGACAAGCATTGTTAACTCTTCCATCCCCAGCAGCACTTCACACAGGCCAGCGAGGCCGCCTCACCTCAGGCAGGTGCACACTGAGCAGGCTCCTCTCAGACATGTGGTGTTCATTGCTTCCTTCCCTCAGGCTCTGAGCCATGCGGCACTGGATTAGATGGTGGGTGGAGCTGGAGCCAAAATTGAGGCAATAGGCATGTAGCCTTTAAATCCTCCTCCACTCTGAATGCTGGGGCCTCAGCCCCTCCTTGCGACGTCACTGGTTGCTAGACACCAGGCAATCCTAGCAACCAGTGCAGGGGCCACAGTAGAGGCCAGCAGAGGATCAGCCTGCCGCCCTGGACTTGAGACTAATAATGTAAAGCTAGCTATACAAGACTGGGAGGCATTTTGGGGGCCCATAGCAGCCCCCCTGACGCTTCCTATGGAACACCTGCAATTCTCCCGCATCACACAGTTGGAGAAACACTGTTCCAGCAGAATAATGCACCATGTCACAAAGCTCAAATCATCTCACCACTGGTTTCTTGAACACGACAATGAGGTCACTGCACTTCAAATAGCCTCCGCCGCCACCAGATCTCAATCCAAAAGAGAACCTTTGGGACCAAAATCTCAGAGGAATGTTTCCAACACCTTGTTGAATCTATGCCATGAAGAATTAAGGCAGTTCTGAAGGCAAAAGGGGGTCCAACCCGGTACTAGCAAGTTTTACCTAATAAAAGTGCCCGATGAGTGTATGTACACAGTGTAGGCTTATCTTCTCAGTATTGTAAATTATAGTGTTTTTCTGGATACCTCATTACATAGACATGAACACAAAGGGGGAAAGTCCAGAGCTTACCTTGCCCCCAACATATTGGCAGAGTCCACCAATTGATTAAGCAGCCAGTTTAGTTGACCGAGTCTTTAGTCTGAACACTAATGATTTTATGTATTTTCATAAGGTAAGCAGATGTACACAAAAGGTCTATAAATATTTGCTTTATTACTAAGATAGTGAGGTTTCTTTTTTTGTCAAACAAGATAAACAGTTTTACAATAAACAGAACATTTCAGTCACAGCTGGCTTGACTGTGTTTGGCCATTGGGAAGATGGAGTCCCCCCTCTGTAAGTTGGGATCATTTATACCATAACAGCTCAGGACATGGGTTGGGGGATTACACTGTGGTCAGGGTTGTATAATAACAGCATATATTTTGTAAGCAGTCTTTCATATATGGGGTTAAAATACAAACCATATTTTCCCAGGCAGCCACATGACCGGACTATTCCAACCTTTAAGTAGGCTCTGGTTATGTGCCCGTCTGCCTTCTAAGTGTTCTTCCCAATTGCTAAAACTTTTCACTGTGACCTTAGATTGTTCCAGCTGTGACCGATAACTCATACAATATAGAAGCGAAAAGCTTTTGGGGTAACTGCCATGAAAGTGTGACTGGGTGTACTTGTAGCTGTTTCAAGAGACAACTTAGCTTAACACTGGCCGGCAGATCCAGCATTTTACCTGGGCTTTGGGTCCAAGTAAAGTACTGGATGTGGCACTGCTAAGCGAACAATAAGGCTTAAAAAGAGTCTCCTATCCACTTAGGGCAAAGTAACTGCCTTCTGATAGCCTCAGCAAAGTGTACTTACCCAGGAGTCCATCCCAGGTTAAAGTGTTACTGAACCCAGGACCCTGCATTCACTATATCTGGTCTCCCACAGTAAACAGCACATGGAAATGCAATCGTTTTAGTAAATATAAACTGCTAAATACCTTTTCTCATCAGCAGTATATAGCAGTCTTGTGAAGGGGTAGCCTCTGAGTGTATATCAAAAAACATTTATTAAGAAAACAATATCCACTCACATGGGAGACTGTGGAGTTCAAATGCACCTCTGGGCTGAAAGGAAAGGGGGAAGACTACATGTCACAGCGAGTCCAAGTGTTGCTGGCACCACATCAGATCCAACGAGGATAGGGTGGGATGGCGGAGCACAGCAGATTCTCCTTCAGCTATCCAGATGACACATCAAGATTGGATGGGGTTCCGGGAGTGGTAGAATGGGGAGGTCAAACACCAGAGCCCGATGCTGGCCGTGCTATGGTGTCCACAAGGCTCGTCCAGCATCCGCATTATGGTAATCGACACGGCCGTGTGATCTGAGGCAAAACGAGGCTTGGGAAGCAAACGCAGCGTGGTGCCAGGCTGTGACGTCACAGCTGTGCGGTGCGTTTCCGAGCTTGCTTGCTATTGGTGTAGAGATAGCCGCGCTCCTTTTTCAAGCAAAAAGAAGCGCGGCTATCTCTACACCAGTAGCAAGCAAGCTCGGAAACGCGCCGCACAGCCGTGACGTCACAGCCTGGCGCCATGCCGTTTGCTTTCCAAGCCTCATTTTGGCTCCGATCACACGGCCGTGTCGATAACCATACTGCGGATGCCAGACGAGCCTTGTGGACACCATAGTATGGCCAGCGACAGGCTCTGGCGTCGGACCTCCCTATATTACCACTCCCGGAACCCACATCTGGCTCGACGGTCTCTTCACTGACCCCATCCAATATTGATGTGTCATCTGGATAGCTAAAGGAAAATCTGCTGTGCTCAGCCATCCCACCCTATCCTCGTTGGATCTCATGTGGTGCCAGCAACACTTGGACTCGCTGTGACCTGTAGTCCTCCCCCTTCTCTTCAGCCCAGAGATGTATCTGAACTTAACTCCACAGTCTTCCATCTGAGTGGATATTGTTTTCTTAATAAATGTTTTTTTGATATATACTCAGAGGCACCCCTTTCCTTGTTTTTCTCCTAGCTTACTGGAACCCGCTTCTGGTCTTTTCGGTGGCAGCCCTGACAGATTATATATATATTCTATCAGTGTTTGGTAAAGCTTGTAGGAGTTTTCATACTGCACTGGCTGTCCTAGCAGGATGCAGGACCCCTGACCCTCTGTCTGGACAGTGCTGATTGGCCCTGTGTTGATCACATGCACTCTTCCAAGAAAAAAAAAAAAAAAAAAACACTCTAGCAATACACACCAAACTGGGCATGTGCAGCCTGACTCCACAATCTGTCTTATCCAGGATTTGTGCATACAGGAAAAAAATGCTTTTTTTTTTTTACACAATGTGGAGGATTAAACCCTTAGGTTCCACAGCGAGTATAACACGCATGCTTTACTGCATATACAGTCTGATTTTACTGTTGTGGACGGCAAATCCAATACTTTACCTGGGCTTTGGGCCTAAGTGAAGTACTGGATGTAGCACTGTTAGGCTTCATGTACACGGGACATTTTTACAACCTCTCCTGAACGATTTAACTTGACAGATAGTAACCCACATTTAAAATGTCAGTTTTGCCACATTTAGAAGAGTTTTTAAAAATAGCCAGAAATTAAAAATGGCTGTAAACAAAACGTGGCTAAAAACGCAATTTACCGTGTTTAGCGCTTGAAATGCCTCTAAACTCAGCTTGTGACCAATTTTTTTGCGTTCCAAAAAAGACCCTCAACTGCCTAGAAACGACTGTAAACGACCCTGTGTACATGTACTGATAAGATAACAGAGGAGAGTTCAGGAGCAGTTGAAAAAAAATGCCCAATTGCTCCTAAACATCCGTTTACCAAAAGCAGTGTACATGAGGCCTTAAGCGAAACAACGCCAAGGCTTAAAAAGAGTCTCCTATCAACCTTAGGGCAGATTTACTGTGCCTTCTGATAGCCTCAGCAAAGTATACTTACCCAGGAGTCCTTCCCAGGTTAAAGTGTTACTAAACCCAGGACCCCCGCATTTACCATATCTGGTCTCCTACTGTACGCAGAACATGGAAATGCAATAGTTTTAGTAAACTGCTAAATACCCTTTCGCATCAGCAGTTAGAGCAGTCTTGTGACTGCTATCAGTGTCTGGTTAAAGATTTTAGGAAGAGTTTGCATTCTCCTCTGCCTGCCCTCTAAGGCTGCAGAACCCTGACCCTCTGTCTGGACAGTGCTGATTGGCCCTGTGCTGATCACATGCATCCTCCCAAGAAAAAAAAAAAAGAAAAACACTAGCAACACACAAAACTGAGCATGTGCAGAGTGCCCCCTAGTTCCTGTTCCATCAGCAGATGGATTGGGGACTGTGTAAGAAGGGGAGGAACAGTCTTTTTTACACCATGCAGAGGACTAACCCCTTAGGTTCCACAGTGATTATAACAAGCATGATTTACTGCATATACAGATTGATTTTACTGTTGTGGGTTTAGTAACACTTTAAGCTCTGCTGTTAGCACTTACCTAGTTGGGCGAGATCATAACCCATGCACATGTGACAGTGGTCAGGTCCAGGGATCACACCTGATGATCAGGCCCGGGAATCACATGTGCATATACTTTGCTGGAGTGGGCTACCAGGAGGTACCGTCAGTTTCCCCTAAATAGGCAAAGTGACAGTGAAAGTGAATCTATACGTTTGCACATGTGGGCAAAGCAACAGGTTTACTTCAATGCTTGCTCATATGGCCACTTATATTTCTTCCCCACCACTCCGTGAGCTCGCAGTTGTAAATGGGCGCTTAGGCAGGGCTGAGAACCATGTCCCCACCCCTATAAGACAAAACACTGGGTGCCCAAGCACCACCACAGTTCCATGGGAGGGCATTGCCAGGTTTTTTTTGCTCCAGGTTGCAAAAGAAGAGCTGAATGGAAAACTGAGCATAGGATGCTGGTGGGGCTCTCTTGCTAAAATAAACTTATTGCTTTAAAAAAGTAGACCTCTAAGGTGAGCTTACTTAAATATTTTATGTTAAGACCTACATCAAGCATGCCTCCTTGTTCTGAATCAGTGAATCGGAAAGAATACAAGTCAGAGTACAGCAAGATGAGCAACTAGCATTTTCAGAAATAGGACAAAAAGTAGCAGCCATGGGATTTGCCCTCATGAGAGTTCTTATCAAATCATGAAGTCTGTAAGGAGAGTGACAAGTCACATTGTCTGTAGATCGCTACCATCCCTCATCCTGCACTGAGACCCCAAGATGGAGGATCCAATTAGCTGCTACAGGACCTGCTCTTGTTTCGTACAAGGATCATCTGTCCTCTGTATATTCCCAGCTTTTGTTGTGGATACAGATTAAGGGCAAAGTGACGGGTCCACTATAATTCACTTGCTCCCTAAACTCCCTTTCCTTCATTTCTGTAAGACCCCCAGGAGGCGGAAAAAGAGCCCCTTCATATTGACTAGAAAAAAAAGTCAGATAATTTTTCAAGCTAATCTTAGGACTGTCCGCCAACAGATGTCAAGATACAACCAACATCTTCCCAAAACTGTATTACTCCGAACTGACCCTTTTAAAGGCTGAATGTTTTATTTAAAACCAAAATTGTAAAAACGGAACCTGAAATATAATGTTGCAACGTACATAACATTGAAAAAGATCCATAAAACGTGGCTCTCACTCTGGAATGTACTCGGCAATAACAGGACAGGTGACATCGGGGACAATAAAACACTTCAGTTTCCTCTCTTCACAGTTGATAGATGAATGAATATTAAGCAAGAGGCTGCCCAAAGCTCTGAAATGGATTGACAGAAACCTAAGTCTTTTGCGATCAGCCCCACGCATATACAAGGCATTATATATAGAAAGAGCTCCTACAGCTTGTGCTGCAGATAAACAGTTCCCTTTGCGGAAACATTATATACTGAACGAAAAAACACCCACTGGGGGGTCATCTTAGAGGAAAAAGTATATGTTTCTGAATGTGCAAAGTTCACATCTCCATGCAGCAGAGCTCCCGACTGAGGCACTTTTTCCGCCTGGGCGAAGGGTAGACAGAATCCAGATTCTGTCCATGGAAAAGTCTTGCGGACCTCCATAAACATTAACACCGCCAGCCTACAATCTGTTATCTCCACTTAGGCGCGTCTTCCGTGGCATTCTGCAACAAAAGGAAAGAGAAGATGGTAGCAAATATTGATGCCTCAAATATTTACAAACTCAAACCAAAGCAACGGCAGGTATTGCACAGAACAGAGCAGCAAGGTAAGACTGAATTGCTCGATTGCCGGCAAGTGAAAGAGTGAATACAATGTTAAGAGTAATGCATTCTTTGGTACAAAGGGCTCAGTTTCTCAGTTGCTTTCCGCTTAAGCTGGCCATACACGAATCTCAGCCGGTTCAGGAGGAACCGGAGAAAATTTGAACCGTTAATGGGCGGGCTGAATGCACCAAGCTGAGCGATCAACTTGGGTACACAACAGCCTGCTGGATTCTCTTAAGATTATCGCTACCGGCTGCTAGCAATATTAACGGACTTCTCCTGGGAGCAGACAATGACCCAGCTGGAGGGATTCCCATCAGTTTTGATGGGGGAATTGTGCAAATTTCTTTCCAGCAACCCGTGGTTGCAGGAAAGAAATTTGCACCATGTATGGCTGGGCATAATCAGCAGTTATTTCCTTAAAGCGGAGTTCCAGTAATTTTTGTGTTTATTAAAGGTCAGCAGCTACAAAAAGTGTAGCTGCTGACTTTTAATAAAATTACACTTACCTGTCCAGGGATCCAGCCCCGTCCTCACCTGAGCTAGTTTTCCACAAGCCTTCCAGTTCTTGGCGCCGGCATCCTAACTGTGGGCTATGCTGCTTTCGGCTTCACAGTCGGCTACCTACTGCACTTTGTTAATAGTCCTGCAGTCTTCTGGAACCGTGTCAGCAGCTACGAAAAGTGTAGCTGCTGACTTGTATCAGACATTCACCTGTCCCAAAAAAAATGACATGCCACATGTGGCACAGAAAGGGGTGAGGAGGACTTAAAGCAGAAGTTCCACTTTTGGGTGGAACTTCGCTTTAATACCACACCTTATCTAGCTCCTATCTTTTAGATCTCAGCTCACAAAAGGTGCATGAACATGCTTTATTTAATCTGCTTTTTTGGTATTGTACCCTACTAGTTATAGAACACTGACACTGATATTTTAGTGGCCCTGTTAATTGCACTCCTTAGCCACCTCAGCTCCGGAAGGTTTTACCCTCTTTATTGCTATTGAGCATTGCACTACTTTAGCTGGTAATTGCGCAGTCAACACAGGGCCCTGGGCTGTGACTGGACACAGCCAATTAGCAGGTCGCTTTGCAATTGCAGGCGGGTGGTCCAGAAGTGGTTCACTCTGGAGAAAAAAAAAGTTAGCAACTATAAATCCTGTAGCTGCTGACTTTTAATAAAATTATATTTACCTGTCCAGGGATCCAGCCCCGTCCTCACCTGGGCTAGTTTTTCACAAGCCTTCCAGTTGCCTGCATCCTAACTGTGGGCAGCCGGCTATGCTGTATTCGGCTTCACAGCCGGCTGCCTGCTGCACTTTAATAGACCTGAGATGTGTCCCAGAAGACTGCAGGGAAACTTTGGGGATGATCTGCTTCACAGTTCCTGCAGCCACATGGGATCAGTGTAGAGCTTGTTTTAAAGCTTACTTTTACTCGCTAAGAACACAAATATTTAAATGTTTTTAATCTGTACATAGTTATACTTAAAGGGGTTGTAAAGGTAAACATTTTTTCACCTTAAAGCATTCTATGCATTAGGGTGAAAAAAACATCAGACAATAACGCCCCCCCCCCCAACCCCCCCCGTTTTACGTACCTGACTCCTCGAAAGTCCCGCACTCGCACCCGACATCCTCTTCACCGATCAGCCTGGCCGCTAATTGGTTACAGTGGATGGATTGAAAGCAGCTCAGGCTGCTGTCAATCACATCCAATGACGCGGCGCGCCCGAAGGCAGGGCCGAGTGATACAGTGAGCGGCTATGGCCGCCGGCTGTATCACGGGAGCGCGCCCGCAAGCACTTCTCACCATGCGAGGGAGCTCGCATGAATGTGAGAAGTACTTGCGGAGGGGAGCCGAGACAGCAGCCGAGGGACCCCAGAAGACCAGGTTCGGGGCCACTCTGTGCAAAACGAGCTGCACGGTGGAGGCAAGTATAACATGTTTGTTATTAAAAAAAAAATAAAAAATAATGCCTTTACAACTCCTTTAACAGCACACCAGTGATGTGTAAATCTAAGTAATATTTTAGTCGCTCTGTACCCCAGTAAAGCAGGACTTGTGGCTGGCTCTGGACAAGCCCCCCTCTCATATACACCTATTAACCAGTTATTACGATGGTCTCCCTCATCAACCAATATTGAAGTGAGGAACATGTGGGCTGGGTCGTGTGTATATATATATATATATATATATATATATAAAATACAAACACTAATGTCACCCATGGTCATTGGTCAAATGGCTCTTTAAACTTTTTTAGAACTTTCAAATGGGATTGTTGCAAGGGCACAAAACTGTTAATATTTTCCATGAGAAAGTTGAGATGTAATAACATACAAATTGCCACTAGACACAAATTTATGAAATATTATGAAAAAAACATTTAAGAATAGTTACTTTTTTTTGGTTTTGGGTGGGCACAAGAGTCAGGCAACTAGCATTTGCATAACGTTAGCAAACATAGGCTCGCAGCTTTCTCCCCATGCAGGTTTGCTTTTTTAAAAAAAAATTGTATTTGTTCAATAAGTGCAACCCCCCCCCCCCCCAAAAAAACCTAATGATCCTGCTAGAAATCCAGTGCTGTCCCGTGTTTTACACACCCTGCAATGTTATCTCAAACAGCATTTTTGAAGGATTTCAGAACTACTCCAACCCCCATATTATGGAGAAGAGGAGAGGAGTGAGGATTTCTGTAGTCCTAACACACCTGTCATAGGGTGATAACGGTGTTAGAATCAGTACAACGAGCAAGCAATGCCATCTAGGACAGGTGGGATCACCAGGTGAAAAAATAAATCCTGAAAAAAAGACAAACTAATGCAGCCACTACCGCTAAGGACTGATGAGTTGCAAAAGATTAGATTTTTGTTCTTGATTTTAGATTAACCTCAGCTGAGATAGTTGGGAAGTGTGTGCCCTGGTCTTACCTCCTCTCTCTCTCGAAAGGATCCGCCAGTTCTTGTGACATTCGGAACTCATCTAGCTGATGTGCGGGGTATCGAGAATCTCCCATTCCATCACGTAATCGACCAACTGAGGGGTCACTGATCCGCTCACGGGGTGCTGCTGCACCGTTAATTTCCCCATTCTCTTGCTGCAATTTATTAAGCAAATATTGTTTCTACGAGCAAGATCTGGGACTACAGGAAATCAAAAAATACACACTAACCCATACAACCAATCCAGAAATCATCCAAATTATTTTTTTACCAATCTCTGATTAGCCACTATGGGTTGAAGTAACATTCTTTAATACATTATATTATCTATCCAAAGTGGAGGTTGGGGGTCTACAAGATAAGCTAACCTTTCATTTGGATGCAAAGTCATCTTTAAACACTCCAATACTGAGCACTTTTACCCCTTCCTGCCCAGGCCAGTTTTCAGCACTTTGCATGACAATTGCGTGGTCGTACAACACTATACCCAAACTAGAGCTTTCTTTTGGTGGTATTTAATCACCATTGGGTTTTTATTTTTTGATTAAAAAAAAAAAAAAAAAATGTTCTGCATTTGTTATAACATTTAGCAAATAAATAATTGTTCTTTATAAATTTAGGCCAAAAAGTATTCTGCTAAATTTTTTTGGGTGTATATTATTTAGTCTGTACGTTATAAAGTCTACAATCTATGGTATACATCTGAAAATAGACCAATTCTGATATACTGACAGCCCATCTCATTTCTCGAAGCCCTAAAATGCCAGGACAGTACAGATATCCCCCCAAATGACCTTTTTGGAAAGTAGACTATCCAAGGTATTTAATAAGAGGCATGGCTGTTTTTTTTGAAGTTGTAAATTTATGTCTTCATATTTTGGAATTAAAAAAAAAAAAAACGTTTTTAAAAATTAAAATTTTTTACATATCATCACCGGTACAGTAGACCGCTATCATAACTGGTATGGCGGCGATTAGGGACACTGACTGATGACAGTACGAAAAAAAATTACTTTTAACACACTGTGACAAGAGCAATATGTTACCATAGTAACATTGCACTACTCTGGGAAAGTGATATATATTTTTTTTACACATTATATTTGCTTATAGCAGAATTACATTGCTATAAAGGAAGCATTTTACTGAATGAAACCGATTCAGTTTGTTTTGTTGTGATTTGTCAAAGCTAATTACATGGTACAGATAGGCTGTGATTGGCCCTGTCTGTGATCACATTGACTAATGACAGCTAACAACACAACTATACACAATGGATGGCATGAAAGGAAGCCATCCATTGTTTACAATGGTCATGTGACCTGCTGTGATTGGTCACAGGGGTCACATGGTAATGGCAGCGAGCCGGTACACTGATCAGTTAGCCGGACACAGCCGGTGACAGATCGCGCTGATGCGCAGCCCCCGCTTTATGAGAGGACATTTTAGGACGTCCAACCAGACTAGTAAAGCCACCGCCCGGGCATCATTCTGCTATAGGCTGGGTGGGAAGGTGTTAAGGTTGTTATCAAGGAGAATATGACTGGATAAAGTGTGAAGTCTTATAAACATGACACATCCATAATACACCAAGGTCTGTGTCAATGAAGGAACCAAGTACAGTTTACCCCGTTGTCTCTTTCCACACTGCATCTATCACCGGGGTCAAATAACTGAGCTCACCTTAGTCCTATAAGTGTTAAACTACACAACCATTAAGGTCACTCACCTTGCTGGAGTAGATATCTAAACGTACGAGAAGGGACGCCAGCTCCAGGTCTTCAGTGTAATTATTCTTCAGTGGAACTGATCTGTATCCTGCAAAATACAAACGTGACCTTCTAAATGACCTTGCTATGAAAACCACATGTACAAAGCCCCCTGTCTCCTCTCTACTGTACCTGTTTTTAGGCCACGGACCACAAAGGATGCCTGGGCTAGAAAGTTCTGATCACTGAACATGTCCTCCTCATAGACCACAAACCTCAGGAAGGCAAGCTCTGGGTTGGAAATAAGGAACTGGAATGTCTTCTGGGGCCAAACCGGGTTCAACCCATTATCAACTGTTTTTAAAAAGAGAGAGTTAATTGAAGGTACTAGAAGGAGTTTCAACATATACAGGCTTTATAGAATGCCAACTGTTTGTGCAGTGCTTTACAAAAAAAAAAAAAAAAAAAAAAAAAAAAGACAGTGCAGTTACAATACAATTCAAAACAAGAGGGTTATAAGGGCCTGCTCATAAGAGCTTACAATCTAAACATTAAAATATTAGATCTTTATTCAAACAGTGCCTGAAGATAGAAGTGATATCTAGTAAGAAAGGCCTGGATTCTTTCCTATATGTACATAATATAACTGGGTACTAACATTTATAGGTAAAGTTGATCCAGGGAAAATTCGATTGCCTCTCTGGGATCAGGGAGGATTGTTTTCCCCTGCTCTAGAAAATTGGATCATGCTTTTCTTTTTTTTTTTGCCTTCCTCTGGATCAACTGTGGGTATAGGATTGGGTATATGGGATTGTATGATATTATTTATGGTTGAACTAGATGGACTTGTGTCTTTTTTCAACCTGACTAACTATGTAACTATGAAATGCTTGGATAAAAAACACACAAAATTGGTCTTTTCAATCATATTTATTGAACAAAAATGTCAATAGATGTAATGGTGTACTATGGAAAAAGTAAGTCAGAAGCTGGTTTTGCCCCCTTTATCAGAAATCATGAAATGGCATTTCTTACAACTACCCACCAGGCTTCTGCCAATAAACTCTCACTACTTTTCAAGAGGTTTGTGGGTTTCCTTGCATGATCTGCCTGTTCCAAAATCCCCCTATGGACTTTAACCGCTTCCCGACCGCCTCACGCAGATATACTGCGGCAGAATGGCACGGGCAGGCAAAATCACATACCTGTACGTGCCCCTATAATTGCCTGCCCGTGGGACGAGCGCGCCGCCAGTGGCGCGCTCGCGACCCGGTCGGGAGCTACGTGACCCCGGCCGCGGGACCAGCGGACCCGATCGCCGCTGGTGTCCCGCGATCGGGTCACAGAGCTGAAGAACGGGGAGAGGTCTGTGTAAACAAACCTCTCCCCGCGCTTCCTACTCTGTCTGTCATTGATCGGCTGTTCCTGGTCATCGGGAAAGCCGATTAATGACGTCAGCCCCGCCCCCTAATGTAAAAAAAACACACATACGTCACAGCCCATAACCCCTCCCCTCCCCCCTAGTGGTTAACTCTTTCACTACCACTGTCATTTATACAGGAATCAATGCATTTAAATAGCATTGATTGCTGTATAAATGACAATGGTCCCAAAAATGTGTCAAAAATGTCCGATGTGTCCGCCATAATGTCGCAGTCACAATAAAAATCGCTGATCGCTGCCATTACTAGTAAAAATGCTATAAAACTATCCCCTATTTTGTAAACGCTATAACTTTTACGTAAACCAATCAATATATGCGATTTTTTTTTACCAAAAATATGTAGAAGAATACGTATCGGCCTAAACTGAGGAAAAAAAAAAGTTTTTTTATATATTTTTTTGGGATATTTATTATAGCAAAAAGTATTGCATTGTTTTCAAAATTGTCGCTCTATTTTTGTTTATAGCGCAAAAAATAAAAACCGCAGGGGCGATCAAATACCACCAAAAGAAAGCTCTATTTGTGGGGGAAAAAAAAGGACTCCAATTTTGTTTGGGAGCCATGTGGCACGACCGCGCAATTGTCAGTTAAAGCGGCGCAGTGCCGAATCGCAAAAAAGGGGCCTGGTCCTTTGGCTGCCAATTGGTCTGGGGCTGAAGTGGTTAAATTGGGATCGATCAAGGCTGGGAGTATGGAAGTTCATAATCCTCGGTCTCCTTTTTGAGCCATTCCTCATTATTCCTTAAGTGTGCTTCAGATCATTATTGTATGGACAGACTCATTTCTGGTTCAACTTTAACTTTTAGATTGCCTCACATTCTCATTGTGCACATGATAGGATGCAGAATATATAGTTTGACTTGATGACTGCGACCTGCCCAGGCCCTGAAGCAGCAAAGAAACTCCAAACATGCCATTTCCACCACCATGCTTTATAGTTCTTATGGGGCTCTCCTGAAATACAGTCTTCAGCAGACATGTGTACTGTTACGGTGTCCAAACAACTATCTTTGATTAATCAGTCTTCAGCACATTATTCTAAAAGACCCATTTGCCTGTATGTTCAATGACAAACTATAGCCATGTTCTAAAGTTCTTCTCAGATAGCAAAGACTTTTCTTAACACAACTCTCTTTAGCATCAAACAATCAGCTCTTGGGTTGAGTTTAATTTGGTGAGCCGCCAGTACTGGGCAAATTAGAAGTCGTTTGAAATCTACTCCAATTGTAAAATTAATTTTCCTTACAGTGGAATTTATTTCAAATAATTTGGTGATCTCATCAGTGGCGGTGCATCTATAGAGGGCGCAGGAGCGCCGCCCCTACTGTCATGCACCGCTCTATCACCGATAGATTCATGCATTGCATGAATCTATTAATTGTCGCCGCTGCCGCCCCCTATTCATTTGTCCCGCCCCTTGTCGGGCATCTGAATTACAGCGGCAGGGTTTCTTTGGAAGCACCTTAGAGCTGTCGGCTCTAATAGGCTTCCAAAAGTGTAAACAGTGGGCGCAATGCAGTGCGTTCGCTGTTTACACAGTGTTGTGTTAGAGAAATTAATACATCGCTTCCCTAACACTGACCCGCCTTTCAGCCAATCAGGTTGCCAGGTCTGTTACCTGTCACCTGGCTGAAATCACAGGCGCTGTGATAGGCGTCCAATCATTGCAGAAGACAAGAGGAGGAGCGTGGGAGAAGACATCGGGTCGGGATGAAATGGAGGACACCGGACACCGCCTGCCGCCATCACCTGCTGCGCACTAGAGACAAGGTAAGTGCCGGGCAGATGGCGGGCGGGGGGCACAGTGGCAGCATTCGATGGGGCACAGTGGCAGCATGAGAAGTTTACGGCGCTTCGATACGGTCATACTGTGCATGCGCGAGAACGGGCGGTGCATGCTGGTCACTTAGCTGCATCGTATCCTGGAACATTATGCTTGTGGCCTTCACATGCCCACAAGCAATATGGGAATTGCCAGGAAGCAATGATATACATTTTTTTTTTTATATTAAACCAGACATCAGGGGACGAAATCTTAATAAGATGTGTTATATTTTAATGTTTTGAACTTATCAAATGTTTAAAAAAAATAAACAACAACATGTCAGTGGAACTCCGCTTTAACACAGATCATGTCCTTCACCGGGCAGCACAGTGGTGTAGTGGTTAGCACTTTCACCTAGGAGTAATAGGGCCGCTGGTTCAAATCCCGACCACGACACCTTCTGCCCGGAGTTTGCATGTTCTCCCTGTGCCTGTGTGGGTTTCCTCCGGGTACTCCGGTTTCCTCCCACACTCCAAAGACATGCTGGTAGGTTAATTAGATCATGTCGATAAAATTGGCCAAATATGTGTATGTTGTATGTGTTTGTAAGCGTGTCGGGACCCCACAGGGCAAGGACCACGCTATACCACAGATGGACACCAGTGTCAAAAAGCGCCCTGAGGCGATTCAGTTCGCATAGGTTGCGCTATACAAGTCATTTATTCATTCACCAGAGAGCATGTATCCTGCCTAGACATATACCAATCACTCCACACAACCCCTTAAACAGAATCTATACAGTTCTAAAAAATGTAAACAGCTGTCATTTTGATTTGTGTACCGAGTGGCACATGTACAACCCAGAAGGCAGTTGTCTCACCTACAAATTCTGTTTTGGTCTTGGCATTGTCATACTCAGCTCCACAGACTTCAACCTCCACAAATGGGCACACAATACCTCTACCGTTCTTCGGCAGATGCCTGGCACCTAGAATCTGCAAACATAAAACAGATACTGTCAACCGGCTCATATTAAAGAGCGAAAATGTATACAGAACAGTCTGCATTGCTTACACATAAGCAATTATCAGCATTTCTATAATGGCATTTGTGGACCAGTACCTAGGGAAGCTGGGGGCAGCACCAAGCCTACAAATGTACCCAATTTTCTCTCCTCAACAAGTATGGTTTAATTCTGCAAGATCCCATGCTGGCTCCAATATAGGGCATTCTAGCTTTAGATTAATACTACAATATTCTCATGGCACAAGAGGCGGGACTTGTACTAAAGGACATCATTCAGGTGTGCCTAGAGCACAGCAGTGTCTCAGACCGGCCATCCTTGAGGCGAATTTCGAAAACAAGTCTTTTCGAAAATCTCAACTAAAGATTTATGTTCGAATTTTGCACCATTTAGTGGGCCGCAGCATCAGCTTACTTTAGTGCGTCCATCGAAATTTGAGTGATCGGACATTTTTTTGAAAAACAAACGATTTTCTAATCAATGATGGGAGAATCGTGCAAGAAATATAATCAAAAAAGAAATCCGCATGAGCGCAAGAAAAGCAAATTCCCAGGAAGAAAAGAAGGTTCCCAGCCACGAAAATTATTTTCTGTAGCAAAATGAGGTGGAAAAAAAATGCCAATAAATGAGGTTAAATTAAATACTTGTTGGTTACATTTTGAAATCATTGGTGGCCCCATCGGATCACAGAAGGCACAAAATCTGATTTTCCAAAGAAAAATGTATGCACTTTATAGGTCCAGTAATTTTTCAATGAAGGAATCTTAGTTCTTACCTCGATACAGATAATAACTGGCTCCGATGCACGAACGGAACATTTGTCGAATGGATCAAATACATCATCCCGCATACAGTTTGGCTGCAGAACATAACCGCAGCGACCTCCTGAATGGAACAGGGCCTGGTTCATCTGCATGGGCTTATCTGCATCGGAAAAGAAAAAAGTAATGAGAGATATTATAACTACAAAATAAATTATGCTGCTAGCTTTAACCCCTTCACTGCCTGACAAACTTTCATTTTTCACATGTGTAAAAACATATTTTTTGGCCCGAAACACACATTTTCTCAAAGGTGCGCAGTCATGCTGGAACAGGAAGGGGCCATCCCCAAACTGTTCCTATAAAGTTGGGAGCATGAAATTGTCCAAAACATCCTGGTATGCCGATGTCTTAAGAATTCCCTTCACTGGAACTAAGGGGCCAAACCCAACCCCCGAAAAACAACCTTACACCATAATTCCCCCTCCACCAAATGATTTGGACCAGTGCACAAAGCAAGGTCCATAAAGACATGATGAGTGAGTTTGGGGTGAAGGAACTTGACTGACCTGCACAGAGTCCTGACTTCAACCCCATAGAACCCCTTTGGGATAAATTTGTGCGGCGACTGCTGCGAGCCAGGTCTTCTCAGCCAACATCAGTGCCTGACCTCACAAATGCGCTTCTGGAAGAATGGTCAAACATTCCCATAGACACACTCCTAAACCTCGTGGACAACCTTCCCAGAAGAGTTGAAGCGGTTATAGCTGCAAAAGGGTGGGCCAACTCAATATTGAACCCTCCGGACTAAGACTGGGATGCCGTTAAAGTTCATCTCCCTTACTCTGAGATTGAGACTGAGATCTTCCTGATTTTATATATAATATTTTTTTATATATATATTATACATACATACATACATACATACATACACACAATATATATTATATATATATATATATTATATATATATATATATTATATATTATATATATATATATATATATATATATATATATATATATATATATATTATATATAAAATCAGGAAGACAAAAGACCGTTTTAGTTCATCCAACACCAGCTCTGAGGACAGTGTGCCTGGAAAAGGACTGTCGCTTCCAGGACTATTAAATGAAATTACAGGCTCCCCTGGATTGGAATGATGATGTATTTATCCATTTTATCATCTGTAATACATCTTTAAACCAAGCTAAGTAAATTCCTTTTTTTATCTTTTTTTTGTTTTTTTTGTTTGAACTACTGCAATACACCCACATATCTGAAAGGTTAAAGCATAGGAACATGGAAGTAATAAAGTTTAACCCTTTATTACAATAATGTTCACAGCATGTGTGCCAGGAACTTAACTGCAGGGCTCTCATCAATTAAGCACCCCCCCCAAAAATAAAAATATAGCCTTAACCCTCCAGCGTCTGCCAAAAACTGAAACATCAGTTTTGAGTGGACTGACCTATACAGCCACCATATAAAAGGCAGCTTCCACAGTTGAAATGCAGTACAACAGACAACTAAAGTTTCCTTCTTTTACCAAGTACCATATGCAGTAGTCTTGATCAGTCATCTCTGTGTCTGAAAACTAGGACAACAATGAAGTAATTGGATAGATAACTGAATATCAGTGTCGCAAAGCCCTTGGAGAGCAACTTTGATAAAAATGTGGCGTGGGAGAACGCACCCCACCCCCCCCCCCCCCCCTTTTATACAGAGAATGCACTAGAAAGCAGGTAAGTCAGATGAAATGTTGCACACCTGGAGTTTGGAAATTCAGTGCTACCAGCTGGCTGCCACAAATCCACATGGGGATGGGGTCATAGTTAGAGGAATCCAAACGCTGGCCTTTAGGGTAGATGCGGGACAGCTGGCGGCGGTTGTAATGCAAAAACTTTTTGCCTTTTTGCTTGTTGACGTATTTCTCAGCTTTGGTCTCAGGAAAGGACGACATGTCCCGATAGCATACCCTCTCAGTGCCGATCTCTAGGAATAAACAAGTCATCATTGTTATAATGGACACAGTGCTTCTACTGAACCTCATGTATGAAATAAGGCAATGTTCTTGCACTGTATAGACAGCCCTCAACTGTAAGGTATGTTATTAAATCTAGGGAAGTGTAACAAACACGTCAAGTTTTGATATAAATGTATGTTATGTGGCTTTACAAATTAAAAATGAAAGGCAAGTCAAAAACAAAAGTGTTTAACCCTAAAAAAAAAAAAAAAAAAGAAGATCCTGTTCCTTTAAAGCATGTTATACAGCACAGTGCTTGTGCTGTGTAATTTGGCCCCCTGTATCACCTGAAATACCTGGCTGATCCTGCCCTCCCCCTTGTAAACTGACCACAATGTATCATGGCTGCTGAGCCCTGACACCGTGGTCAGTTTACGTGCCTCCGTCATTCGCAGCTCTCCTCTGTCTGTCCTCCCGCCTCCCCGATCCTCCTCTCCTGATAAAATAAGTGTAAAGATTCTCCAATCCCCTCCGTTAGAGAATGCCATGTTCCCCAGCGTGTGTGATTGTTTTTAAAAAAAGCCTCTGTGTACCTTAATACTGTAGCGCTGATCGCCGCTCACGTGACCACCCGGCTCTCTCCTTCCCTCCTCCCGGCTGACGTCAGTGGGAGTTCTTAGCCCCTCCCACTGTAGCTGTCAGCCTGGGAGAGCAGAGATCTGGGTCGTCACGTGAGCAGCAATTGGTGCTATGGAATAAGGAAAAACAGCTGCTTAATAAAAAATAAAAAACACACACACTGGGCAACATGGCATTAACAGAGGGGATTGAAGAGACTTTACAACCACTTAAAATCAACTCCCATCCCTATTTTATCTACCCTGTAAAAGGAAAATGCATATATTTAACTATTCTGAAGTCGCTGTGGTCCGGTTACATGATCGGGTCTCTGTGTCCGGGTCCAGCTTCAGTGTAGAGGGGGGGACAGCCAAAAAAACGAATGCCCCATAGTAAGCCTACGGGTGCAGTCACCACACAGGCCCTGAAGCCGTTGTCACTGCCTCTCTACACTAAAGCCAAAGCTGGAGAGATCATGGGACCATTACAGAGCAACTCCAGAATAGTCAAGTATAGACATCTTTCCAGGGAGAATAGAAGGCTCAGAATGGGGGTGGGAGAGGATTTAAGCTTAGTTCGGTTTTGACTTGCCTTCCACTTTATTGTAAATTGAAATAAAGGTTGCATTTAAGGCCACATATTACGGACCTGATAAAGGGATATAACAGGCAAGACCTCATAAGTTATTACAGGCACATAGTAACGCCTTAGTAAGAATCGATTGTAAAATACTATCTTGCAACATAATCACGTGTTGTATTAGATATATAAAAATAAAAGTCACTTACTTTCTTCATCAAATGGCACAGGTCGGCAATAAATGACAAGTTCAGAGAGTTCCAGGGCGATTTTCTTCCTCCGTTCCATAATTTTGCCCTCTGTGAGCTAATAAAAAGATGATATAATAGGAAAATACACAGAAGACACAGCAGAGATCGAGACCCTAAGCTGCAGCTCTCCACTACAATCACTGGTGGCAAACACTAAAATCTGACCCTCAACCCTCCCTTAGCACTGCTTCTTCTGAATGCACACACAAGACAATCACCTGATGGTCATCCAACCTTGGTGGGGGACAGAGAGCAATGGAAAGAAATGCGTTAGCTTAACTTACCCTTGCATCTGCGGTTTGGGCCGCCTCTTTGATCTTCTTCACCCAGTCGAGCATATCATCTGCAGAGTCAGCTGCCACATCAAGTGGATATCTTGTTACAGATGGGACATTTATAGAGAAGACGTAAGGACGATTGTACAGACCCTCCTGGCGAATAGCTGGATAAAAGGGGGCAGAAGAAAATAATGAAGTATCAACTAACTGCAAAATCCCCCCACCACACACGCTCAGAGACTTTCTAAATGAGTTAGGGTTATGCTTTAAAGCCCAACAAAACTTTCCAGGTGCATTAAAAGGCAAGGTCCTTCTCTGAGGTTGCTGGCAGGGGACAGTCACATCTACTCAGGCTGTAGCTGCTTTCTAAAGAAAATGAACTGCAAGAACATACAGTACAGTGAGGGGAAAAAAATATTTGTTCCCCTGCTGATTTTGTAGGTTTGCCCACTGACAAAGAAATTACTGGTCTATGATTTTAATGGTAGGTTTATTTTAACAGGGAGAGACAGAACAACAAAAAAAAAAAAAACAGAAAAACGCTTTTTAAAAGTTATAAATTGATTTGTATTTTAAATGAGTGAAAAAAGTATTTGATCCCCTTTCAATCAGCAAGATTTCTGGCTCTCAGGTGTCTTTATTACAGGCAACGAGCTGAGATTAGGAGCACTGTCTTAGGGAGTGCTCCTCATCTCAGCCTGTTACCTGTATAAAAGACACCTGTCCACAGAAGCAATCAGATTCCAATCTCTTCACCATGGCGAAGACCAAAGAGCTGTCCATGGATGTAAGGGACAAGATTGTAGACCTACACAAGGCTGGAATGGGCTACAAGACCAATCGCCAAGCAGCTTGGTGAGAGGGTGACAACCGTTTGCGTCATTATTAACAAATGTAAGAAACACAAAATAACTCAATCTCACCTTGTGCAGTTTCAATGATCATGAGAACGGTGAGAACTACACAGGAGAATCTTGTCAATGATCTCAAGGCAGCTGGGACCATAGTCACCAAGAAAACAATTGGTAACACACTACGCCGTGAAGGACTGAAATCCTGCAGCATCTGCAAGATCCCCCTGCTTAAGGAAGCACATGTACAGGTCTGTCTGAGGTTTGCTAATGAACATCTGAATGGTTCAGAGGAGAGCTGGGTCTAAGTGTTGTGGTCAGATGAGACCAAAATCGAGCTCTTTGGCATCAACTCAACTCGCTGTGTTTGGAGGAGGGGGAATGCTGCCTATGACCCCAAGAAAACCATCCCAACCGTCAAACATGGGAGGTGGAAACATTATGCTTTGGGGATGTTTTTCTGCTAAGGGGACAGGACAACTTCACTGCATCAAAGGGATGATGGATGGTGCCATGTACCACCAAATCTTGGGTGAGAACCTCCTTCCTTCAGCTAAGGTTGTGGATGGGTATTCCAGCATGACAGTGACCCAAAACACACAGCTAAAGGCAACAAAGGAGTGGCTCCAGACCTGAATCCCATTGAAAATATGCGGAGGGAGCTGAAAGTTCGAGTTACCAAACCTCAGCCTCGAAACCTTAATGACTTGGAGAGGATCTGCAAAGAGGAGTGGGACAAAATCCCTCCTGAGATGTGTGCAAACCTGGTGGCCAACTACAGGAAACGTCTGACCTCTGTGATTGCCAACAAGAGTTTTGCCACCAAGTACTAAGTCATGTTTTGCGAAGGGGTTAAATAATTATTTCACTCATTAAAATGCAAATCAATTTATAACTTTTGAAATGCGTTTTTCTGTATTTTTTTTGTTATTCTGTCTCTCACTGTTAAAATAAACCTACCATTAAAATTATAGACTGATCATTTCTTTGTCAGTGGGCAAACATACAAAATCAGCAGGGGATCAAATGCTTTTTTCCCCCCTCACTGTATATTGTTTTAATCCACCTGGAATGAGCTTCGTTGACTTAAAGTGATTACAAACCCTCACAAACCTCTTTTCACTACAGGTAAGCCTATAATAAGGCTTACCTGTAGCTACCGTGGATATCGCCTAAACCTGCACAGTTTAGAAGATCTCGCCTGTATCAGCATGTGCTGACGTCATTGGCACATGCGCACTGAAGCAGCGGCTCGTTCGTGCCGTTGCTTCAGCTGGCGTGCCGTTGCCGAGTTTCCCACACGTGGTGTCATTGCGGCCCCGGCCAATCAGTGCCGGAGCCCGCGATACCCAGAAATAACTCCGGGAGACATGACGCCAGGCAGAGCAGTGTGCCGGGACCGCTGCGGGGGCTTTGATCTAAGGTGAGTATTTCATAATGAGCTAATATTCTGTGCATACTAGCTCATTATGCCTTTGAACATATGTTCGGTATGTCATCAAACAAGGAAACAAGCATGAACTAAATAAGAGGGTGGGTACTCTTACCACAACAGGTGGACGCATATACCATACGGTAGTACGTCATACAGGCTAGTAGTATAGAATATCAGATGATAGGCAGTGCCCGACTGGCTGATGTTGTAGAGGCTGGAAACTCCAATTCACATAGGATGAGGACTCCAGATTAGTGGTTCCAGACCGATGTTACCCGATCGGATCAACATCCAAAAAAATTTACAGGATAGTAGTCAGGGGACCCTCAGTGATACTCGAACATGTGGGAGGAAGAAAAATGGACGCTCCACATAAAATGAGATCGCAGGATGAATAAAAAGCAATATGGGAAGCTGGAGGGCCAGCACCTCCTGCTTCCCATATTGCTTTTTATTCATCCTGTAATCACATTTTATATTTTTATGCCTGCAATGCATTGTACGGATTTTTTTTCAATAAACCTACCTGGTTGATCTACGCTATGTGGAGCGTCCATTTTTCTTCCTCCCACATGTTCGAGTATCACTGAAGGTCCCCTGACTACTATCCTGTAAATTGTTTTGGCTGTCGATCTGATAACAATCGGGCTGCATCCGCACTGCAAGGGTTAACGGCTTATTCAGTCCAAGTGAGAATTTTTTTTCACTTCCTTACCTGATCCTCTGCTTCCCCATGCTCTGCAGATCATTGCACCCTTAATCAGAAGATCACGGGTGCAATGTCCAACTCCTGCAGACTCTCAGGATAGCTGTGTGTTTGTACCTCGTACGAACAGGCAGCTACTCGAGAGCAGGAAGATCAATGGACTATGGAGGACACTCATCAGCACCCTCACAGCTCATTGAAAACTACAAGCCGTCAGCCACAATGGCTGGCAGTACTTGTAGGCATTCATTCAAGGAAACTGAATGAATGACGTGGCCGTATGGCCCCACACGCTGTTTTCAAATAGCGACAGATCCCCGGCCCACTGTCACAGAGAGGAGGTGGAGGAGCAGGGGGAGAGCTGCAGATGCTGAACATGCTCCACCCTAAAAATGGTTGGAACATGTAACATGTTCCAAAAGTGAACTTATCCTTTAAGTTACCCGGAATTGAGCTTTAAGCTGAAAGTTCAGTTGGGCTTTATTCAATGGAACTGCCTATTTTACCAGACCAGCTACAAGTTATTTCCTATGGAAACATTCCATGTCAACAAATTTGACATTATATTGTTTTTTTCCCTTATTCTCTACCTTTATGCTATAATGCTGCTTATACAGGCATTTGGCAGTTTTTTGATGTAGAACCAACTCTATGTTAGCCTATGTGTCCATGCATTTATTACACTTTCGTCCTTACCACTTGTAAGGCCAACATCTACCTATTACACAGAAGTATTTTTACCAATTTGGCAAGAAGGCACATCCACTACTCCTCCCAGTAGGTCTCCAAGAGGACTGTTCTCATCCAGTTGCTGTGGGAGTAAAGGATTGTGTTAAAAGTAAAGAAAAAAACTCTGATACCTCTCTGTCATATACAATATATATATATATATATATATATATATATATATATATATATATATATATATATATATATATATATATATATATATATATATACACATATACACACACACACATACGTACATATACACTCGCTCACCTATGTCTTTATGGACCTTGCTTTGTGCACTGGTTAAATCATTTGGTGGAGGGGAGGTTATGGTGTGAAGGGGTTGGGCTTAGCCCCATAGTTCCAGTGAAGGAACTCTTAAGGCGTCAGCATACTGAGACATTTTGGACAATTTCATGCTCCCAACTTTGTGGAAACAGTTTGGGGATGGCCCCTTCCTGTTCCAACATGACTGCCTGCGCACCAGTGCACAAAGCAAGGTCCATAAAGACATGGATGAGCGAGTTTGGGGTGGAGGAACTTGACTGGCCTGCAGAGTCCTGACCTCAACCTGACAGAACACCTTTGGAATGAATTAGAGCGGAGACCAAGATAAAGCATTGATATTCCAGTTTTGTTAGATGCAGGAGGGTTTAATTAAAGGCCTTAATCGCAAGACCTGAGTTCCTGGGTTTGGTGGACAGAACACCTTGGAGCTCATCTGAGTAATTTCGGCCAGGCAGTTCGCCACTCTTTTGGTTTTTAACCTGCTATAGACAAGGCTCGTATGTCTGCCATCTAAAAAGGAAAATCCGTCATGAGAAAGAGCCTGTAGTTCTAATTTTCCTCCTGAAAATCCTTTCACACGGACCCCCTTGTGTCAATACTGCTCGTCACAGACCAAGGAGGAACATACAGATAGGGATTACCGGGTCAGAAGTATAGAAGCCCGTGTCAGAAAAGCCAGGCAACTAGTTAAAAAAGTTAGACAGCAACAGCAACCTGCTCTTTCCATATCATGACAGGTTTACTTTAACCACTTCACCCCTTAATGACCAGACCATTTTTTTTTTTGCGATACGGCACTGTGTTACTTTAAATGACCAATGCATAAAATAAAGCTTTCTTTTGGTGGTATTTGATCTCCTCTGCGGTTTAAATTTTTTTGCGCTAAAAACAAAAAAAGACCAATAAATTTTATATATATATAATAAATATATATATATATATATATATATATATATATATATATATATATATATATATATATATATATACACACATACATACACACACACACACACACACACACATTATTTATATATATATTATGCATATATACACACACACACACACACACACATATTTACTTTCTGCTATAATACATATCCAAAAAAAAATAAAAAAAATCATAAATTTAGGCCAATTCTGTTACATATTTTTGGTAAAATAATCCCAATAAGCGTATATTGATTGGTTTGCGCAAAAGTTATAGCATCTACAAACTATGGGATAGATTTAGGGATTTAAAAAAATTTTAAATAGTTTTTTTTACTGGTAATGGCGGGGATCAGCGATTTTTAGCAGGACTGTGACATTGCGGCAGACAAATCTGCCCCTACGTGACACTTTTTGGGGACCAGTGACACCAATACAGTGATCAGTGCTAAAAAAAAAAATGCACTGGTCACTGTATAAAAGGGTGGGCTAACTGTGTTCCCTGCTAGTGTTTTAAGACTGTGTGGGGGGGATGGACTGACAGGAAGAACACAGAGATCGCTGTTCCTGAATCCAGCATACTTCCCTGTTCCGACAGGGATCTGCCTTGTTTACATAGGCAGAGCCCTGTCGCGGGTGGTCGGCGGACATCGGGTTTGCTGTACCCGTGGATTGGCTCCCCCGACGTTCAGCGGGTACGTGCCCACAGCGTCTAGTGCACGAAACAGCGCACAGGCATGTTTTGTGCAATAGAGCCACCCTGCCGCAGTATATATGCTGTGGGCGGCCTTTAAGTGGTTAATGGACAAAAAAATAAAAACTATTAGAGCTGAAATTATTTTGTTAAATAGATCTGAAAATTCACATTCATATGCCGAGTTGCAGTTTGCACTTTTAGTTTCTCTCCAGTCTGAATCCTTGCTAAATACCTGCTGTAAAAATATAAACAAAATAAAACAGGATTAGCCACCTGTGCACGTCTATGGACTGGCTGAGATCTATCTTTTTATCCCTCTGTCTTTATTATTAAAATTACTTACTATACTTAAAAAGTGATACTAAAGTCAGATTTTGCTTAAAAATATCAAACATGTTATACTTGCCTGCTCTGTGCAGTGGTTTTGCAGAGCAGCCCAGATCCTCCTTTTCTCTGGTACCTCTTTAGCGCTCATGGCCCCTCCCTCCTGTCGAGTGCCCCCACAGCAAGCAGCTTGCTATGGGGGCACCCGAGCCGAGCCGCTGCTCTGTCTGTCTATTCAGACTGACTGAGTGACAGCCAATGGCAATCCACTGCTGTCTCAGCCAATGAGGGAGAGTCCCGGGCAGCCGGGTGTCTCCTGCAACATCGCTGGATAGAGATGGGCTCAGGTAAGTATTAGGGGACTGCTGCACACAGAAGGTTTTTTCTCTCTTAATGCATAGAATGCATTAAGAAAAAAAAAAACTTCTGCCTTTACAATCACTTTAATTACTTGCGCAAATTACTGAACTTACTTAAAATGACTTCGTCTGTACTTACTGGTTGCTCAGGCTCTGGCTCTGGAGGGTTAAGTATCTCCTCCACGTAGTTGGATGGGAACCACATCTGCTTTTTGCCTGCACAGTCACCTCGCCACCTACAGAATAACAAAAGTATAAAAACACAACACTAGTTTCAAGAAGGCTCTGAACTAAAAGCTGTGCCCAAAAAAGGCAGGCAGAGAGAAAAAGGAGAAAAAGGACTAGTCACCAGTATTGATTGCCTATTGGTCTACCTGCATCTACTAGTTACTATGCCTTGTTCTGCAGTGTCTATGTGCAGAGGTGGGCATCTAGGTAAAGGCAGGGCTGTGCTTCCTCATGTCACAGCTTCCAGAAAAGGAAAACAGTGAGCAATGGTAGTGACCTTGCCAAATCTCACGGTGCCTTAGATCTCACACTGCGGATATGCAACTTTGAGGCTGTAGGCACAGCAGGAATTCAAGACAAAACGTAGATTTTTAGGGTACTGCTTAGACAAAGAATAATAAAGTTTTCAGCCAGCGGGCTGAGCAAAAAAGCTGAAGAGATTCCCCCATTCACACAAGCAAGGTGGATGGAGGAATCCTCCCTGCTATGTGATTGTATTCTGACAGCAAGGACTCCTCCACTGTCAGAATACACTAATCAGTGCTGTAGCAGATTGGCAGCAGCGATGATCGAACATTTTAAATCAAGCCCGATCGTGATCAATTGATCATCAGATTGACTTCTCACAAATGGGAACGATCATAGATGGATTGAAATTCGGCCGGCCCCTACTATACCACCCCAGTTTCAATCCATCTGTGACCAGCTTTACTTTTCCCCTTCTATATAATGTTAGAAAAAAAAAAGAGGCTGGGAAGTTGGGTTTATCCCTGTGTGTGTCTGTACTGTGCTGGCTTAATTACTGATTTTTATACTGGGGTGGACGGGCCTGATGGAGAACTGGGAGACAATTTCTCCATCAGGTCCACTCCACTTCCGATTAACAGCGTACGACAGTGGGCAGATCCATATCCGCTATTCAGTCCAATAGCAGCTTTCAAAACAGCCCAATGCTGTGCACTATCACTCAAAAGTGGAGTGGATCTGATGGGGAAGTAGTCTCCCAGTTCCCCATCAGGCTCTGCCCACCCACAGACAAGTCATTCCCAAATATAAGCATTGACCATGTATGGGTAATGACATCAGCGGCACCCCCCACTCTTGTTTGGATTTAGCTTAGGGCCGGGGAATCCCCCAGCTGACAGCTAAATGAGGCAGGAGATGCAGCGCTGTGCAGACATAATAGCTTCCTTGTACAGGCATGTCCTGCTTCGATACTGGCTTACTTCTGTATGCCAGATCAGAGTTGGTCTCAATTATCGCCTGCTTCCTAAACATAAAACTGGCGGTAATTCTTTAAAAACTGCTGCTGCCATAGCGATAGCTTCTTAAAATGGCGGTAATAAGAGCTACCTGAATTTTTCGCATGTGCCAGCAATGTTACAGACGCTGGCACAAATGCTTGCCTGAATTAGGCCACGCAGGTAGTTCTTAAAGTGGTTCTAAAGCCTTAAGGTTTTTCAGCTTCATGCATTAAGCTGGAAAAAACCTTCTGTGCTGCACCCCACCCCCTTTCCTTACATGAGCCTGATCCAATCCAGCGATGTGCACGAGTGCAGCGGCTCCAGCCGCTGTCTCTCTCCTCATTGGACAGAGTAATCGTTCTAGCTGCTGTCAATAATATCCTGTGACACAGGTGACGGGGGCGTTGCCCAGTCTTGTTATCAATGGACGCAGCAGTGGGGCTCGGGAGCGAAATAGGCTTTCCGTTGGGGCACCTGACGAAGAAGAGGGGCCTGGAGCGCTGGCGGGGAGCCCAGAAGAAGAGGATCGGATCTGCTCTGTGCAAAAGCATTCCACAGAGCAGGCAAGTAGAACCACTATAAGCCCTCGTTCACACTGAACACGGCTTTGAAATCGTGCGACTTCATCTGAACATGATTTCAAAGCCGCATCCCCCGCCGAAACTCCGATTTGCTCGGCGGGGGATCGGTCTGCCGTTCCTCTGCTAAGCAGGAGCAGACAGACCTGTTAGAGCCTTGCTGTTCTCTATGGGGAAATCTGATGACAAACAGCTTTCCGTGGCCCCCCGTCAAAGAAGAGGGTCCTGGAGCGCCGACGGGGGACCCCAGAAGAAGAGGAGGAGTCCGTTTTCATCCGATCCCATGCAATCCGATGTCTGGATTTCATGGACAGGATCAGATAGCAGTGGGTGTCAGCGGACATCCGCTGCCCCATAAAAGGGAATGGAGGGTCCGATCAGGTCCACCTGAAAAACCGACAGGCGAACCTGATTGGAAAGCCCATGAGAAAAGGGCCTTAAGCCCAGGGTCACATTGCTACGGGTTAGAAATTGTGCAAGTTCAGCAGAACTCACATGATTTCCACCCAACAATGCAGTCCGACTTGGGGGGCGATTTGACAGACATCTGTGCAGGTTTCTGCACAGATCTCTATACAAATCGCCTCCCGAAGTTGCCAAAAGCAGTACAGGAACTACTTCAGGGAATTGGTGCGGTGCCGCAAAGTCGGCGGCGCACCAATTTGGACGTTGCCATTGCTGGCAATAGCCGCCGATTTGGCATGCGATTTGACATGTCAAATCGCATGCCCAATCGTACCAATGTGAACCTGGGCTTAGAGAGTGATTTTGAATTTCCCTGAGTGTAAAAATCAACTTTCACCAGCCTTCACCCTCTGCTGGTTGTTACTGAACACTGCAGCTGAGTTCTCTGCTGTGCACACTTGTCCTTGATTAGGACTATAAAAAAGGAACAAGAAAGTCTACCTAGTCTTTTCTGGGAAAAGGACTGCAGTCTCAAGTAACAAACATCTAATGCATCATGTTGCAGTAGGGTGGTGTGGGCTTTTAGGGGTTAAAGGAGGCAGTAAGCAGGCAACATATCACTTCCTTAGGGCCTGTCAAATGACCTCTGAAAAGTGATCCATAGCCAATTGCTCTTCAGATGGGAACACATACAAAGAAAAAACAGCCAATTCACAATCCGATTATTAATTTGTTAGATGACAACTTCATCCAGGCATAATAATGAGAAGATACAATGAAGATACTTCTCTGCGTTAAAGCCCACCCACTGAGAGGTCACATATGTGTTAACAAATTAATACTGTGGATTCCTATAATGTGCAAACCATTCTTTATCTTATTACAGAATACCTGTCATAAGAAACAGGGTGATTGTAAATCCTGGCCAATCATTCTGAAAATACTAATTGTTTGGCTTTCCTACTGACCCTCTTGCTTCAATACCAGTCACTGACCCAGAACAAGTCTGCAGATCATGCCCTCTGATATGCCCAATCTACATACTTGTTCCAGGTCAGTGACTTAACATTTTGAAGGCAGAGTGTCAGCAGACTTACCAGGCAACTAATCAGGTGGTCAAAAATGGCAGGAGGCTCCATATTAACGTTATAAAAAAACTGAATTTAGCGCTTCAATAGATGAGAAAACGCAGCATGCTCCCAGGTGGTTTCAGCTTAACATTTGAGAGGCTTCTGGACTTCATCAGAGTTCCTTCACAGAAGGTCCTGATCTGCATTTGATCTCCTTCTAGGCTGCATAGTTTTTTTTTTATTTGCATTGACATATTCACTCCCATGGTGGAAATAATCAGTTCTGACACAAACAATATCTCCTGTACTCAAGCTCTTAAAGTAGATCTAAACCCATTCACTAGAATCTCATATAAGCTATAACAAGTTAATGTCAACCTTTTTTTTAAATCTGCTGCGATCATTAAAAAGGAGAAGTCCAGCCAAAGCTCGTTTGGCTGTACTTCTCCTGTGGATCACAAAAGTGCAGATTGTTTTGCACTCCTGTGACCCGTATTCACCAGACAGCGGGCTTCAGCTGACGCCACAGAGCCGGTCCAGGCTCAGGCAAGAGCGCGACAATGAAGTCAGGATCCACCCACATGCCTGGACCTCCACCCGGCTCAGCGAGCCACTGAGAGCCTGAGCTGTCCACTGCCGCCCCCTCCACAGC
Source organism: Lithobates sylvaticus (assembly GCA_028564925.1). Lineage (NCBI taxonomy): Eukaryota > Metazoa > Chordata > Amphibia > Anura > Ranidae > Lithobates > Lithobates sylvaticus. Next base: position 156,455,416 of record CM053037.1, read on the forward strand.
CCAGCACTTCAATGAGCGCAGGGGGGCAGAACAGAGTGCCAGTGACTGACCATCACCAGCTCTTTGCTCAGGCAGCCCTGAGAACCGAGAGATCTATGGTGTTTGATCGCTCAGTTCTCAGCGTTAGAGCCAGCGGGGAACCGATGCTGCATCCACCTATGTAAGCATGTGTAGCTCCAAATGAGCACGCGCTATGTTTTTGTAAATTTAAAGTTCCTGAAACCAGTTAGGTTTTAGGGTTAATTGTTCTAAATTCTGGTCTCAGTACCAGTTTGGCTGGATTGCAGTGTGTTCTGCTTGGCCATAGGTGTCACCTCTGGCAAGCATAGGAACGCAGTCCAGTTGGATGCATTGGGTGCCAATCTTTCTCGGAACCAACCAGTAAGTGGGTTGTCTCGCTGTGTGTCCTGGGAGAGGGTACTTAAGGGACTGAGGTCAAGTGCTTCTGGGTTCCGGTCCAGAAGATCTTTGTCTGTTTGGTCCTGGTCCTCCTGACCAGCCCTCGGGGGCCTTCATGGCCTGGGGTGCGGATCCATCCATTTCCGAGTCTCGGGGCTGGCTAGCCCGAGGCGCAGTAACTGAAAGGAGGATTCCAAGGTGGACCGGTGCCGTCTGGGTTTTGGAGAGGTCCAGCAACTGAGAACGCAACCAGGGGAGGACTCTTCAGAAGAGGGCCACGCACAAGGCTGGCTGCTCGGTAAGAGCCTGGAAGCCAAGTTGGAAGGACACTAGGTAAATCCACACTCGTACAGTATCGCCAGACCGGCTGCAAGATACTGTTACCGTATGAGGGGTCTCTAAGCTCATTTATCCTTCAGTTACAACCAAGTCTGTGGCAGAGACTTTGCTTTATTTGAATCACCTATCGGCTGCTAAGTTTACTGAGAAGGAGATTTATCCGATAGCTGAACTGTCCAGTTGCAAATGGCTATTCCCTGGAGTTTATAGTGAGAGACTTAACTTTATTCAGCTACAAGCAGTTTTAAGAGTACCTGAACTTCCTACCTATACCCTCTATTCCTTCATTGAGAGACTGTTTTGTCTGACGTTTTGCAAATAAAGATCCCTAAAGTGGTTCCAGTGTCGGTCTCTGCAGTTCTTTGGGCCATCTACCTCGGGAAACCCCTAGACACATACAAGGGCAAGAAGGTAACGGTAAGCCCAAAAATAACCAGCAGCTCCTTCGGGTGTTAGTGCTACATATGAATCTGAAAAAAATAAAGCCATACTTCTCTTTTAAGATATTACCTAGCAACCATTCTGGCATGAAGGTCCTTGTTCAGGCACTTCCTGTTAGCTGGTGAAAACTGTGTTCAATTGCATTGTCCTCCTGCTACATGCACTTTCAATGGAGACTACAAGCAGCCATGCCAACATACCGGTACATTGGTGCAGGCATGGTCCACCATTCACAACATCAAGTCTGCTATCGGCAACAGTTCATGCTGCAGGAAGTGCACATAAGTGGCTGAAATGAGTTGCAGGAGATTGGCAGCACTGAGACACAAAAAAGGAAAACTGTATTCTATTCTGCCACTCACAACCACCCAGCTACGTAACCAACCTAGTCTCAAAATAACAGTTCTCTTCACCCCCCGAAGACCTCTTGTTCTCTAGCTCCCTTGTCTCCACGCTCGTCTCCACGCTCGCATTCAGGCCTTCTCCAGAGCCTCTCCCTTCCCTTGGGACTCTTTATCCCAATCTTCTACTCTAGCCAGTTTATGGCATTCCCTAAAAAAAACATCTCTTCAGAGAGGCCTATCCTTCCTCCAATGAATAGTGTACATTTTCTCCATCAGCTCATCCCCCACAGTTATTACCTTTTTGTATCATCACTTGACCCTCCCTTCTAGTTTGTTAGCTCTAATGAGCAGGGCTCCCCGACTCCTCGTCTATTGAATTGTATTGTAACTGTACTGTCTCACTCCATTTTGTGAAGATGGTTTAGCTATTTTTAAATCCTGTATTTTTAAAAACTTAAGAAAAAAAAAAAAAACACATGGCGATTGTTTATAATGCATACTACCATCCAGTTAAGGTTTAGGCCTATTTAAAAGTACTGCAATAAGATCTTGGAGGTGTTCATTTGTCCATTCTCATGTGTAGGATCTACTATAGTGATTGAGTAAAGTTATGCAATCTTTATATTGCTACATTTGATTGCTTTATACTTAATAAAGCGGAACTTCAGTCATTATTTCATCTTTCCATCTATTAAATCTTCTTGTTGTTTTAACATTTTAACATAGTAAAAATAAAAATAAAATTCTGCCAGTAAATACCTTATACAACCCACTTCATGTTTCTTGTCTGGTCATTAGCCTAGGCTTATGACATCATGCACCGCTCTCTCTCTCTCTCTCTCATGAGAGTTTGCAAGGAAGGGAGGGGAGATGAGACATACAAGGGCCAATGAGAGCTGCAGAGCCTGGGGGTGTGCCTCTGTGTGTGTGTGTAAATCCAGGAAGTGAACAGGCAGCAGCTTCAGCTGCCCACAGTTAAAATGGTTGCAGCCAGACTCAGTGGAGGGAGATTTCTGCAGCATATTTGGAAAGTGCAGAATCACAGTTTATATAAAATAATGTGCAAAGTGGTTGGAGGGAAGCTTCAGGATGGCAAAGACGTTTTTAATACAAATTATGTGAGCAGACTGCAGTTCCTCTTTAGATGTCTTTGTTAGTTCTGTTAATTTTATGGAAATTCAATACAAATTCTTTAAAAGAAAAAAAAAAAAAAAAATCATAAAAAGGCAGTTGAGAAAATAGATAAAAATATTTCCTAGCAGTTGTCTCATACTTACCATCCGCCTTCCTGCTTCTCCACATTTTGGATAATGGCGTTCTTGGTGAAAGTGAGTTCATCCTCTCGCTGAGCTTTATAATCAAACAGGGCCTTGACAGAGCACTGGGGAGACACAGGAGGAGTGAGATTCGGGAGGGGAAAAAGGATGTAAAGGAAAGGAAAAGACAAAGGATCAGTGATGAGAGGAGAGACGGACAGCTACAGACAAGGTGTGTCCTTTGGTCAACACTGCAGGCAGCTATTAACCTTGATAGCAGGCATTGGATTGGGTTCCACGTAGAATCCAGGACTCCTCCCCTCGTAGAGCGCTCCATAATCCGGCTCCTATAACAAAAGCATGTATTTGCATGTGATTTAACTAAACTAACCTTGGGTAAAAAAATAAAAATAAAAAAAAATAATAATAGTAGCAATAATAATAAATAATGATAATATTAATAATCACAAAATTATAATTATAAATGATGCTAGTTATAAATAATGATAATTCTAAATAATTAAAAAAAAATTAGACTCATCCAGATTCATTACTTACAGCTGTACCGATCTTATCCAAGGTCTCCTCATTGATGGGATACCTGAGCTTCATCTTGCGGTATAGAGGATGCTTCTCATAATAACTAATCAGATCCACGAGGCTGTCAAACTCGGAGCTACCAAGCACAACGCTCTGACCTTCTTGCTGGACTCGGCAATGCTTAATCTTCCCCTCCGCTCTGAATAAACAAAGGGCAGAACGAGAAAGCAAAGTGAATATGGAGACAGAAAAACGTTTCAAAGGAAAATGGGGTAGAAAGCGCTGAGCGTCAATACAAAGATGGTTCCAACTGTCCGAACAAACTGGATGGAAGCGGGGGAGGAACGGTGTAGGTCTCACCTGAATGATATGGCATACGAGTTGGGTTCACTTCTCTTGCGTACCAGGAAAGCTCCATCCCGTGGTACCCTCATCAGCATATGCTCTGCTTGGGCTCGTGTAAGGTTGGCATGGTACCATCTGCAGAATTAGACAAAATGACTTATAAAAAAAAAAAAAAAAAAAGTAACAATTCAAATGAACAGGATATACTTTTTCAACATCTGTGCGGTCCAGCCTTCAAGACTGGAAGCCGTTAATGTGTTATCTTCTGGCAGTTCAAACTTTTCAAATATGCAGACCCCAAAAAGATATGGCAAACCCATAATACATGCCCAAAACAGATTCTATGGCCCTAGAGTTGATGTAAAGAAGAAAAACACATGACCAGAGGTGCCAATTTCCTTCTACAGTTTTTGTAAAGAGCCTGACAAAAGGCCATTTTCCATTTGTGCATATTAACCAACACTTACTCTTTGCTCTCGTGTGCATTGGTTTGTGGAACAGGCTCCGTCAACCTCATCTCAAACTCATTACACCGCAGTGGCATCTGCTGGTAGTGGGTGATAAGTGCATAGAGGCTCTCAAATACTAGGTTATCTGTAAGGAAGAATTTGGGGCTGCCAGCCTCTTGTCTGGAGTGTATCCGACAGTGCTGGACCTTTCCATTCCTCCTAGAAGACCAAAAAAAAAAATAAAGAAAGAAAAAAAGTCAGAGAAAGCAGCATTTAAAATACATTATAATATGGTAATGGTGCGACGCTAAACTAAATAAAGTCCATAGTAATATGAAGTCCGTAAGTAATCAAGATGTTCTTAGCAATATACATGCATCAGTAGTGTTAGGAGACCAACACCTGAACACACTGACTCTTACCCTCAGGCAAGAATAAATAAGCAATGGATGTCACTCAATGGCAAATTCATGTCACTCATTCAAATATCATGTAGCCAATGCTGAATGCATGTAGACAGGAAGGTGCTACAAAAAGGGCCAGCAGGAGGAGATCAGCAGTACCAAGATACAACAAATAAAATAAAAACCATAATAAAAAACTTGGAATTGGAGGTAACTTTACAACAGATGGTGCTTTTGAAAATTAAATGCGATTCGGTAGGGGATTTACATCTACCTTAATTGCTAAACGAGCAGAAAGTATTTAGTGTGGCTGCTTTGTTGCACCAGTGCACTAACTGCATAGAGGCTGTATGTACTTTCCATTGTTTGACAGGTAGGCCTTCTACTTAAAAATTAAGCCTCGTATGTGTGGCTTCTAATGTGTACAACTGTGGCAGTAACATTTGAATAAAAACTGTACTATGGAAGGGACGGATTTGAATGGAAAACTTATACAATGTACATTATAGCGTTTCATAAATCTAGGATAAAAAAAAAAAAAAAAGGACTGATCATACCAAAAGGACAGAGTGTAATCTCCTACAAAGGTCTCACTTTCCCGCACCAGGAAAGAGCCGTCTGGAGCCCCAGTCTCAATGCAGTAATCTGTCAAGAGGCGTTCAGCAATATGTCGCCCATCCCGGCCTGCCCCAAGCTTTCCATGGAACCATTTCTCAGTAGAATGTAATTCAGAACTGTTGCTGGTCTGGGAATAAAATAAAAATGATATAGCTTCATAAATGGCTCGCAAACAGAGCATCTCAAAAACAATAAGTCTATGATCACCTCACTACTAATAGTATGCTAAATGCCAATACAGTTTATGTTGAATCACAAGAGGGGTGAGATTGCAATAAAGCACGGAGAAGCTGACACATTAACATTGTCTGTACTTGTATGGCCCAATCAGACACCAGATCCTTACACATGTATTGCTCCTTTTTGAACCAACAGGCAGGTGTACAGCTTTGGTCAATAGCCCCCATATCCATGGTTTACTACAGGAGCATGAAGGTTTTAGCTGGGCCCCCTGGACATCAACTTGGCCCTAGGCACCTTTTCTAGGTTGCCTTATTCAACTCTAGACTTAAGAACTTTGTAGTTCTAGGATAAACAAAAATACATTTATTTGAATTGACACTTGTTAGCATGGTATACCTCCTTCTGCTCTTCCTCGTCATCATTGGTTTGTCCTCCAGTGGTCTCCTCTGAGTAGTAGACCTTGCTGCTGGTAAGTACGAAGAAGTGAGGATACCACTCCTGAAAGAGAATATAATGAGTTATTCATTTCACCAAACCCAGAGTTAAAATTTCCAGTAAACTTTCAATGTTCCCATCCAGTTAAGTATTACTTTGTGCTGCCTTTACATACTCTGTTATTTCCAGACAAGTATTTAATAAGGGACAGCTATTGTACACAGGAAAGAACTATTTTAATCTGAACTGAGGATTCATTATATCTAAATTACTGCTCATTGTTTGTTCCAGTTGCCCTGTTCAGTTCAACAAAACATGAACATTAGTTACTTGTAAAAGCCTCCCTTGTGAAGACCTTCAAAAGCCTTGAGACTGCTGCTGGGTGCTCCCATCTTGGATGTGATGTCAGCAAATTCAAGTGACCTTCAATAGCAGGGGTCTCCAAACTGCGGCCCGGGGGCCAGATGTGGCACGTTGCTTGAATTCATTCTGCTTTTGGGGACACTTTTCCTTATTTCCTTCCTCTGATACGAGGTGTCATTACTCCCACTGACACCAATTATTGGGTAATATACCTCTAACCGACACCCATTATGGGGCACTTTTCCTCCCACTGACACCAATGATGTAATTCATTCCCCCCCCCCCCCCCAACTCCCATTTTTTACTAAGCCTATGACATATTAGTTTACTCCCAACGATGCCAGGGCATTTTCTATCTTCCAGCCCCCCGAAAAAATTTGAGGGGGGTAAACTGGCCCTTTGTTTTTAAAGTATGGAAAAACCTGCTCTATAGTGTTCTCCTTTGCTCCTCCACTAGCAGTTACATACAAGATTTTGTTAGGACGGTGAGTGAAGGGGCGGAATAGCTGGGCCAGCACAGAGAGAAACTAGGCCTAGGAGGTAAGGGCTATAGTGTGTAAGGAAGGAGAGGATGTGCTATAAAATGGACTCCCCCCAGAGAACGCAAATGTTCTCCAGTTGAAAGGCACACTGCAAGCCAATAAAAAAATATTTATTGAAAATTTAAATTAAATTTAAATAGACTTGATTTTCCTCTGCTTTTAGCTGCAATTTTATAAGTTGGTGACATGGCCAGTTTGGGCACTGCATTAACTCTATCCAGGTAACTGTGAATATATGGTAAGTGGATGGTACACAGGATTCCAATGCTGGCGTATAGTGCCTCAGTCCTGTACAACTTACATGATTAATAGGATCCTGCAGATATAAGATTCCATTCTTAATTGAGTTGCTGATGTCATTTTCTGAATACACAGTGGAGGTGGGGATCTCTTCATAGGTACTGCCTTCTGCTAGCTTCTTGTGCTATAGTCAAGAAAAGGAATAATTAGTATATTTCCAGTACAGCACAGCTAAACCCCAACCAACTCAGGGCACAGGGTCAGCTACACCACCTGCAGTCTGAGTACTCATACAGGGTGCAGAACAGATGGGCTCTTACCTTGATGAGAATTTTTCTTTTAAGCTGGTTTGGGGAGGGTAAAAAATCAGCACTGACATCCACTGGTTTGGTCAGAAGCATATCCCCAAATACCTTCTTGAAGTGCTGGGCCATGTTCCTTTGCTGGGCAATACTGCAATGGTCTTCAATTGACAAAATAACTGGATATCTAACAATAGAGGGAAAAAAAATAATGCAACAGAAGGACAGTATGAGCTAAACAAGTCTGTAGGAGTAAAAACAATTTTATAAAAGTGCAACTAAAAAAGCACAAGTTTTATTTTTATTGCTTTCTGTGCCCCCGTTCAGGAGATTCACTATATTTGTCCTGTTTACCATCATCATTTAAAGTGCAATTAAAGAAAAATCACAACATTTTGGGTTGTTCCCAGAAAAGTAATAGAGGGGAATCTTCCAATAGGTTCTGGTAACCTGGAGGGCCCCAAAGGATTCCCTTAAATTTGCAGGGATTTCCTCTCACTTACTGTTTAGTCTCTGTTCCCTTCATTTCCTATGGAACAGGAAGTGAGGGGAAATCTCCCCAATGGGACACAGATGGCAAAAAATAAACTGATAGGGGTTATGACCTTCCCTAACTCTATCCAATGCCTATACTTCTACTTTAATTATAGCTAAACTCCAGTTAAACTTTTAAATATCCTCAGAGTTCAGGAAAAAATTAGTAAATGAAAAAAGAATCAGTGTATGGCCAGCTTAAATGTGTAAGCATCTTCTATTCAAACAATTAGGTTCACCATTACAAATACTAGTACGTACTCCGATGTGACAAAAGCATGTTCTTTGATGGTGAGGAGAACCTCGTTGAACTTTATTTTGGTAGTCAGAGTATGCCCATGATAGATAACTGGCATCCCATCTGGTCCATCCCAGCAATCCACTGGAAACAAAAAACAAAAGTCATCAAGTGATCTTGTAATAATAATCCATCAACTAGATCATAATGCAAACACAAATATATTGCTAACAAAGTACAAGGTGCAATATAGTGCAAATAAAACTGCTCTAAAGATTATATGTTCTAATCTTCCTTGTTCCAGATTTTGTGAAATCGTTCCATTGTGTTTAGCCAAGATAAAGGTTTACTGCAAATGGCATCAACTTGGATGATATTTTCAGTGTTTAAAATATAAGCAAACCTACGTAGGTATTAAAATGAATGTTTACTCAGTAACCTTTATATCTTCCCCACCTACACATTCTAGTTCCTCCTTCAGTCTATTTTTTTTTTTTTTATTGAACCACTTTGGCTTTTGTTGTAATATCCAACCCTGACTATTCAAGAATGACCACACTTTTGCTAGTTCAAGTGCATGTCAGGGCAAAAAACAAACATATCCAGTATAGCTCAGCAATACATGCACATTTCCCATGGTTTTATACCTTTAAATACCTGCAAGTACAAAAAAATAATAAAAAATATCGTATTTATCGGCGTATAACACGCACCTTTCCCCCCCCTAAAATCAGGGGAAAATCGTGGGTGCGTGTTATACGCCGATCCCCCACCGATTGTGAGCTTCTCTGCGGTTTCGGACGCTCTCTGCGGCTTTCGTCCGGAAAACCGAAAGCCGCCGAGAACGGCCAGGTGCGGCCGAAAGTTGCCGAGAACGGCTGAAAGTCGGCGAGAGCTACCAAGCGCCGCCGAGATACACAGGACATCCGCTCTGTATCTCGGCGGCGCCATTTTTAAACGGAAAGTTGACACTGCAAGGCTGTAAATGACTGGCAAGGCTGCAATGCAAGGCTGCAGATGGACATCGATAGGGCTGCAATGCAAGGCTGCAAATTACACTGACATGGCTGCATATGGACACTGAGAAGGCTGCATTGATGGGCATTTAAATGTACGTTTTTTTACTTAAACTTCCCTCCTAAACTTGGGGTGCGTGTTATACGCCGATAAATACGGTACTTGTTGATTTGCCATAAATGCATTAATCTCCTAATTTCCTCCTGAGAGAGGACACCACATGCCTTTTTAAGGACTGAAATTGCAAGAAATGGTGTCAGCCCTGCCCAGTTGTCTGGTAAATTACCAAATCCCTCCTCATCTCCACAGCATAGGAACATATTTTCTGCAGTGTAAGAGAAGAACTGGGAGGACTGCTTTAGAGAACACCTAACAGACAAAACCAACGCTTTCAAATGGTATATCTAATAAACCAAAAGGCAGAAAATAAGAGAGGTTTATTGTTCTGGTTTACATATACTTTAAAAAGCACCTCTTATATTATTTTACCCCTTTATTGGACAGAAAATCTCTTCTGTTTTAGTTGAACTTCGCTCCTAGGACTCATACTTTTCCAATTTCATTGCAAAGCTCCAACAACTGCCATACCCTAATCTAATGGGAGTGCTCCTATTGGTCACTGAAGAAGTCTCATTGAACAGTGGAATGAAACTGGCTGGGCTTGGTCAAGATGACATGGAAAAGTCAGGCTCAATTAAAGTGAAATTAAAAGAGGGTCACGGAAGAGGTATTATTACTGCCCAATAAGGTTAATAACATGCTATGCTGTCTGCTCTTAAGACAGGACTTTTAATAGTTTTAAAGGGACCAAAATCAATGGAAGACCTGACTTCCAACCTTCACAACCAAGAGTAGAAATTTCTTAACAAGTGGTTCCCTTGGAAGAACTTTTTCTACTCTCATCTACATATAAAGATATGCTGATTTCTGGCTCCAATCAGACTGGAACGCAAGTGTACTCATTTGTGGTGCACTAGAGAAGTACGAAAATGGAGATCCATGGGTATTCGAACATATGTGTGGGATCAATACAAAAAAAATATGTATCAATAGACTATGGCTCTCGCTTTATATTAGGACTCCCTGGGATTATGCAATAGTAGAAACAAAATATCAGTAAAAAAAAAAAAAAAAAATTGTGCTTTTATTGTACACAATACACTAAAAACATCCCCAGACATCTAAAGATTTGGAGTAGGATCTTCCAGTTTACAACAGATATATATGGTAAAAAGTTGTAGGCCGCTTAGCCTGTGTAAAAAAAAAAAAAAAAAAAAAGTAGGAAGCTTAACATTCATTCAATATTAAGATATCGAATGCTAAGCGGCCTACAACTTTTTACCATATATATCTGTTGTAAACTGGAAGATCCTACTCCAAATCTTTAGATGTCTGGGGATATTCTTAACTGATATTTTGTACCCATTGTCATTGGATACTCCCAGGGGAGCATATTGTATGTATGTATGTATGTATGTATGTATGTATGTATGTATGTATGTATGTATGTATGTATGTATATATATATATATATATATATATATATATATATATATATATATATATATATATATATATATATATAAATATATATAATATATATATATATATATATATAGAGAGATATAGAGATATCTATTATATCGCTCTCTATTTTGGACACGTTCATCCAAATATAGAAAATTCACGTACTAGTACACACACACACCACTACCGCTATCCTTCCTTTCCCAATATCTACCCCTTCCTATCCACTGTCTCTAATGTACTTTTCTCTCTCCTATTGCTCCTTAGGACTGCTGACCGACCCTTACCACTAACTCCTAATTTCTTTGTTACCCTTAGGCCCCTTTCACACTTATACGACTTGTCCCACGATTTGGGACTGCAAAGTAGCATGACAAGTCGTTCCCCATGATTTTCAATGACAGCCATTCATATTAGTACAACTTCAAGTCGTTCCGACTTCAAAGTAGTCCCTGCACTACTTTGGTTCGATTTTGATGCCACTTACACAGGCATTCCTTGAAATCGTGGCAAAAATCGTGGTAAAATTGTGTGACTTTCAAGTCGCACAAGTGTGAAAGGGGCCTTAAGCTGACCATACACTGATCAAAATTTGGAAGGTTAAGCAGGGACTGACAAAATTCCGATCAGTGTGTGGCCATCCCTACTCAAAAGAAGTAGGCTGATAAACTTCTGTCGAAGGAACAGGCTGGAAAACGTTGCTTAGTCTGCGGCTGCAGTGCATTCTGATGGCCTGGACCAATTAGAAGGTTTGTCGTTAAGGAGAAGAGCGAGAGACCCACAACCCTAATTTAGTATACCAAAATAGAAAAAAACCCTCTCAATGGGACTTTTTAGAGCACCAATCACTACAGTGTTTATATAAAATTACATTTTATTATACAAAATTTTAAATATTCCAGAATACAAATACAATAAAAGACGAGCTGCAGTTAACATGCCAAATAACCATCTGATCAACACATTTTTGTTTGATGAAGATCGTGTTGGTCCAATACGATCTTCATCAAACCAAACAGAGGGTCCTTTCTATTCTGATGGTAGTGGAAGCCGCTGTCAGAATACAGTGCACCAGCCAGGATGATTCCTCCAGCCACCTCGTTTTGGCTGAACAAAAAAAAAAAAAAAAAAAACTAACCATACATAGCCAGCTTTACTCTTTTATCCCCCTTGGTAACTACATATAAGAAAATAACAGATCTTTCAGGTACAATTTATCTTATTTTATTGACGCCATTCAGTAAGACTGCTCTTCCAGTAACCACGTTGAAATGTAGGATATGATTCTCTATTTCAGATGTTCAAAATTTAAGAGGATTTCTGATAGAAAATGCTGCGTACCAATAAAGGGCAGCTAATATCATTCTGATTCCTGTTGGTACTTGTGATTTGTCTTAAAGAATAAAAAAAAAAAAAAAAAAAAAAAGCGGCCCCTTGCCACACCTGTTTTGGACAAGGTGGGAAGGATTAGGATACGCTGTAAAGTTCTTTTTTTTGCTGTGTCCTCCCTGGGAAGAAGATTTCCGGACGGGATATTATACAAGGCGAGATGGAAAACTTCTGACGGGATACAGGCAGAAAAATGTGTGTGTGTGTGTGTTTATATATATATATATATATATATATATATATATATATATATATATATATATATATATATATATATATATATATATATATATATATATATATATATATATATATATACAAAAAAAAAACACACACACACACACACACACACACACACACACACACACACACACTTTTTTCCATGAAATGAAGCAAGGACTTACATAGTCAGTATGCGCCATGTATAAAGCGCAAGTTCCTGAACACATTGCCAGTAAACGCAACACTGTTCATACAGTCTTATAACGCAGAATAACGCACTAGCTGAGGCTTATGGCCACTGCAAATACACTTTTATTGATGGAGAGCTGTTGCTCACTGCATATCTTAGTGACAAAAAAAAAAAAAAGTCAAGGCAAATCTCTCCAACCAGGACACAGACCGCAAAAAAAAAAAAAACCTCACAGGTTTACGACTTTCTCCTCTCTTCTAAAAAATGTTGTGGCTGCAGTTTGAATTTAAAGTGATTCTAAAAGGAAACATTTAAAAAAAATAAAATAAAGAGGTCATACTTACCCGCTCTGCACAATGGTTTTGCACAGAGCAGCCCTGCTCCACCTCTTCTAGGGTCCCCTGCTGGCACTCCCGGCTCCCCTTTCTAGTGTTCCCATAGCAAGCTGCTTGCTATGGGGGAACTCTTGCAAGCTCGCTCCCTAGCCACCTTATGTGTCCATTGACACACACAGGGCAGCTTGGCCCGCACCCCCCTCTCTCCTTACTGGTTGTGATCGATAGCAGCAGCCAATGGTTCCCGCTACTGTTTCAATCTCCAGTGAGGAGGATGAGAGAGCAGTGCTGCTGCTTTCAGACACCTGGATTGGATCAACATCGAGCACAGGTAAGTATAAGGTGGGGCACACAGAAGTTTTTTTTACCTTAAAGCAGTGTTCCGCCCAGCCACTTTTGGGTGGAACTCCACTTTAACGCAGAGAATGCAAACAAAACACTTTAAGTGGTTTAAACTGGAGTTATACAGTCTAATATCAAGAAAACCTGAAATAAAAAAAAATCTAATGACAACGTTAACTGCAAGAATACATAAAGGCAAACATTTCCCATGTTGATGTGGCTGTTTTTTTTTCTTTTTAAAAAAAAATAAAATTAACACCATCATCCACAAGATGGCGTCCTCCACTCACACTCAATACAGCGGCAGCCCATCCGCAAACAGCGGGCATATGCTTCAAGGGAGGATTCACTGGAGAACTGATCTCCCGTTAGGTACCTATAAGCAGAGTAACCAAAAAAACAACCTGTAAATTAACCTTTTTTTTTTTCTTTTTTTTTTAAATAAAAATAGAAGTCAAGGTTCTAATCAATATGTGTGACATTTAAAATTCCCCTTTTTAACTAATGCAGATTAGCCTATGACTCTTGCAAGCTTATCTTTCACAGGATGAACTGCAACGTATGTGAAACATGTATAGTGGGTGTTCTACATCCATTTCAAAAGAAAAACGCACAGGAAATACCCACCCCTGGCAAACACACAGAAGAGAAGATGAATGCTAATGCAGGCAAAAATCACACACCCTTATGCTTAAAACACATCGCAAATTACAGCAAAAATAATAAACATACATACAAATGCATAATAAAGAGACCCTGTCACCAACCTATAAAACTGCAGGTAAAAGCACAGAAAAATCGATTTTTTTTAATTGTTTGCTTATTATTTTTCCTTTCCATAAATGTTTTTTTATTCTTTACACTTTTAATGCGCCTCTAAACTTGCTGTCAATTTTGACTACTGGAGGAAGAGCAAAATCCCTAGCACTGCCACTATCCTCCTTGCATGTCATAGCCTTCTCCTCTACTACCACTCCCCCTGATGACATTTATGACAAAACGCTTCGGGTCGGGCCAGCGGAAAATAATTGCAATCTCGATTCACCGCCCTCCCCCCCCGATCTCCAGTTTGGATTACCGCGATTTTCAGGTGTCTGAGATGTACCATGGACCGGAGGAGAAGCCGTCGGAACCAGTGTGGAATGCACTTCCGGATCCAGCGCCGCATGGAATAGCTGAGTTTCCCTCAGCTCTCGCACTGCGATCGAAAATCTGCATTTAAATACCTGCCCGACCCTCTCGGCCTCCGGTAACTACCTCGGGCACCCCCTCCGTGGCCCAACGAACGGCTAAACACAGTTGCAGCGGTCCGGATCGCGGCTGCAAATCCGCCGCCGCCGGCCAGTCCGAAAATCGAGGCCCCGGCTTCGGCATTCACGGGCGGTCCCGCTCCACTAGCGGCCTGCACAAAGCACACACGGCTCTCACGCCGCTTGTAGCCTCACCGGGTGACCCCCCCTCCGACTGATCTCTATCTGCCGACAGGCCAGCTCTCCAGCAAGGCCGCTAAATCCCTTCCACAACAGACGTTAATTGAGGCCTTAATTGAGCCTTTAGAAAATGGAGAGTGCTGCCTGGGCTGTTGTCAGCCCCAGTGACTAACCTGAAGGGGCGCAACATTGCTAAACAGGTGTCCCAATGTTTTCTAATGCCATGGGCGAGGAGGGGCAGCATCATCAGTGCGCTGCGCAGTCTCGTAAGCGCCGTTTGAGAATCGTGATCTTTATTCCAAGCAAAAGAATCGCGATTCTCATGTTGGCCAGAATCGTACAGCTCTACACGGCACATACCTTCTGCTATGGTATTTTATGTGCACTTGAGCATCCCTTATATTTTGGTGGAAGCAGGTTGTTGACGGAATCGTTATTTAAAATGTCCTATTTATCACCACATGGACGCTGGGAAAGTTATGGATTTCTTTTGATTGGACTTTGTGAATTTGTGTTTTACTATATGGAAGCTTAGTACCTTGTTTTAATCACTTTGCTTGTGTTGTGTATTCATGTATTGTAGCACTGCCCTTTTGTATAAGATTGTCTAATTACTGTCTGTACTGGCCCAGCTCCTCCACTCATCCCTTTACAATATTTTATCTAGCTAATGGCAGAGGAGCCCAGGTGGACTGTACTTGAGTGACAGATCAGAGTCTGCTGAAATCACATGCAAGATAGCGACACTCAGCAGCAGCCTCAGGGCTTTTGGTTTTCTACAGATTTTAAAAAGGTAGGCCCCTTTCACACGAGCGGAGTGATCAGGTCTGCCTGTCAGTTTTTCAGGGAGGCCGGCCCGATCGAACCCTCCATTCTCCTCTGTGGCGCAGTGGGCGTAAGGTAACAGGTGTCCGTTTACACCCGCCTACATCCAATCCGATAAAAACAGACAGATGGGGATCCGTTGTCCTTCCGTCTAGTGAATCGGATCAGATGGAAGACGGTTTTAAACAAAACAGACAGGCGGCCCATTTACATCTGACTGCCCATAAAGGAGAGCGGCACAGAGAGAGAGAGAGAGCGACACAGATCAGCCATCCTCATGCTTAGCGGGGATCAGCAGACTGCTAGCGGAGTCCATTCTGTGAGAAAGGGGCCTAAACAACATGCCAAAATTTGATAAAGGCACATATAGTCTTGTGGGAAGATTGCTGTTTAAATAGGTTTGGCAACAGAGTCTCTTTAAAGTGTTACTAAACCCAGGACTCTGCATTCACTATATCTGGTCTCTCACAGTACACAGAACATGGAAATGCAATTATTTTAGTAAATATAAACTGTTAAATACCTTTTCTCATCAGCAGTATATAGCAGTCTTGTGACTTCTATCAGTGTCTGGCCAAGCATTGATTAAAGCTTGTAGGAGGAGTTTTCATTCTCCTCTGACTGTCCTATGAGGCTGCAGGACCCCTGACCCTCTGTCTGGACAGTGCTGATCCCTGTGCTGATCACATGCACACCCCCCCCCCCCCAATAAAAAAAATAAATCTTTAGCTATACACATCAAACTGAGCATGTGCAGAGTGCCTCCAAAGCTCTTTTAGATCAGCAGATGGGCCGGGAACAGTAAAAAGGAGGAAGACAGGATCAAACAGCCTTTTTACACAATACAGACGACTAACCCCTTAGGTTCCCCAGCGAGTACAAGCATGCTTTACTGCATATACAGACAGATTTTACTGCTGTGGGTTTAGTAACACTTCATGTTTTGAATGCAAGGTCTACTAATGCTTTGGACCCCCACTCCCCTTCTGAAAAAATGAAGAGTATAACAAAAAGTACAAAAAATAAATAAATACATTTGGGGGGGGGGGGGGGGGATAAAAAACTATGCTTACCTTACACCCTGGGTTCTGGTCACTTCCTGTGGGTGCTGGTGACATCACTGGGCCTCACTGCGGGGTACTGGGAAAGGGAAGGTTCTCAAATCTTACAATCATACTCTCCAGGGCTGTGTAGATATGTCTTCTCAACAGATTCCCACCAGAAGGCCCACTGATGTCACCATCGCTAGGAGCAGTGGACAGAAATAGAGGCATATGGCAAGTTTATTTTTCATTTTCTTCATGGGAGGGGGGGGGGGGGTCTAAAAAATTTGTGTGATTCGGCTTTTTCAATCTAGGTCCACTAGATAAGCTGAAAGGTGAACAAATCCTGAGTAGAGGGGAGAGAATACAAGAGAGGATTCAGCTTTTTCAATCTAGGTCCACTAGATAAGCTGAAAGGTGAACAAATCCTGAGTACAGGGGAGAGAATACAAGAGTACCTGGGCACACAGGGAATCGGGAGTTTGAGCAGCTGAAATGTCTTACGTGTTATGAGAAGAGGAGATCCAGTAATGGGACAGGGGGTTGTCCATGTTTTGGGGACACACGGTGTCCAGTGAAGAATCCCACATATTGTTCTCCTTGGAGAACAGGAATGTAACAAACTGCAGAGACACAACAGCAGATAGACCAAGAAAATCAACTTACACGGATTTAAAAAAATAATAATAAATTAATAAAAAAAAAGAAAAAGACACACAAAGCTTTTAAAACCTGAAAGAAAAAAAAAAAAAAAAAACAGTGGGAATGAAGCTAATTTCAGAGAGGCCACACAGGAAGCAAGTTGTGCCCTACATTCTTCAGACTTTTACTTTGAAACCATATAGAAATTTTTTAATTCTGGTTTCTTGGTTTATGACCTACCTCCTCCGGGGTGAAGTATGGTTCGTCTATCTCCCTCAGAGGGTCACGCAAAAAGTGAAACATGAACTCTTGCACTTTGGTAGAATCAGATGCCCACATCTCCTGCAATGATTAGTGAAAGAGGTTAGAAGAGACAATATAAATAGAAGAAGGAGGAATAAAAACAAATAGCAGAAGGGGCATCCTGGGAAATGCACGAATGCCAGGAGAGAATACAGAGAGTTGTGAACCGTCATTGTTAACCTGCATGTAGGTACAAGTTTACTGAGCCTCAGCAACAGAGACCATTAAGCAGCATGCCCCACCTTACCGCCCCCCCAAAATGTTTGGGAAACCTTGAACTTCCTATAAATTGATAATTGCACAGGACTACTCTGGACCTAGTCCTGGTAACTGGCAGCTCAGTTGACGGAAATCTAACAATTTAGGTTAGTAGAACTAATAAAGCACTGCTATACCTCTGAAAAATAAAGCTTCAAAACCAGCTGGAGGTACAGGTAACATGAAACAGTAGCTCGTTTTTGCCCCATGCGCTTCCACGTTTCACATGTCCATGATTGGAGTCAAGCAACCAGAAAACGCACGAACACCACATAATATGCGTTTTTACTGCATAGTGTAAAAGGGCCCTAAAACTGAACTGGAAGGAAACCATGTATACGGACTTAAAGTGGGATGCCCCCTTTTTTTAAAAAAAGTCAGCAGCTACAAATACTGCAGCTGCTGACTTTTTATAATCGAACACTTACCTGTCCCAGGGTCCAGCGATGCGGGGGAACGAAGCCCCCCTTCGTTCCCTGCTCCACTCGCGTCAGCGGCATTCTTACTGTGGGCACCCGGCTGTGAGCGGCGCCGTGATACGCCGCGCAGTCATCTGGGACCTGTCATGTGTCCCAGATGACTGACTGCGCCGAAGGGAAGTGGTCAGTGCCCAGGCACTGAAGGGGGCAGACTACAAGGGACCCCCTAGCAACAGGCATTTAGAGGTGAGTAAAACATTTTTTCTCTCCAATTATTTATTTTTTCATGAATTTTAAGCTTTTTTTTTTTTTTTTTGCTGGAACCACCACTTTAAAATGATGAGTTCACCAAAAAAAATAATTTTTTTTTTCCTGCAAAAAAAGTGCAAAGTGCATTTATTTTTCTTTTTTTTGGAGCCTGTAAAAGCATTGCACCAGCGATCATCAGATCACTGGTGCCATGCAGGTCTCCTCCAGATCTTTCTGTGTATCTGTGTGCCCATACAATACATCCCCTACGGGTAAGCAGATACACCGACAGGAAGTGTCAATGAACTACCAAGGCACTGTAGGCCATTGAGAACTACAAGCCAACCACCTGCAAAGGAGACTTACTATCGCTTTAAACTGAGAATGAATTGTTGATGATATCTTCACCAGTGTGAGGGCTGGTTCACACGACAAAAACGCACTCCAGATGTGCTCCGAATACGTTTTTGCACACGCTTTTTTTTGGCGCATTCCAGTGCCTTTTTTTTGATCGGGTTTAAGTTTCCTTTTGTAGAGCAACAGGGTTGCTACCAGTAGCGCTAGTCTTCCCTGGTCTCCATAATCATACATTTGCTCTCTTGCAGTCCCAATAAGAAGACTTCCTCGCTTATTTTTTCTAGAGATCTCCATTATGAAACCCCATCCTCAGTCGCTGCCAGCACACAGGAAAACAAAGCATACTATAAAGACCTTTACCTTCTGATACTCCAACAGAAAGCTCTGGAAGTCCAGCAGGGACACTCTGCACAGCCCTTGACGCTCGCCACCTCTGACACAAAAAGAACACAAAAGTATTTTCACTCAACCATCTGCAAAGCTCATTGGGTCATAGTGTCATACATGTGAAGCGGTTTCCAGCATCACAAGTGGATATCCACATTTCTGCTAAATTCGATGTGGCTGGTGTTTAGATATCCAACTTGACAAAGGACTGGCCTTAACACAAAGCACTTTTTAAGGCCTCGCTCACACAGGTGTACTATATAGAGTATGCCCATGTGAGGGCCGTGTTTACACAAAAATACAATGAACACCTGTGCAGGCAAGTCCCATTCAGTCAAACTAGGAAGCAACGGATGCACGGACACAACAGCTGCTCCCAATGTGACAACCATATGGGTCCGGGTACTCATAGGATTGTCAACTTGGGAGAAGTGGCTATGTCCGTGCAGCTGTTGCTTCCCAACTGAAAACACGGCCTGCACACAGGCTTACGTTATTGTACATTTGTATGAATGAGAGCGAATATAATGACCACATTTTCTTAGCATTTTTACTAAATTGTGCAATCCGTAAGGATAAAAACAGGCCATTTTCCATTATGAAACCAAGTGCCAGAATACATGTGTTACTGCATGGGCAATCATTTTCCAAAGCCCCGTATTTTACTCCAGTGAAAATAGTATATTTATTTTATTTTCGTTTTATTTTAATTTTGCACTGCAACACAGTACAGTAACCTCATCAGTCCGCACATACCACAACTCTGTGTGAAGTGTTCAAGGGTTTCCTGAATTCAAAGACAAGTAAATGCACACACAGGCTCTTCCTCCCACCAGAGGAAGATGGGTAGGCGAGGTCGATGTCAGGTTGGCTCACTTCTCCATCTTCCCCTGATATATGCCGCTTACCCCTTCTCAGGACATGTAAACATTGCAAACCGGAAAGTATTCACAGCGCTCCACTTTTTCCACATTTTGTTATGTTCCAGCCTAATTCCATAATGGATTAAATTCATTATTTTCCTCAAAATTCTACAAACAATATCCCATAATGACAACGTGAAAAAAGTTTGATTTAAATCTTTGCAAATTTATTAAAAATAAACTAAAAAAAAAATTCCATGTACATAAGTGTTCCCATCCTTTGCCTTGACACTCCAAATTGAGTTCAGGGGCATCCTGTTTTCTCTGATCATCCTTGAGATGTTTCTACAACTTGATTGGAGTCCACCTGTGCTAAATTCAGTTGATTGGACATGATTTGGAAAGGCACACACCTGTCTATATAAGGTCCCACAGTTAACAGTGCATGTCAGAGCACAAACCAAGCCATGAAGTCCAAGGAATTGTCTGTAGACCTCTGAGACAGGATTGCATCGAGGCACAGATCTGGGGAAGGATACAGAAACATTTCTGCAGCATTGAAGGTCCCAATGAGCACAGTGGACTCCATCATCCGTAAATAGAAGACGTTTGCAACCACCAAAGGACTCTTCCTAGAGCGAGCCTCCCGGCCAAACTGAGTGATCAGGGGAGAAGGGCCTTAGTCAGAGAGGTGACCAAGAACCCGACGGTCACTCTGACAGATCTCCAGCATTTCTCTATGGAGAGAGGAGAACCTTCCAGAAGAACAACCATCTCTGCAGCACTCCACCAATCAGGCCTGTATGGCCAGACAGAAGTCACTGCTTTGTAAAAGGCACATGACAGCTCGCCTGGAGTTTGCCAAAAGGCACCTGAAGGACTGTGACCATGAGAAACAAAATTGGCCTGAATGGCAAGCGTCATGTCTGGAGAAAACCAGGCACCGCTCTTCACCTGGCCGATACCGTCCATACAGTGAAGCATGGTGGTGGCAGCATCATGCTGTGGGGATATTTTTGAGTGACAAGAACTGGAAGACTAGTCAGAATTAAGGGAAAGATGAAAGCAGCAATGTACAGAGACATCCTTGATGAAAACCTGCTCCAGAGCGCTCTGGACCTCAGACTGGGGAGAAGGTTCATCTTCCAACAGGACAATGACCCTAAGCACACAGCCAAGATAACAAAGGAGTGGCTACAAGACAACTCTGTGAACATCAAGTGGTCCAGCCAGAACCCAGACTTAAGCCCCATACACACGGTCGGATTTTCCGATGGATTCTGTCCTATCAGACAATGTTGTCGGAAATTCCGACCGTGTGTAGGCACCATCGGACAGTTTCCATCGGATTGTCCGACGGACAAAGTCCTATCTCCTGCTGGATAGATTTTTTGACAACAAAGTCCGATCACACCAAATCCGATCGTGTGTAGCGAATTCCGACAGACAAAGTGCTACGCATGCTCAGATCACATTACAAGACCAAAGCTATTGGCTACTAGCCTCTACGTAGTCCCGTCGTAGGCAACAAACGTCACCACGTTCAGAATGATCGGATTTTCCGACAACTTTGTCCGACCGTGTGTACGCAAAACCAACATCGGACAAAGTACGACGGACATGATCCGACGGACCTGGTCCTCGGATAATCCGAGCGTGTGTATGGGGCTTTAAACCCGATTGAACATCTCTAGAAAGATCTGAAAATGGCTGTGCACAGACACTCCCCATCCAACCTGATGAAGCTTGAGAGGTCCTGAAAAGAAGAATGGGAGAAACTGCCCAAAAATTGGTGCGCCAAGCTTGTAGCATCATACACAAAAAGACTTGAGGCTGTAATTGGTGCCAAAGGTGCTCCAACATAGTATTAAGCATAGGCTGTGAATACTTATGTACATGTGATATTGTTGTTATTTTTAATAAATTTGCAAAGATTTCAAAACAATCTTCTTTTATGTTGACATTATGGGGTATCGTTTGTAGAATTTTGAGGAAAATAATGAATTTAATCCATTTTGGAATAAGGCTGTAACATACCAAAATGTGGAAAAAAAGTGAAGCGCTGTGAATACTTTCCGAATGCACTGCAAGTCAGAAAGATAAACATTATAATGCTACTGACAAAAATAATATCCTATTGATACTTCAAAAGACATTGTATGCACAAATCACAAGTGGTAGCAAATACAATTAACAAATCTATTTTAAATCTTCCCAACAATACGGCATTAGTTAGAAATATAAAGTAAAAAAATACAACAGTAGTAATCATATACATTAAAAGGCTTAAATTGATACTAAAGTCTTGTTTTTTTTTTTTGGGCTAAAAACAACAAACATGTTATACTTACCTGCTCTATAAAGTGGTTTTGCACAAAGCAGCCGGATCCTCCTTCTCGGGTCCCTCGCCAGCGCTCCTGGCCCCTCCCTCCTGCCCTCACAGCAAGCAGCTCACTATGGGGTCACACGAGCCAATGAGTGTCCATGGAGCAGCAGCCCAGTCCCCTACCTCTCCCCTCATTGGCTCACTGACTTTGACCGACAACAGGGGGAGGAAAAATTACACCCGCTGCTGTGTCTCAGCCAATCAGGAGGGACTGTCCTGGACAGCCGAGTCTCTCGTACAACATCGATGGATAGAGATGGAGCTTAAGCAAGTATTAGTGGGGCTGCTGCACACTGAAGTTTTTTTTTTTTTTTTATCTTGATGCATAGAATGCAGTAAAATAAAAAACTTCTGCCTTTAGAAAAACTTTAAAATCGGTAAAGGTAAAAAAAAATAAAAAAAAATAAAAAAATAATTGAATAATTTTAATAACTAGTATTGGGGAACTAATTGCATTAAATCTGAAAAACTAGTCACCAATTTTACATGATCAAAAACACTGAATCTACTTACCTCTCCAGGAAAGGAATTTGCATCTGTGAAGAGAGAACAAAGTCAGTGTAAGGACCGGCTGCTATGCAAATAGGACAATTATATGGTTCTAAAAGTGTGAAAAATGCAATCTCCATTCATGTTAGAATGCGACTTCCTACGAAGCAAAAAATTAAAGCTGATGAAAATAGTGTATAGTATCGCCTCTAATTAATAAGCTATAAATTATATTTATGAGCCTGTGGGGCCCATCCCAGCTTTCCAACTAGTTAGCAATACCAGGGATCCTTAGGACAGTCCAAGAGCTTACATCTCTAAGAACAAATTAGCAAAGGCAGCTTCCATATTTCAGCCTTCACTGGTATCCTTAGAAAGCGTCCGCTAGCAACTATTTCATGAAATGAATGGCCTAGAGAACAGCTGTGTGTCAGTACAGATGACTCCACAGAATACCTAATATTTGAGCACCTC